>JAESUZ010003659.1:600000-908499 GCA_017311185.1 Proteles cristata cristata | reverse complement strand
AGAGAGAGACAGCATGAGCAGGGGAGGGTCAGAGAGAGAGGGAGTCACAGACTGAAACAGGCTCCAGGCTCTGAGCTGGCAGTCAGCACAGAGCCCGACGCGGGGCTCGAACCCACGAACCGCGAGATCATGACCTAAGCGAAAGTTGGACGCTTAACCGACTAAGCCACCCAGGCGCCCCATCAGTGGAGTATTTCTAAAACAATTGCTCAGCTACAAATGCCTTTTCTGCATTCTTGCTATTTTGTTTCCTTAAATTTTTTCTGCTTTGGGGGATTCAAAGCCTCCACTGCTTAAGTTTTCCCAGATCCAGTAAGCTCCTCCCCACTATATCTCACCCATTCCTTTCCCTGCAGAAGACAGAAATGCATTCGTTTCTTTTCTCTTCTCTTTTCTTTTCTTTTCTTTTCTTTTCTTTTCTTTTCTTTTCTCTTCTCTTCTCTTCTCTTCTCTTTCTTTTCTTTCCTAACTAAACAGAATGAACTTTTATGTGGAGGAATATTAAACTAAGCCTTCCTCTCTAATCAGATATTTGCGCTGTCTCTTATCACAATTTATGACACTAACTCTTCAAACTCCCCCCCGCCGCCCCCCCGGGAAAAGGAAATCGCCTGCGGAGTTCAGCTGGCCATTTTCTGCAGGCTTCCTTTAGGGGGTGGAATGTGGTTTGGGTTTTTCAAGTCCTGTTTACTAAGGTTTAACTAGCTTCCGGGTGTAGAAAGAAATCAGTAGAGAGGGGTGGGCACAAGGAGGCTGGGATCTCAGCAGAACAGAGTCAGTGAGCGTCTCTCTCTCAGAAATCCCCCCTGAGAAGGTCAAGGAGGCAGGCCTAGGGGACGCTGTTTCTGCTTCACAGCTGGATGAGAATAACTTCGCAGCCCCCCTCCTCATTTTGGGGACCTGGAAGAAGACTTGTGGGGTTGGACAGGGGGCCTCTGGGGTCAGGGTGGGCACACTCACACCATCTCTAGGCCTGTGGCCACCCTACTTCCTTCTTTAAACAAATAAACCAACCGCAAAAGGAGGCATCAGGAAGGCAGTGGCTGGAATGTTTGGCTCCTCTTTCCCAGTCCTGACACCCTCACCAGTCTTCCTAAACCTCCTCCCCCAAGCAGGTGACTTCTGTCACAGATGGTGTAAGGTACAAGAAAAATATTCAGTCGACTCCACCCCTCCCATCAGCGACCTTAGGGAATTCTAAGTTGACATTCCGGGGTGGGTGGGGGGTCGTCAGGTAAGACGAAATAGGAGCGGGGGACGGTGGGGGTCCTTGTAAATCCATAATGGTGGGTGCTAGAGAGGGGTGTTCCAGAAACGGGGATCGGGGAAAATTGCGAAGCCAGAGGGCACTTTGGGGGTGGCGCTCACCCCTGCAATGAAGGTCACACACCCCTTCCGGCTCCCCATCCCTGGTGAGCTTACACCTCAGTCCGGGTGGAACCCTTAACGTTCACAGGTCGGATAGAAAAATCTCGAACACATGTCACGAAAATAATTACAGGATGGGTCTACCTAATTAAGGAGATGGTTCAGACCAGTTAAAGAACCAGCCCAGCGAGAAGCTCCCAAGATGCTGGGCGCGGTGACCTGGGTAACATTCGATGTGACCCCATCCAGGTCTGTTCCTCTCTGTCAAGCTCACCCCCTACCCCGTTAGAAGAAGAGGAAGACGAAGAAGAGACGAAAAGTGCAAACAGCTTCTTCTCAGGTTGAGCAACGCGCCTTAGCAACACGTGTGCGCGCAGCCCCAGAAGCCCAGAACTTTCTCGCAGAGCCGAGCCCGCAAGCTGGAAGGGGCGCAGGGGTGCGTTCGGGGGCGGGCGCCCCCACGCAGCCGGGATCCGGAGCCCCGGGCCGGCCCCGCAGGAGTTAACGCCGGAAGCAGACAAAAGGGAGGCCGCGGCGGCTCCTTCCCTGGGCTATCAGTTGCAAATAGAACCGCTGGCCTCTGGACTCGACTCCCGCCGGAAAGGGCATTTTATTACAGGTTATGACAAGCTGCCGAGAGACGCGGAGAACTCAATAAGAAGGAGCGGCGAGTGGAATCACAAACGCTCGAGATGTTTGGAAGACAGAGCGAAGATGGCTTCAAATGATAGGTGTGAGCCGGGCTCGAGATGGAATCTGCGGGCTGGGCCCGGCTGGGCGCCGCGGCGCGCGGGGGTGCGCGCGGGGGCCGGGGCGCCCCCCACCCCCCCTGCGCCCTCGAGTTCAGGGTCCCACCCTCCGTCCCCGCCCTCCGGGCGCCGCCCGCGATCGGCCCAGAAAATTCTCGCCGCCCCCTCCGCGCCAGTTTGCGTTTTAGGTTCCAGGCAGCGAGTGTGCGTTTCCCTGTCTCCCCGGGGCTCTGTTTCTTTGCGCGCCTCTGCGAGAATAGGGATGTCCCTCCTACAATCCGTGAGATGTGCCGCTAGATGTTCTTTGAGTCGTTTTGGGTGTTCTCCGAGTTTACCTCCTCTCGCCTAGTTAAAACAGGGGTGAAAAAAGAAATCAAGCAAATTTCTAGTTCCTGCAAGGTGGGCGAGGCGGCCTTGGCGGTTTCTGCGAAGTCTGCTGATTTTGCAGGGTGGGGAACCAGTCCCCTTTCTCCCTGGCAGCTTTTCAAATGCTTTTCATCACCCATCGCCAGTGGAAAATAGTTTTGTCTCTGTGAGTGCTCAGACGTGCCTTGCCTGGCCCTCAGCTCTGAGTAGGGTAGGGGACCCCAAACAGAACACAAAGCCAGCGCCGCACAAGGGAGTGAGCTTGCAGGATTTGGGCTGGTCTGAGGATGCCAGCTGAGTAGGGGCGGGGGGGTGGGGTGGTGGTGGTGCGGGGGTGGTGGTGGTGCAGTTTATCTGCAGAAATGCAGGAGCACGTCAGTGCGAGGGCAACGTTATACCCCCCAAAGGGTGATATGCTTACCCAAATTCTGTTCCCATTCCCCAAATCTGGAGAAGGCGTGGTTAGTAGTTTCAAAAGCGAGTCTCATCCAAAATTCGTTTCTTTGGAGGGTTCGAGCTCAATCAAAGCCAGAAAACTAGAAACTTTCTACCAGCAATACTCAGAGCGCCACAACAAAGTGCGTTAAACACAAAAACAAAACCCCAACCCCCCCAGATCCTTCTCCCCCCCACCACTCCAGGTTAAAAAATTATGCAAATAAGACGTGAACCTCTGTCGTTGAGGAGGGAGAGAAATTAGATAAACTGTAAATAGGCAGCTAGGGTCCATGAGTATTTCTCATTCAAGAAAGGAATGGGTCCCGGAAGGGGTGGTGTTTGAAAAATTGTTCCAAGTGTTTAGCTGATGATTGAAGCGGATAAAATGTAACAATCCGAAAAAGTTGCAGGGAGTGGTTTTCCATCGTTTCTTGGATGGCTGCTCTTGGACACAGTTTACCCCTCCCCCCACACGTCCAAAAACACGGGACAAACCACCTTAGTTTTTCTAACCTCAATCCAGTCTTTTGCTCTACGTTTTACCCCCAGAACTATTTATTCTCCTCATGTAAACTATGCCCAATTAAAAAAAAAAACAAAACAAAACCAAAACATTGTTTGCACTTCCTCTGGAACTTTCAGTTAACCGCCCCTCCCAACGACTTTGTCAGTCAGGTAGATAGATCCATAAGTTCGGAAGGTTCCTATTGTAACAACCGAGGCTGAAAAACAGGTCGTGAGTACCCACCGTGGGCACCGGCTGCGAAAACATGCCGAATTTAAAGAGTCACTAAACTGAGTGGAAAAGACACCCGAAACATAGATAATGTTTATAGTATTGAAGTTACAGAATGAATGGGACAGGAGATACTATTTTTCTGTCATGCCGTGTGCCATCAGTGACCATTGTACCTTGAAGATGAAACTTTATTTCCCCAAAGACCGATGTCCTGGGTTATTTTGGTTTGCAAACTCTTCAGAACCGAAACATGCAAAATACTTGTTCTTTACACGACTGGCCGACTGGCCGACAACAACCAATCAGCTAAAAGGTTTGCTGAACTCTAGGGTTCTTTTCATTGAAAAAGTAACCCGTAGGAAAAGTTTTAGCCCCTCATGATGGAAAACATTCCTCTAATATTTGGCTTTTGAAAAGATTGGGATGAGCCCTGGGTGTTATACGGAAACCAACTTGGCAATAAACTATGCAAGAAAAAAAGAAAGAAAACAAAAATAAAAGGGAAGAATGGGTTAAAAAAAAAAGAAGGAAAGATTGGGAGAGAGAAATTGTAAACGAAATCACTGGCCGGCTTGGTCTGTGTAGATTGGAATGCTTAGAAATCTGATGTGGCCACATGAGCCACAGAGAAATGCAAACTGCCTGAATATAATGTTCATTTCTGCGTTGGGGCATAGCCTTACCACATAAGAATCAATCTTTATTTATCTTTTTGTTCTGGCTTCCTTTTTGGAATCTGGACACACACACACACACACACACACACACACACACACACACACACACCAACTTGTTCTCCAGAAGCAAACTTCAATGTGCTTAAATCTTCATTGATTTCTCTATACTGTGCTCCTCCCTCTTTCTGGGAAAAGCCAATTATGGAGAGTAAAGGAAATCACACATCTCGAAGTCCCCCCACAGTCTTCCAAAAAAAGAAAGAGAACAGAAAGATTTAAGTAGAAGATACCTGAAGCTGTCACAAACAGTGCCACGGGCAGAGGGGGGAGAGTTGTGAAAAGAAGAAAGGTCATCCGTACGAAAGTTAAAACAAGAGCTGTCATCTGTCACTGAAATTGACCTGGCAGAGAGGTGTTCTGTACTGGGGCAAAAAACAGGAAGAGAATTGCCTCTTGGAAGAGAATAAGAATGAAGGCATCAGTGAGGAGAAAGGGGCCAAATTGGTAAGCAGAGGTACACAGAAACAGGCAAAGTCCCCAGGAATATTTTTGGGCTCCCCATCTCATCTTCACAAATCTTTCAGCCGGCTTGCAGAAGAACTGGAAAGCAGGGCGGACAAGACAACATAGAACTCTGAGAAAGGTTTGAACTGCTTGAGCTCCTTTGTAGGAAACATCTCTTTTTATGGGAGAAGCCTCCCTTCTGAGGCTTAGAATAATAAACTCAAGTGGCTGCCCGTCAGCCCCTGTCCATCTTCTTTAGCAAACTTGACATAGTGGAAGAAATATGACACGTGAATTATTAAAGAGGAGCTAGTTGACTTCTAACCCTGATTGCTTTTCTCAGACCCCATTACCTGCACATTTATCTAGAATACACGGCGAGAATTACAGGGCGTGCAAGCGAGGAAGAAAAGAGGAACAAGCGAAGCCCAGGGTTTGTGAAAATATCAGGGAAAAGCAGGGTGTTTTACTTTCCAATTTGCCCCATTCAAGGGGTGTTAGAGAAAACAAACCACTCTTCTGAGAAAAGGGTCAGTTTCTCTGTCCCAGAGAGCAGAGACAGTGTACGTGGTCTTCAGCCCCATCCCTTCACATCCGAGTCCCAATTCCCTTTACGAAAAGCGTCCCGGGATTTTTTATTTTCTTTATCCTTGGCCTGATGGAAATGAGTTCTTAACTTTATGAGCAACAACCAAGCAGAGGGCTTCTTCTAGTCTCCATCGCCTCTTCCTCCTTTCCTTTCTAATTCAATGTCTGTCTTCCTCTGAGTTGCAGACACTTCTCAAAAGGGGAGAAACACTTCCTATGTGCTTTTAAAGGGAGCCCCAAGACCCCAAGTGGGACTTTTCCAAGACTTGGAGAAATATCCAGAGTCGATTTCATTTAGACAACTGGTAATATTATAAAAATCAGCAGTAATCATTCAGGCGTTCACACAGAAGTTTCTTTGTGTTAATTAAGCGGCCATTATCCCATGGGCTTTAGTAACCCGGCAGCTGTGGGTTAGGCTAACATAGAAGGGGTTTTTGAACACTTAGGATTTTCTTCTTTTAAAAGGGACAAGAGAAGAGGTGCAGAATAATAATAATAACAATAACAATAATAATAATAATAATGTCCTTTTGACAGAGATTGGTATATCCCGTTGCCAGGGTGAAGGTAATAACTGAATCTATCCCAAATCTGAGTGATGGAGCAGTCAGAAATGACTCCGTGTGACAGAGGAGCCAGGAGGCAAGTGATGGATACTATTGTCCAAACGTGACCCTCCATTAACACCACCTATCAGCATCTGGATCCTGTCACTGTGTCCCATCGCAGAGCCAAGAGGCTGCCTGGCAGATTCGAAGCGCTTCAAGGGCTTTCAGGCTGCGCTCAACCTTGCATCCACTAAATGGGTGGGGAGGCTGACCCAAACCTGGCTTTCTCTCTCTGCATTTGCCCTGTTACCCTTTCGCAGGCCCACTGTCTGGCAATTTGCCCCTTATTGCGCCTCTGTTTACAGGGGGCTTTTTTTTGAATCCTCACAAAGGGAGAAATGGTATTAATATTAATTAACACAATAAAATGAAACAGTTTTGGGACTCCCCCAAAGGAAACATCTCCTCATCTAATTGGAACTGGAGAGAAAGGGGAGGAGGAGGGGAGGGGGGGTGAGGGGGAGAGGGGGAGATACAGATGACCTACTGGGTGACAGGCACAGGTTGGAAGGGTGACATTTTATTGTAAGCCTCCCAATGAAAGGAAGAAAAGGAAGGGACCAGTCAATTTAATGCAGGGACCAAGAGTGCAGGAGTGTTGCTAAGAGACAGAAATGCTGCTAAAGTTCTATCAGAAGCACTACACTGACCTTATGCAAATAGAGGCGGCCAACTCTTTGTGGAACGGCTGAAAATTCCACCCCCCCCCCGTGTCACCAATACCTGGCATGGAGCCTTTTATTCAAATGTTCTCTAAAAACACACACAGAGGATGTGACAAAGCATGACACATTTAGGGGCTGAAGGAAAAAAAAAAAACACAACAGACCAAATTGGGGGAATAATAATAATCGTAAGAATTTTTAAAACCCCAGAAAAAGAAATCAACACCAGATCTTCCTGTGGAAATGTCACCCATCTTTACCTTCTGGCACTGTCATTTTCCTGTAGCTGAGAAGTAACCTAAAGATTCAGAAATTGCCTTCTCATCACAGAAATAGAAGCCTATTAAGACACCGCCGTGGCGCCCAAAGTGCGGCCACTAATTTACACCCCAGGAGTGTGGGAAGGGGATGGTGTGAGGGTGCGTGGGCAGGGGGTGTGAAAGCCTCGCGCAGCCTAGAGAATTGACACACGCGCCCCCTCCGCCCCCACAAAATCATATAAGTATGATTTTCCTTCTGTTTTAACTATCCACTCTAGGGCGGGGGTCAACGCAAAAGGCAAGAGGGGCTGGGGGGCCGGTTGGGTCATCCAGGAAATGCACTGTCCTTATACTTGTGTAACTGGAAGGCGACACATTTCGGAGGGTGGCCTTGGGGCGGGGCTCCGACTGGACTGGAAGGTGGGCGCACCCACCCACTGGCCTGCGACCTCTCGAAGAAGGGGACGCTCCCCCTCGCCCGCGCCCCGCCCGGCCGCCCCTCTGTATCAGAAGGTGAGCCTCCTCCCCCTCCCCCACTGTGCAGCCCTGGAGGCTCTTGAAACTCTCCTGGGACTCGGTGTTGCCAACTTCGAGCCTCTGCGTTTTCATCCTTGGGGCCAGTTTCGGCAGCGGGGCTTTGGGGTCGGGTTTGTGCCCGAGCCCTTCCCAAAGTCAGGCCAAATTCCCTCTCTTCTTCCCCCTCCTCCCCTTTTCCTCCCATCGAGCATCTCTCCGCTCTGCCAGGTTCAGGAACACGTGGAGAGGACGCGCGTTTCTCACGGCAATCTTTCTACCCGGAGAACCACGCCAGTCCTGAGAAGTTGCCAAACAGATGATACGGGTTTTGGGGAGGGGCGAGAGTGGAGGGGCGGTCTTTTTGCCTCCAGGGCCAGCCCAGGACTGCAGCTTTGGAACTTCTAGGGCTTAGAGCGAGGCGCGGAGGGGAGGAAGCGGGGAGGAGAGCGCGGCCTCACACACCGACCCGCTTGCCGGTGGTGACGCCTGGAGCCTCCGCCTCGGACTGGCTGCGGCCAGAGCCCAACACAACCTGGAAACTTCTGCCGGTTTTTCAGCGGCCTCCTCCTCCCCAGGGAATGCTCGCTGTGGAGGTGTAGAAACATCCAGAAGCGAGGGCCAAGCACCAACAAGCGCAACTCTGCCAACTGCATTTAACCAGCGAGCTTTTTTACCCACTCGATTCCCTCCTTCGCTTTTGATTTCAATATTGATAAAATGCCCCGTTTCGCATCTTTATGGTAATAGTCGCAAATGAATTCACTTAACGACTTGGAGGGGGCGTTGGGGACGTTTCAAGCGCTCAGTGGACGATCACTTCCCAGGGCAGCTTCTCCCCAGGACCCTCCCGTCCCCTCTTAATGGTGGGGCTTTTCATAATGTGCGCAATACTATTAAAATTTCATATTAGCAGTGCGGATGGTGAACTTTGTAATGGGAAATTCAATAGCTGCTGTAAATATTAATGGAATATGAAATGAAGCCACAGCCTCGACCAGCCTGACAGTAAACCGGAGCGAGCATGTGGCGGCCCGGGGCGAGAAGGCCTTTCCCCTTGTCGCTCTCGCTTTATTACATTAGCGCGGGCCTCCCCGCGCCGGCGTGAAGCTCAGAAGCCGAGGCGCCGGGTCACCCATGACAAATGTCCCCGTGTCTCGCCAACAGGCCCCGCCTGGCCCTGCCACTCCGTCTGCCCAACGGGTCCCTGGGGAGTGCTTGCGGGTGTCAGCTTCAGGTAAAGAGCTCTTGAAAGCGCCAAGGCTCCAAAAATGCTGCAAGGATTCCAGCGCGTCCTCGGTCCCCAAGGCCCCGGTCGCCGCCACCGGGAGCTGAAGCCGCACCCGGGGGTGGAGGATGGGGGAGGGGACCTCAAGCAGTTTCTGGGATTGATAGCGCTTTAGGGCGGCCGGATCCCTCCTTTCCTGCCTTCCTCACCTGGACCCCTCGCCTCCGGCCCGGGGAGCCCCGAGTTGGACGTGGCGCTTGGGTAGGGAGTCCGCTACGGGCTGGGGGCGAGGGGTCCAGGCCGGGCGTCCCAGTCCGGGTCTCGATCTGTCGCCTTCTGCGCCTACGTGGCACGGGCCGCCCAGGCGAGCCTGCGACAGCGGGCAGGAGCCGGCGCGCGGCGACCCACGTCCCTCGCGCCCCAGACTCCTGGGTCGCCGACGGCAGCAGCCGTCCCCGGCGCGAACCTTCGGGAAACCGGAGGGCAGGGCGTGCGTGACCGAGGGAGGAGCCGCGCAAGTGCGCGTCCGCATCGCGCGGATCGGATTGGTTCCGAGCTCCGGGCGCCGCCGAGGGTCCCGGGCGGCTCCGCGCGCTGACAAACGCGGCCGTCAACACCTCCCGCTGCCCCGGCGGGTTTTTCAACAGGCTGGGAAAGGTCGGCATTTTGGTGGCAGGCGACGCCTTGCCGCACTCCCCGCATTTAGGCGGTGGCGACGGCACTTAGGGCTTCGTGGGAGATGGGGCAGTGATTTGCACTCGTGCAGAGAGAGCGCGTCGGCATCTCCCCGGGCTCGCCCGCCACCCGCCTCCCTCCCGGGCGCTCGGCCACTCCCACCCCGGCCCTGCCGCGGGCGCGCCGCGTCGCGGGTCCACGCGCGACAGAGGAGAGGACCCCGGACCCCGGGGTGCAAGTGCGCGCAAAGCGGCCGTGTGTGGCGACGCCGGGCGCCAGGCGAAGGTGAAAGTCAAAATCGACTTAAATTACAGTCCAGCGTGGGTCGAGGGGCCCCGGCACAGCCCTGTCATTTTCGCCGGTTTGCAAGTGGGGACAGTGGAATGTTTAACCACGGATGGGCTTCTTCTCAAGCCACAGAGCGCACAGGCCCTTAGCATCCTCGCTGCGAACCGGGGCGGGTGTCTTCCCTGGTTCCCGAGTTCGGACCGCCAGGCCTCACCGGTGTGCGGGCAGCCCGCGTTCACCCCGTTACCACCGGGTCTGTGCGGTCACTTTTCTAAGTTCGCTGGAGCCCCGCCCACCCCCTGCCTGTTAAATGACTCCCTGTCCGGCAACCTCCCCTCTACCCCCCACCTCCCAATAAATCCAGAACGATTCTCTCCTCTCTGCTCCAGGTGCAGGCAAACTGCAGAGCTGAAATGAGCTGAAATCAGAACGGAATTAAAATAACACGCATTTGCTTCTGCACCCGGGGCTTCCCTGTAGGGGTAGTTTCAACAGGGTATCCACGTTTTCTGAGATCCATGGCAAAGCTTCGAGGTTTGCATTCTCAGGGACGCTCCGGCCGGTTTCCCCACCTCCCCCCGGGCTGGTCCCCACCCCCCAGGTTAGTCCGCTGCGTCTGTTTCTTTGGCTCCATTAAGTCCCCTTCCTCCACCGGAGACCGCTCAACTTCTTCCCCCTGCTCTTTAAAAGAGTTACACTTTGGAAAGGAAAAAAAAAAAAAAAAAGGACAAGAAATGGATATAGGTTTTGTAAGTGTTAAATAACTTTCTCAGCGTGTATTAAAGGAAGATTGTATTTTATCAGCAGCTGATTGATGCAGCCGTGTGATCCTGTCTGTTTGTCTATAGTATCATATTTATTTAACCTGCTGAGGGACTGTGTGCGCGGGCAGCCTGCTCATGCTGACAAGGGCATGCACATTACACACTACCCCAGGTATTTTGATTGATTGTTACCACCCCAAAGCCTTTGGTTCATAATTTAGCCCAGCAGGCTCTGCATCACAGACTAGGTTTCAAAAAAAAAAAAAAAAAATCCTGTAAGAGATTTCAATGAACGGCCAAGAAACCTCTCTCCACCTGCAACCCCCAAATATTTTAAATACCTCCTGAGGTGGTTCAGTGAGTATAATGACGGCGCACACAACCTTTGTTTACCCTGGTCCCCCAAGTGTAATCAAATTATTCATTTTGATTTGTGGCCGGACTAACATTTCCTTAACTGGGGGAGGCGGGGTGGCCCGGTGGTCGGGTGGTGGAGGTGGTGGTGAAAATATCAAATAGTGTGGGCTTCTCTTTCTTTTCCTTTGCTCTCTCTTTAAAACAATTTTTTAAGTATTATTATCTACTCTGGAGAGAGAGAGAGAGAGACAGAGCATGAGTGGGGGAGGAACAGAGAGAGAGGGAGACACAGAATCCAAAGCAGGCTCCAGGCTCCGAGCTGCCAGTGCAGAGCCGGAGGCAGGACTCGAACTCACAAATCGTGAGATCATGACCTGAGCGAAGTGGCATGCTCAAGTGACTGAGCCACCCAGGCGCCCCTCCTTTGCTGTCTTTCGATAATAGCTTTGGGATGTGGGAAGCAGTAGGAAAGGAAACAGAATGGTTCTTTTTTACAGTCTCCTGAGGTTGCAGTGGGAATTAGTTCCTACATTCGTTTGGCAGCAGACTGGATTCTTACTAACATTCAATGGCCCCAGACCCCCAACCATCCTCGTGGGTGAGAAAACAATTCTCCTCTCCCCCACAAGAACACACTGTCCATATACTTTCATATTTGGGTCTTTTCAAGTAAATGATCCTAATAATCTGGGCACATCCTAGAGAAATTAGCACTACCTCCTGAAGGGCCAATGAGTAATTACTTCCCACGAGTTTTCCAGAAGAAAGGAGTTTTCTCGTTGACTTTCTAAAAGCTGACGCTAACAGAGTACACAGGGGTATGTACACTAAGCTAACTTGTACTTGAAAAATAGTGTTTCCAAAGTGGAACACATTTTTCATTTTTCGTGCATCTTCTTGGATTACTATTAATCTGCTTAGCAATGAGTGTGTGTGTGTGTGTGTGTGTATAAAAGTCAAACTTCAAATCTGTGTTCATTTTCAGTGATATTGAAATTCAGTAATGTTTATCATGCTTGCTACTTTTATGTGTGTCCTTTCGAAACTCTTGGGACGACTGGTGAAGCCTGGAAAGGCCATCTTAGCTCTGTTATGTATCCTTTGTCAATCAGAGTTTCATTTTGTCATTCTAGATCATACGGGAAGGTCATTACCACTATGGTTAATTGCATAAGTATATAATGCTACATCGGTGGGTGAAGATTCATAGTGTTTGAAAAAGATGTTAAATGCATAACTGCCCCCCAAATAAGTCAGCACAGCTAAAGTAATTATTTTTTTCTCATCAGATCTTAGGTTCACATGGCAGGAAAAACATCTTGTATATCCCAGTGATAGCAGCAATGGCAGCATTTATAACTAAAACTTTCTTTTTTTAAGAATTAAAACGTTCTTGCACTCTCATCCATTTATCTATCTACTCATTCATTCATTTCCCTCCCTTTAGTGTTGTTATTCACAAAAATGCATCTTTTGGCTTGATTGTGTACTTTATAATGATGGTAAAGAGATTAATCAAGTGTGAGCTGTACTTTCCATCCCAGCAAATATTTCCTTTTAATTGTTCCTCAGATTTGGGGTATGTTTGGAAGACCCTGATGGCCTACCTTCTTTGCTGATAATATCAAGCTCAGCAATTTTTAAAAATCCTTTGGTGTTGCTATTTGTCTGTACATGGTGTTCAGCGACAAAACGCAAACTATTTGCAAAACTTCAGGGCAGGTATCTTTCTGCTGAGAAAAACAGACATTATCAAAAGTACAAACACGACCTCTACAGGGGCAGAGAAGGGGTAGGCTGATGAAGGAAATATTTACCTGTGACAGAGTGTCAGCCATGGGGTACTAAGGCACATTAAGCAAGATGAAGAAAAGGCCAGTTTGTGGTGAACGAAATCTACACATTTTAATTAGTGGAGTTTTGAGATACCATGTAAATCAATTTGCAGCTGTTTTCCAAATCATTGATTTGCATTGAAAATACACCTTTTTCAAAGCCATCTACCACTCCTTCCCCCACCAGGTTTCTTGAATAGAATACAATGTATATTACCCCTGATAATGAAAAAAAAAACCAAAAACAAAAAACAAAAACCAAAAACCTTCCACATATTGTCTCCCTGGGGAGACAGATAAATTGGGTGGGGTCCCCTTTCTTTTCAAGGGAGACACTTTGACCGTATTTAATATGTGCTCACACACAGACACATATACAAATGAACTCGTTTTAAGTTTGGCCACTTTGCAGCCCTGGGTGCATAAATGCATAAATGCATAAATGACTGCATTTCTCTGTCCCTCAGTTTCCTCATCTAGTGAAATTATAATCGCAACTCAGGGGTTGTGGTAAGCAGTGAGGTAACACATGAAACTCCCAAAGCAGTGTCTACTGTATATTTATTACTAGATTGGCATCTGCTATTATCATAGCCCATAATCTGCATCAGTGTCTCATTGTGTTATTGACAACAATGCTTTTATTTACGGTCTCCCAGAACGTTGTGATTAGACTCCAAAACTTCAACACTATATTTGAAGAGCTTCTATGAAGACACTGAACCGGAGTGCAAACTTGTCCCTGGGGCGGAGTAATTATTGTCTTTCTCCCTGTCTCTTGAGCCCCAGGAAGTCTGCCTTCTTTGTAAATGTCAAACTGAAACACAGCTCCAGGTCGTGGTTGGCGCGCCACTGAATGGTTTGTACACGGAATCACAGGAAAACTCCACTAAGAGCCTCTAAAAAGACAAACAGCTATGTGACTTACTTCTTAGCCTCTCATTTGGTAAGGATGCTGGCACACTCCATCCCCGTTTTGCCTTATGTATTTAAGTACTTCGTGGAATGTTTTAACACCCTCGGGGTTTTATGATATTCTTTTCATATGTGCCAGGCATTATCTTGTATGAAACTGTTCAAGTTTAAATTAAAAAAAATTGTTTTTTAAAGTTTAGGGGTGCTTGGGGCGCCTGGGTGGCTTAGTCAGTTAAGCGTCCGACTTTCACTTAGGTCATGATCTTGTGATTCGTGGGTTCGAGCCCCGCGTCGAGCTCTGTGCTGACTGCCAGCTCAGAGCCTGGAGCCAATTTCAGAGTCTGTATCTCCCTCTCTCTCTGACCCTCCCCTGCTCATGCTGTCTCTCTCTCTCCTAGAAATAACTAAAAAATATTTAAAAAAAATAAAGTTTAGGGGCGCCTAGGTGGCTCAATTGGTTAAGCTTCTGACTCTTGGTTTCAGCTCAGGTCATGGTCTCAGGGTTCCTGAGTCTGAGCCCTGAGTCAGACTCTGTGCTGACAGCATGGAGCCCGCTTGGGATTCTCTCTCGCACTCTCCTTCTGCCCCTCCCCTGCTCACTCTCTCTGTCTTTCCCGCTCTCAAAAGAAATAAGTAAACTTAAAAAAATATTTTTTAAACCTTTATTTTTTTAAGTTTAGTTGGTTATTTTGAAAGAGACAGAGACAGGCCAGTGGGGAGGGTCAGAGGGAGAGGGAGAGAGAGAATCCCAAGCCGGCTCCACGCTGTCAGCACAGAGCCTGACTCAGGGTTCAGAGGAACCCTGAGACCATGACCTGAACTGAAACCAAGAGTTAGACCCTTAACCGATTGAGCCTCCCAGGAGCCCCAAGTAAATTTCTTTTTTAACAGAAAGGGATATTTCCTCATTTCCTCATGTTAGGTTATTGATGAAAAATGAGAGTCTTGATGTGAAAATGAATAGATTTAGATAATACACTTTTTTCAGGGTTTGATTTTTTTCACATGTTGGCTTTTGAAATTAAGAAAAAGCCAGTTTCAACTGGGAATAAAATCAGCATTACCTCAACTATGGAATATCTTTTTTCATGTTTCTTTTTTTTTTTTAATGTTTTATTTATTTCTGAGAGAGAGCGAGAGACAGCATGAGCAGGGGAGGGTCAGAGAGAGAGGGAGACACAGAATCTGAAACAGGCTCCAGGCTCTGAGCTAGCTGTGAGCACAGAGCCCGACACGGGGCTTGAACCCACAAACCGTGAGATCATGACCTGAGCCGAAGTCAGTCACTTAACCGACTGAGCTACCCGGGTGCCCCTCTTTCTTCATGTTTTTGAGGTGATCTATTGCCATTCCAGATAGTAACTCAAGATCTGAGCTAAGCGGAACCAGAGTCCTTAAAAGGCAGCTAACAGCACTGGTCCTCAGTCCCTCCAAGTCACCCGTCACGGATACAGAATATGACTTGCTTTTGTTACAATTAGATCACAGAACCTCAGGTAGGAATAGTTTTCACTTTATGTCACTTCCCAAACCAGATCTTGCAAACATGTCCAGACAGGAGCTGGTGTTTTCTTACACATGTTAACAGTGACCTTGCCACCTTGAACCACGCCCCTCATCTCTTTAAATCAGCATTCCATATTCTATTCACATCTTTTGTTTTCAACCCGCTCCATGGTGTAAGCCAGTCTGTTTCCACTCCACACATAAGCCAAAAGTCTGTAGAGTTCCAAGAAGCTGGAGTTTCAGTGAGATTAAGATGCCAAAAAACAGGCATGCACTTTGCTCATTGGCTAAAATATTTCCTTCTAAATACCTGTCATTGTTCTGTTTGGTAGGAAAAGTGAATCTCAGATATTTCAAGTCAGTTTCAGTGTTAAATTTTCTCACCTGTTAATTAATTCACTCTTTTAGATCAGGAAAAGGTAACTTCAGTGAAATATACATAACTTCCTATGTGTCTTTTTTTGTGGTTATTCCATAGGCCTGGAAGGAATCTTTGACTTTCCCATATTTGAACAAACAACAGCTTCAAAGTTGCCAACAGTGTACTAAACAAAGATAGGAGAAAGGAAAAAAGGCCATGACGAAGTCGCTTCCTGTACGTGAATGCTGAGATTTAAGGAAATATCGTGGCTCTCCTTTAACTCACAAATAAATCCTTTTTTTTTGAACATTGCTCCCTTTGAGATTTGCAAATAGTTCTACTAGTTTACACAATTCTTTTTTTCCTCCTTCCTTTTAAGTATGCCTCTTAAGTAAGCAGACACTTTAACTTGCCTTCTTATTAGACAGCTTTTTCTTTATTGCCTTTTCATAGCACAGCTATCAAAAATAAGATAATGTGCAAGATCTGGGACCTAATCAGCTTTCTAGCTGAGTTTAAAGAGTCTAGAGGCTGTTTCAAGGTAGTTCTGGTTATGTGTGTGGGCTTTACCGCATTGTTTGCTCAGCCACATTTTGATGGAGAGGGTAATGTGTTTGCTAGATAAGGCAAAAGCGACCAGCCAAAAAAGCAAGGTTCTGTTTGATAAACCCTGACATATTTAGCCATTTTTCTCCCACATGAAAGGAAGCCTTAAAACTCTAAGAAAAATAGAGGTGTCCGTTCAAGCACCCTAATGTTGATCAAGACCAAAAAAAAAAAAAAAAAAGTAAATAAAGAAAATAGGCATCTTTTAGTCTATTAAATTAATTAGCTCTGAGCTTATCATGCAATTGAAAAGCTGGGTAAAATACAAGTCTGTTTCTTGTTGCTGTTATTAGATGTGAAGGGTGAGTTCTTTAAGGCAGTATATGTTGAAAAGAAAGTTATTCTGGTCAGTTTGACTTGCCCTGGTAGAAGGTTTGAACCTCATATGGAGGAGCTCATGAACCAAAGTTAAGCTTTTATAAGGCCGATCAGCATGGACTTGGGGTGAGAACTCAGTCTGAAATTAGGGTGAAACACAGATGATGTTTTCATCATCTATAGCCTGAAAACAGATTTATAAAGCCAGAATCAAAAGATGTCACCTGACATCTACCCGTAATTCGAGGTGCGTTCTACAAGTCCAATGAAAATAAATTCATACATGAAGATAGCTCTACTATCTAGATTGATGTAAAAATGTTGGGGGTGAATTATTGATTACCTTATAATAATTTTTCTTTTCTAGAAAAAGTAAAGAAATAAAATATCAGAAAGCTTCACAAAATAGAACTGTCTGTCCAAATAAGAATTTAAATGGTTTAAGCATGAAAATAATTTGGGGGTTAATTTTTATACTGTGGTCACTTTCAGTTCATTTAGAAGGAGATATCAATCCTAAATCAAAATCCTAGTAAAATTTTCTACTTTTTTTCTTTAGAAAAGATATTTTTTGGGGCGCCTGGGTGGCTCAGTCGGTTAAGCATCTGACTTCAGCTCGGATCATGATGTCACGGTTCCCATTCCTGGATTTGAGCCCCATGTCTCATCTCAAAAGTACATGAACATTTTAAAAAATTAAACGAAGATACTTTTCTGATTTCTTGTTTTCTTAAATCACAAGTATTTGATAAAATGAAAAAATGGTCTCAGAATTTTATTTTATTGTTTTAATTTTATTTGGTTTTATTTTATTTATTTTAAGATTTTATTTTATTTTTTAATGTTTTTTAAAAATTTATTTCTGAGAGAGAGAGACAACGTGAGCAGGGGAGGGTCAGAGAGAGAGGGAGACACAGCATCTGAAGCAGGCTCCAGGCTCTGAGCTGCCAGCACAGAGCCCGACATGGGGATCGAACCCACGAACCATGAGATCATGACCTGAGCCAAAGTCGGAGGCTTAACTGACCAAGCCACCCCGGCGCCCCTAAGATTTTGTTTTTTTAAGTAATCTCTACACCTGAGGCAGAGCTCAAACTCACAACTCAGATCTCGAGTCACATGTTCTATTGACTCAACCAGCCAGGTGCTCCAAAAGTAGCATGTGTGTGTGTGTGTGTGTGTGTGTGTTTTAAAGATTTTATTTTTAAGTAATCTCTGTACCCAACATGGTGCTTGAACTCACAACTCATAGATCAAGAGTCGCACGCTCTACTGCGTCAGATAGGCACCCCTATAGAAGTTTTAAAATATAATCACTTCAATCTTTAGAACTGTGTTTCTTCTATATATTAATTATTTAAAACATTTTTTATGGCTTAGTGTTAATAATCTATATGAGTGTAGATTTTTACATGAATTTAATGTCAACTAGAGATTAATGTGAATTAATTAAATTGACTGTATCTTCTTTAATGAGAAAAAAAGGATTTAGTTTTAATACTGATGATCTTAATAAAGCTTCTCTCTACTTATCTGTATTTCCTCAACATTAGGAATTATTTTTATTAGAAGGTGAATTAATTTAATAATGGCAGAGTGGCAAAACTTGAAATAAATCAAGTGATTGCAAACTGCCTTTGCTATTGTTCTTCATGTTGCATAATCAAACCGAATAAATTTCAATTAGGAGAGACTCACTTTGCTGAAGCTATTTGAAAATAAAAACATAAATTGGAGTTCATGTTTATTTTTCTTTTGAAACAGCCATCCAGCAGAATTTGAAACAATATCTACAATGGAAGGTAAATAAACATTTAACACACCTCACGAAACTGCAAAAAATTTTTAAAAATCACATTTTACAAATGCATCTCCAGGAGAATCATTGTCCCTAAGGATGCAGTACCATAAAATAAAATCCTATCAGAAATCTGTGGATCTCTGAGCACCTGGGTGACTCAGTTGGTTAAGTGACTGACTGTTGGTTTCGGCTCAGGTGGTGATCTCACAGTTCATGGAATCGGGCCCCACGTCGGGGTCTGTGATGACAGCATGGAGCCTGCTTGGGATTCTCTCTCCTTTTCCCTCTGCCCCTCCCCCACTTGCGCTTGCTCTCTCTCTCAAATGATATATAAATGAACTTAAACAAACAAAAAAAGAAATCTTCGAGCTCTCTGAAATTAACTCATCACTCTACGACAAAGACACACAGAACTGTAAGCACATATCAGAACCACAAAGGTTTTATGACGCCTATTGTATAAGGTGAGACGAATGTTAGTTGAGTGTGTTAGACCACTGTGTAGGTCTTATTCTGTATTTTGGGGAGCACTCACTGGATTTAAAGGCGACAGTCCTTTTTTTTTTTTTTTTTTAAATTAAATGGTCACTTATTTGTTACTTTTAAATGGAAGATGGAGGAGGAATGTGGGGAGAACAGAGACCAGCAAAAATAAAGCAAACCAAAATCAACACTGAAAGACAAACAACAATCCTCTTACCCCCCGACTTTTTCCCGCATTCTGATAAATAGTGTACATGTTAATGGTCAAAACCATGCCTCGTGTCTGCCACCCAAACCGTCCAGAAGACTCCTTGTCGATGAATATGATGCTGTCCTTTCCCTTATTCTATTGAGATTGTTGTCTTTTGCTTAAGGGTCTGACAAGCTCATTCCCAATGCCCTGCATTTACAGGTGGATGCATGTGATGGATCATGCATTCTGCAGGCTGATGCTGGAGTCTTCCAGGATTCATCATCCAACCAGTCAGATATGAGGATGGGTTTAAAACAAATGATGTGCTGATAATGCTCATTAACTTTAAACCGGGAAATTTAGTGTTCTACATCAGGAAGCTCCCAGTTTAAAACATTTCGTGCCCAGACCTGGCTACCAACTCATGCCAGGCCAGTGTAGCTTTGACTAGTGACTGGTCATTCTCCCAGAATGGGTCATAGAATTAACTTGTCTTGCTGGGAATGTGAGGGAAGGGATCCAAAGTTTCCAGCTCTGTGTCTGATATAGAAGACATTCCTAGAAGACGAATCTCATCATTACTCTTAAAGATGATGACCAATGGATCTCAGTTCTGAAACAAAATAAAGATCAATTGAGATACTGTTGGGGTGTCTAACTAAATGTCCTAATGTCCTAATAGACCTTTCAAAGGGAATCAAATAGACAACAGGCATTGCAGGTGGTGGATTTCAGCTCAATAGAAGAAATAACTTCCCAATAATTCAATTGGCTTATAAGCATATTTATATATTTAAAAATTTTTTAAATATTTATTTTTGAGAGAGAGATAGAGTACGAGTGGGAGAAAGGCAGAGAGAGAGGGAGACACAGAATCCGAAGCAGGCCCCAGGCTCTGAGCTGTCAGCACAGAGCCTGATGCGGGGCTCAAACTCACGAACCTTGAGATCATGACCTGAGCCGAAGTCAGACACTTAACTGACTGAGTCACCCAGGCACCCCAAGATGATCATCTTAAAAAATGCTTACAGGGTTGCCTGAGTGGCTCAGTCAGTTAAGTGTCTGACTTCGGCTCAGGTCATGATCTCAAGGTTCATGAGTTTGAGCCCCGCATCAAGCTCCGGGCTGACAGCTCAGAGCCTGGAGCCTGCTTCGGATTCTGTGTCTCCCTCTCTCTCTGCCCTTCGCTCATTCACATGTGTGCTCTCTCTCTCTTTCTCTCAAAAATAAATAAACATTAAAAAATTTTTTAAATAAATAAAAAAATAAAAACAGCCATCCCATCTGTCTGGGGTGGCAGAGAGCAGACAGTTGTATTTTGTTGGGGTTGAACAAATCAGTGCTTCCTAAACCTGGCTGCATGAAACAGAATCACCTGGGAAACTTTTAATATCCGTGTTTTACAAACACACAAGAAACCTTCCTGCACCAACACAAGCATACCATTTACAAGTGTAATTGCTGGCCTTTGTTAGAAATGACACACTTTGACCATGTAATACAAGGACAAGATGCAGCCCATGTAAGAACAAAACTGTTTCCTTTTTAGATTGTTTCCTGTGAAACTCAGCAAATTACACTGTGTCTCCCTTTTCCAAATAACATTCTGCTGTGCGAGAAATCTCATGAAAACAAACATCAAGGACAGCCACAAGGAAAGAAGATACAGAACCATAACACAGAGAGTATCCCCAAGCCAGTGTTCTGGTCCAAGTTATTTTTTCTTTTAATAAATGATACTGTCATGGTAACTACCATTTATATGAGACATTATTCTGTTCTTAAATTGCTAGCTGAATTGTCCTAAACTCTCTGACATGAGCTTTACTTTCCTGATTTGGAGATGGAGGAGTTGAACCAGCTCAGGACTGATTGTTCCAAATGCAGACGGGCCCGTGACGGGGACAGTAGATGGGTTGTGGGGACCAGGGGTGATCACTGGGAGTGGTGGGGCCCACGCCAGCATGGAGGGCAAGAGCCTGTCCTAAAGAGGGTGCCACTATGTGACCCCTTGTTAAATGTGACCTTGTGGAAACACAGATTCAATTTTATCACAGTTTTTGATTTTTCAGATAACCTAGTAATTCCAAACTCCAACACGTGAAAGTGGCCATTTAAAATATCATTTTGTAGTTCCAGACTAACAATCCTGGAGGCCAGATCCAGCCTATGGGTCACTGGTGCTTATTCTGTCTAGACCGGCTGATGGCTACAGGTGCGTTTCATCATTAATATTTTCTAGTCGCATTTCTCCAACTTTGACATGCATAAGAATCACTTGGAAAGCTTGTTCAATCACAGACTTCTGAGTTTCATGATAAGAGACTCTGATTGGAATTTCTTTTTTTTTTTTTTTAATGCTTGTTTATTTTTGAAAAAGACAGAGACAGAGTGCTAGCTGGGGAGGGGCAGAGAGAGATGGTAACACAGAATCCGAAGCAGGCTCCAGGCTCTGAGCTGTCAGCACAGAGCCTGATGTGGGGCTTGAACTCACTAACTGTGAGATCATGACCTGAGCTGAAGTCGGATGCTTAGCCGACTGAGCCGCCCAGTCGCTCCTGTTTGGGATTTCTTCCAAGCTCTCTGTTGATACTGAGACCAATATTGGCTGGTGACTGTGTAAGCAGGGACTGGGTCATAGTCTGCCTTCTTTGGCTTGGTTATTGTTGGGTATTCATTTGATTAATTCACGGGGTCTCTGTGACTCCTCTTCTCCTCCTTCTCCTATTTCCCTCCCTCTCTGTGTCAAGGTGACACCTTAGGGAAGGTTGTAGCTGGTAGTTTTGCATTAGGACAGGGGAAGCAGTATAGTATTAATGTGGTTAGATTCATCTTGCTGACTTGGCAGGAAATGCTCATTTCTATTTATGTATTGTTATTAATTGTAAACATTTGGTAAGTGATATACAACATGTTGATTTGATACATTTATATATTGTAACATGATTACACTGTAGAGTTAGCTAACAGCCCTATCATATCACGTAATTGTCATTTCTCTTGTGGTGAGGACATTTAAGAATCTAGTTTCTTAGCTGTACATTAGATCTCTAGAACTTACTCATCTAACCACACATTTATACCTTTGTCCAACATTTCCCCCTTTCTCCTGCCTCCCGGCTTCTGGCAACTATCATTCTAATCTGTGTCTAGGAACTAGCTTTTTTTTTTTTTTTTCAGATTCCACATATAAGTGATATCATACAGTATTTGCCTTTTCTTTTTCTTTTTTTAAATTTTTAAATGTTTTATTTATTTCTGAGAGAGAGAAAGAGAGACAGCGTGAGCAGGGGAGGGTCAGAGAGAGAGGGAGACACAGAATCCGAAGCAGACTCCGGGCTCTGAGCTAGCTGTCAGCACAGAGCCCGACACGGGGCTCGAACCCACAAATCATGAGATCATGACCTGAGCCGAACTCGGGCGCTTAACCGACTGAGCCACCCAGGTGCCCCAGTATTTGTCTTTTTCTATCAGATTCATCTCACTTAGCATAATCCCTTCAAGATCCATCCATGTTGTCTCCAATGGTAGGATTTCCTTCTTTTTCATGGCAGAATAATATTCCTGTGTATATGCGTGTGTGTGTGTGTGTGTGTGTGTGTGTGTGTTTGTGTATTTCACATCTTCTTTATACATTCACTCATCAATAGACACTCAGGTTGTTTCCATATCTTGGCCATTGTGAATAACACTGCAATAAACACGAGAGAGCAGACATCTCTTTGAGATCCTGCTTTCATTGCGTTTGGGTATACCCAGATGTGGAACTGCTGGATCATAGCGTGGTTTCATTTTTCATTTTTGGAGGAAGCTTCATACTGATTTCCAGAGCGGCCGCACCAATGTACACTTCCCATCAATAGTCCACGGAATGTTGTTTTTTCACCACATCCTTGCTAACACTTGTGGTCTCTTGTCAACAATGGTTGACAATGGACAACAATGGACAATGAACAACAATGAACAATGGAATGGTTGATCCTAACCTTTCCAACAGGTGTTGTGAGGTGATATCTCATTGTGGTTTTGATTTCCATTTTCCTGATGATCTGTGATGTAAAGCACCTCTTCACACACCCATTAGCCATTTGGATATCTTCTCTAGAAAAATGTCCATTCAGTTCCACTGCCCACTTTTTAAAAAACTGGGTTGAGTTTTGTTGTTGCTGCTGCTGCTGCTGTTGTTACTGAGTTGTATACGTTCTTTATAGATTTTGAATATCAACCCCTTATTTGCAGACAACCAGCTTCTTAAGTAAGTATATTCAGCGACACATGATTACTCAGTGCTGGGCAATGTGCAAGGTATTTTAGCTACGCTACCTTCAGTCCTGACAAGCTTTTCTGAAGAAGATATTTTCATTCCTAGTTCGCTGAGATTCAGAGAAGCTAAATAACTCCTCTTAGGTCAACAGGCACTAAGTGGCAGAAGAGAGATTTAAAGGAAAACGACATGATTCCAGAACCTATTATCTTTCTGGGATACTTCCAAACTTACATGCACACACAGTAGTATAACTTGATAGAATATAATTAGTATGACATAAAAATCATATCTTGCCTCATAATCATTAATGAAAATATAAATTATACTGCTAAATAAAATAAACTAGAAGCAAATAAAATAAAACAAGAAGGAAAGAAGGATGAAAAATGGCAATGCCTAAAGTCGTATTTCCTTACTAGTAGTGGGTTATGAACTTGACTCTGAGCTCATAAAGAAAAGGTAGTCTCTGGGGCGCCTGGGTGGCTTAGTCGGTTAAGCGCCCGACTTTCGCTTAGGTCATGATCTCGCGGTTCGTGGGTTCGAGCCCCGCGTCGAGCTCTGTGCTGACTGCCAGTTCAGAGCCTGGAGCCTGCTTCAGAGTCTGTATCTCCCTCTCTCTCTGACCCTCCCCTGCTCACGCTGTCTCTCTCTCTCTCTCTCCTAGAAATACATAAAAATATTTAAAAAAAAAGAAAGGAAAAGGTAGTCTCTAAATGCACCATGATTTGCGGAGAGAGGCCATGTGAACGCAGGGTGGTCTCTATGCTTGTCCAGTCTCTACCTGAGACGGCAATCTACAGAGGATTGGTGGGTGATAGCTACGAAGAACATTCGTTGCCATTGACCTAAAACAACCCGCATGGTATTGTAAACCTGAAGCCTCAGATCTTGTCCATTTAATTCCATCTGTAATCTGCCTGGCACAACACTGGAGACAGACAGGTTGTGAGTTCAAAGAGTGCCATCAGGTTGATGATAATCCTTCAGATTAATTGCTTTAAATTAAATATAATATCACATCCTTCATACCCTTCAGCCTTGGAAGTCTGTCTCTGTTCTTCCATTTCACTGGTTTTAAGGTTCAGCACCTTTGGTTGGTTGACACATACAAAGGGCTTTCTGATCATTTAGGAAGAAGAAGAAACAAAATGAACCATGGGCAAAAAATAAGATAAATACAAAACAGAAATATTTCTTGGTCAAGGGCAAGGAAATTCTCTCACATTTGAAAGAAGTTCCTAGAGATCTTATTTGCAAGTTTCCTCGTCTGAAAATGAGGAGGTTGGTGTGCTATTGGCTTATTAGGTTCTTTCTGGCTGTAACACTTGGGAAGGCATGATTCAGACTGTGATGTGAGGACATCAGAGTTGGGCACAGGAGAAGGAGGAAGTAATCCTCAGAATGCCACAGCTGAAAATTGATCCGAGATGTAGCCAAGCAGCTTAAGCAGAGACTGATTCAGGGCTCCATCTCATGAATTGTGCAGTCATGACCTGAGCCATGGTTGGAGGACTGAGCCGCCCAGGCTTAGTTTAAAAACCCCATCACTCGGTTTTTATTAAAAAATTTTTTTTCTAACATTTATTTATTTTTAAGACACAGAAACAGATCATGAGCAAGGGAGGGGCAGAGAGAGAGAGGGACACAAAGAATGGGAAGCAGGCTCCAGGCTCTGAGCTGTCAGCACAGAGCCCGACGCGGGGCTCGAACCCTCAAACTGTGAGATCATGACCTGAGCCAAAGTCGGACGCTCAACTGACTGAGCCACCCAGGCACCCCGCTCAGTTTTTAAATTAAGTTTCCAACAGTGACTTCCCAGTCTGAAAACATGTCCCTTCCTACTTTTTTTGGAGCTCGTTGTTTGGTTAGTGCAAATCAAGTTAAAACAAGCAGAAACAAACCAACAAAGTAACTTCTAAAGCTTCTGCTTATGGCAAGTGCAATACTTTATCCTCATAAGATCAAGTTCTGGCTTCATGCATAGCTGAGTTGGCTCGTCAAATTCTTCAGAGGACCATGGTCTGGGATCTCCGGGACCGCTACATACTTACGTCTCCTTTCTAGACAACAAAACCTTGGATTGCGAGCAACTTGTTCTGCGAGTGTTCTGCAAGATGAGCAAACATTTCTAATAAATTTTAACTTGGTAAACGAGCGATGTCTTGCAATACGAGCAGTACGTGGTGATGAATGTCACATGATCACAACTGAGCCAATGATTCTTGCAATTCACTTAGATGTACAAGCGCTGTGGATTATAAACTTGTTTCTGGAACGAATTATGCTCCCAAACCAATGTTTTACTGTCCTTCTCTCTGGATGCTGTTTTTGTACTGCAGAGTGTATAAGCAATTGGATGGCTGGACATACATTTTAAAGCAAACGAGTTTAAAAAAAAAAAAGATCAAACACAAAACAAATCAAGTCATGTGTATAGTCTAGCCTGTTTAGTTTTGGGCTATGTAGGTGGGATGGTAGATATTTGCTGCATTACCCGCTCTTTACTCTCTCAGCTTCCGCTACCTCTAGCCCCTGCCCTGGTTTTTCTGGGGAGCCGTCTCTTCTCCACAATCAGTTCTTGGCACTCTGGTGGAACTGCCTCCATCACACTTCTTTGACCATGACAGTTGGTCCAGGGCTTAGCGAGTGGTCCGTCAGAGACAATTAGAGTTAAGTTTCGTTTTCAGTGAAAGACATCCAAAATGAGAGTGACTTAAATAAGATGAATTTTATTTCTGCCTCATGGATAAGTCCAGAGGTAGACTGTTAAGGACAGATACGTTAGCTCTGTTCCAGACTTTTTTTTTTTTTTTTAAGAAATTGACATGCTGGTTCTGATATTTACAGAGACATGAAGAACTAGAACAGCCAACATTTTATAGAAGAAGCATACAGTGAGAGGACTTTCAGTGCTTATTTTGACTTATTGCAAAATTACAACAACTAAGTGATGTTGTATGGTATAAGGTAGGACAAATAGACTAATGAAACAAAATGTAGTCCAGAAACAGCCCCACTCATATATAGTTCGTCAGTTTTCAACAGGGACACAAAACAATTCAGTGGAAAAAAAAGGAGAATGTTTTCCATAAACAGTTCTTGAACAATTGAGATGAACAAATGAAAAATATGGTACCTGCGTTATGCCACATGCAAACTATAATTCCGGATGGACCCTGGACTTAAAGCATAAACAATAATTATATTCTTTAATAATATGAAGTAGGCAAATATTTCTCAGAATATAAAGGATGAGCACTGGGTGTTGTTGGAAACCAACTTGACAATAAACTATTTATAAAAAAATTTAAAAATTAAAAAAGATGAAAATCTAGGGCATCTGGGTGGCTCGGTCAGCTCAGCCCCTGATTTAAGCTCAGGTCATGATCTCACAGTTCACGAGTTTGAGCACTGCATCGGGCTCTGTGCTGACAGCTCAGAGCCTGGAGCCTGCTTCGGATTCTGTGTTTCTCTCTCTCTGGCTCTCCCCTTGTCTCTCTCTCTCTCTCTCTCTCAAGTATAAATAAACATTAGAAAAATTAAAACAAAATAACTGAAAAGAGATAAAAATTAAATAAAAAAAGATAAACTGCTTCATCAAAATATTAGTTCTATTTAACAAAAGAAACTGTTAAAAAACTGTACAGTATTTTAAAAAAAAGAAATGAGTAGAATTTGTTTTTGTCTCCATTTTACAGAACTTTAGTGTAATTTGGATTCTTTAGTATTTAGTAAAATGTACAGTTTTTTGAACCTTGTTTAGGGTATTTTTCAACTTGCTTTTTTTCTTCCTACAACTTCCTTTGCTTTCTCTGTCGCTATAAAGCATCTACATTACTCTGTGCCTTTTACCTCTCAGACCCCAGATTTGCTAACTTCAGTATCATCAGAATATTATTTGCCTTTCTACATGTACGAAGTCTTAGAGCCAATTCATTCCATCTATGCAATTACCCCTTTGTCTATAAAGATCTCCACTGGGATTTCCCTGGAAATATTTCAGTGATAGCTTCATTTTGCAGACAAAGGAAACAGAGAATAAAACATTTCCTGGAAATTTGACAGTCTTGGCATTGAAAAGTTAAGCACTGTAAATTTAACAGATGCAAACAAATTAGTCCTCCTAATACTAATGTCAGAGGGTCCCCCGAATTTCTATGTGATTGCAGCTCTAGAGGCAAGCCTCAATAGAAACCATTGGC
This sequence comes from Proteles cristata cristata, assembly GCA_017311185.1. Taxonomy (NCBI): domain Eukaryota; kingdom Metazoa; phylum Chordata; class Mammalia; order Carnivora; family Hyaenidae; genus Proteles; species Proteles cristata. The sequence goes on along the minus strand of JAESUZ010003659.1, from coordinate 881,222 downwards.
CACCCTGAGTTCCTTCTTTGTGATACCTGAACATTACCAATTAAACCGGTACGAGGATTATTTTATGGGTAGTTTTATAAAATTGGGTGTGTGTGCATGTGTGTTTGTACGGCTTTAGTGCACTCTGCATAAACATTTTTGTCCCTACCACAGTATCTTAAAATTCTTAAAATTAGAAAAAATGATTTAAAACTCAATTTTTGCTGTGCTTAAAACGTGATATTGTTAAAAGAGAAGATAGAGGAACAATGTCTGAGAGAAGAGAATTCCTTATCTCCTACTGACTGTATGTACATATGGGTATCTACTTTTCTTTCCTTAAAGATTTGTATTTTTACATAATTTCTACACCCAATATGAGGCTCAAACTCACGACTCCGAGATCAAGGGTCACATGCTCTAACTACTGAGAGAGCCAGGTGCCCTCGTGACGTCTATCTTTCTAATTCATATCAGGTGAGGCTGATAGCCCATTTTGCATTTGCAGAGTGGGCTGTGTTTTTTGAAGGATATTCACAGACATGGCATTACATAATCCCAAGCAATTTTGGAGCTCGGCTAGTTTATAATGTCTTCTGGTCTTATGTATCCTTTCCCAATGTGAATCCTTCAGAAGATTGGGGTTGCTGAAACAATGTTCTAGGATGTTCTGGAATGTTCTGGGACCGGTATCTTGCCACAGCAGTCAAAGGGACACGGCTTTCTTTCCTCTATCTCAGGATAGACAGACTGGGGCATGTGTAAATAGATGGGAGAAAGTGTAGGACCATCTTTGCCAGATAGTTCTGGCCAGGAGATTTCTTTTCCTTTCTTTATTTTGAGAGAGAGAGTCAACAAGAAAGCAGGGGAGAAGCAGACAGAGAGGGAGTGAGAGAGAATCCCAAGCAGGCTTTGCACTGCCAGTGCAGAGCCTGATGCAGGGCTCAAACTCATGAACCATGAGATCATGACTTGAGTCAAAATCAAAGAGTGGGGCACTCAACGGAACAAGCCACGCAGGAGCCCCCACCCAGGAGATTCCTATAGTGAGGGTGGCCTTGGTGGGCTTGCGTCCACCCTCCAGACTTGCCTCTGTTTCCATCTGCTCCCAAACCTGGTTCTATAGCCTTCCTGTTCCTAATCTCCTCCCAACAGATTTTCTTCACTTGACGTTAGCCAGAGTAATTTTTCCATTGTCTCCCCTCAAAGCTCCCATCTGTGTAAGTTCTCTTCTGTCAACGTCATCAGACATTGTTTGCCAAAGTGGTTTGCAAGTGGGAGTGGGTGAAAATTTCGGTAACAATACCTTGGTTCCCTTGAGCAGAAAGGAGGAATTTGCTGGAGGACAGGACTTTATAGAATTTCAACCCAAAGAACAAAACTCCTATGCCTCCACTTTGAACTAGGTCATATATATACACACACACAAAATTCTGTCAAATTATGCACGAAGCTGACAATTTCCCAGACCAGCTGGATGGTAATCATGCCTAGGGTTTTCCAGGCATCAAGGGTTATGCTAAACACTATCTGTGCATTATCTCATTTAATTCTGAAAAATGACACGATGAAGTAAGCATCATTATTATCCTCATTTTACTGATGAATCCATAAGGGTAAGTTGCAGGTACGTGGCAGGCCAAGCATCCAAACTAAGGGACTGAGCCACATTCCATGCCAACGGCTCTATGCTAATATAATAATTATGTGTTTCATTGAAAGACTTATTTTCTGATTACACAGATTGTGGAAATAGATCATTTTTATTCTTCACGTTTATTCTTAGCTCCAACCACACATTTAATTAATAGATTTCATATTTATTTTATTTGTTTATAAAAATATGCTTTGTTTTTATGATTAAGTGGCTAAGTGTCAGGGACTATAACTTACTTAATTACATATTGCTTAATTGGTATATTAGTTAATTATATGGAGTTACTTTTTAAAATTAAGTAATTGTATTATATAACATGGTCCTCTGCTGCTGTTGATCATATTTCTCTGTTAATTTTGAAACTTTGACTCAAGCATTCTTAAATGTATCAATAGTTAATTTTAATACTAAATTAGTGTATGTTATCAGTACAACTATATACACACGTAACACACACAGTGTGATCTTTGAAAATCATATATTTACAAAATACGCAAAACACATGAAATATGAAGAAAAATCTGCACGTAACTGCTACAAGTCAGCCTCAATTTTGAGATCAGTTGGGGAATTTTATTTAATTTTGGCATTTCTTAGTCTCAGGATTCTCTCCTCTCATTTAAATAGAAACAATACTAGGTTGAAAACCTACTGAGAGAAAATGATTTAACTATGTTGTCAGCCTCTTTGGGACAGGGTCACTGTTTTATATGCTTCATGTGGAATAGCTCCGGGCACAATAAATGTTTGTAGAATTTGAATTTTGAATTTAAGTGAAATGATGCTGAAAATTTTTACATTAGCTACAGCCATCCATCTGAATTTAAGCCAGCAGTTGCTCTGTTGCATAGGGGAATCCTTAATGAGGTTTCCAGTGAGATTATTTCGGTGACAGTACAAAATGAAACATATCTTCTCCTTTGAGTTTTCCGTGTCAGTCATGCGTGGCTTCATCTTTAGGTTCGGGTCTCTGACACAAGTGAAAATTAGAACATTCATGATCATTAAGATTTCTGATATTTTATGGGATGAGATATTACTACATTTAACTCTATCACCTATTTCTGTAAGGACAAAGAAACTGAAGCCCAGAGAGGTGAGTGATTTATTAATGTCACACAGCTCCTAGAACTAGAAGCACCTTTTGAATGTAGTCACTCTGGGCCTCAGTTCAGTATTTCTTCTAGCGCACCTATCATTGAACATCACATTACACGATTAGAAATGAACTGTTACTCATTACTGAGCTTAATACCTCCCTACCAGTTTCTCAGTTTAGATCTTTATTCAATGCACATGATGCATACTGAAAATAAAATGTTTGGAGTGCCTGGGTGGCTCAGTCAGTTAAGCGTCCGACTTCAGCTCAGGTCATGATCTCATGGTTCATGGGTTCGAGCCCCGTGTCGGGCTCTGCGCTGAGAGCTAGCTCAGAGCCTGGAGCCTGCTTCAGATTCTGTATCTCCCTCTCTCTCTCTCTGACCCCCCCCTGCTCACGCTGTCTCTCTCTCTCTCAGAAAGAAATAAAAAACATTAAAATTTTTTTAAAAAAGAAAAGAAAATGTTCTAGGTGGCCACTTGAGGATAAGAATTTCCTGTGAAGTATTTATAGCACTTCCAACACTCAGAACAGGAGAGTTTAGGACTCCAACACACTGCCATGGAATTGTAAGTTGGGACAACCTTACTGGAGAGAGTTTAGCAAGAGATATCTACAACCTTAAAAAGCTTGTTCCCTCTGGGGCTCCTGGGGAGCTCAGTTGGTTAAACCTCCAACTTCGGCTCAGGTCATGATCTCACTGTTTCTGAGTTTGTGCCCCGCATCGAACCCTGCATCAGGCTTTGCGCTGACAGTGAGGAGCCTTCTTGGGATTCTCTCTCCCTCCCCCTCTCCCTCTCAGCCTCTCCCCAACTTTCACTCTATCTCTCTCTCAAAATAAACTTAAAAAAAAGAAAAAAAGAAAGAAATAGCCTATTTCCTTTAATTTAGCAGTGCCATTCCTAAGATGTGATCCGAAGGAAACAAATCTGACAATTGCGCCGACACTGACAGGTGCGCACGTGTGCATGCACGTAATCGTCGTAGCACTGTTCAAAACAAAAACTTGAAAGCACGCTGAATGCCCATCAGTGGAGGTTGGTTCTGATACATACTTACCATCGACATGCAAAGAAAATGCAGCCTTTCTATTTTTTGGTATTTGACTGGATGTTTCTTTGAGGACCTAACTTATTGGAGGGTAGTAGTGGGATTCGTGGTGGGTGATTGAACTTTCAATGTGCCACTTAGGGAAATACAGTCTTCTCTGCTTTCAGCTGTTGACAAAACTGTCTCTCTTTTTTTTTTTTTAAAATTTTTTTTACTGTTTTATTTATTTCTAGGAGAGAGAGAGAGAGACAGCGTGAGCAGGGGAGGACCAGAGAGAGAGGGAGTCACAGACTGAAATAGGCTCCAGGCTCTGAGCTGGCAGTCAGCACAGAGCCCGACGCGGGGCTCGAACCCACGAACCGCGAGATCATGACCTAAGTGCAAGTCGGGCGCTTAACCGACTAAGCCACCCAGGCACCCCAAAACTGTCTCTTTTGGACCAATGCACTGTGTACTGGGTTTCTTTCCTCCCCTGTTGCGTTTTTCTGTGGTCATCAGGGATGAGGAGGTGTTGGGCTTTATAGGACATCTCCTGTGTTCTTACTGGTCTCTGCTCCCATCTGGCCTTTCTCGCGTTGTCATGTTCTTGTATTCACTGTTGGGATGTACAGTCTTAGACATTTCTTCTTGGTCTCATAATGTGACCAAAATGGATTCCTCCCACTCTCCCTTTCTTTGCTGGTAAGCATGGTAAGAATGTGGTTGCCCAGCCAGAGACTAAATTCCCCAGTGGCTCTTTTCAGGGAAATGTGCCCAGGTAAGTGACAGACTAGGACAGAAGTGATATATGCCGCTTCACTTCTTGGGCCTTAAAACATCATATGCACACTTACCTGAGTTTTCTTTTTATTGTTATTACTGTTATTACTGGGACCCAGCTTTGGCCCAGCAGGCATCCTACCCACTCAAGACTGTCATGGTGGAGAGAAATTAGTATCTTCATTAAAAAAAAAATGTTTCTTTATTTTGAGGGGGAGAGAGAGAGAACGAAAGAGAGAGAGACAGAGAGAGAGAACAAATGCAAGCTGGGGAGGGGCACAGAGAGAGAGTGAGACGGAGAATCCCAAGTAGACTCTACAATGTCATCATAGATCCCAATGTGAGGCTTGATCCCATGAACTGTGAGTTCATGACCTGAACTGAAATCTAGAGTTAAACGTGGAACTGGCTGAGTCACCCAGAGACCCCCAAAATGACAGCTTTCTGAGAAAGAGTGAATGGAAGAAAAATTTTAGAGACACATATAAATATATATTTATTTTAGCCTTTAGTTTTATACTTAGTTTGACTGGGTATAGAAATCTAAGTTAGAGATCATTTGACTTCGAAATTTTGAAAAAATTTACCGCAGAGAATAAACTTCCAGTCCCTTTTTTTTTTTTATGAAGTGAGGGTGGGCTATTTCTTCCGTGTGTGATCTTAAAAGAAAATCTAGATATTTGACTTGTTCTTAAAAAGATTTTTAAAACAATTTTCCTTATTTTACTGCCCTAATCTTGCCTTCCCCTCACACTATAGGTTTTAGAAATATTTGCTGCCATGCATATTTGCATCCTTGGAGATTATTTTATGTAATTCCTACCAGTTCACAGATTCCTCCATGCTTGATTTATGGTTCAGTTTTCTGGGATCTGCTAATTCTGTGACCAGTCTTTGACTTGCTTTCTAGATTCCAAATGTCTTTATTTCTTTAATATTATCTCTCATTCTCCCTATCCTTGTAGACTTATGTCTTAAAAAAAATCCTTTTCTAGCATTTGGTGGGTTGGAGAAATGAGTGAAAGCATATGTACATTATAATGTATAATTCTTGATTAAGAATTTAGAATAGTTCCTTATTTTCCATTAGATTTCTACTGTATTCTAATATTTTATTGTTCAACTATAGAGTTAAAAGCATATTTAGGAGCACTTGGCTGGGCAGAGAGAGGGAGACAGAATCCCCAGCAGGCTCTGCACTGTCAGCACAGAGCCTGATGCAGGGCTCGAACTCGCGAACCAGGAGATCATCATCTGAGCCAAAATCAAGAGTCGGATGCTTAACCCACTGAGCCATGCAGGTGCTACAATCATTTTCTTAATGAAAAAGGAAAACTCTTTGAAAGTATGAACTTTTCAGCTCATGAGATGTTCATTTTATTGTGGGCTATGTTTATTTTTCCATTTTCTGGTCGAGAAAAAAGAACGTGGGGAATTGCTGCCTCACTGAAAAGCAGGGATCTTGAATGCTTCATGAAGAACAATATTTTGTTGTTGTAGTCCCAGAGAGTACATTTTTGGGTTGTGGGATGCATCTGCATGAAGCATGCCATTCTCTCTCATTGTCTCTTTTGTGAACATGGCATGTGAATTTGCAAAAGTAGATGAGATCGGATTGGGGTTGCTTTCTTGGACTGTGGGACCAAGCGAAATAAGACTTTGGAATGCCATAACCAAATTCTGACCTGAGAAGGAACACTAACTTCTCCGCTGAAATAATGAATTCTGGATGCAACAGTACTTTTCCCTTTTTTCTTTAGGGGCCAAAGCACATTCTCCAAAGATAGCCCAGTGTACAGAGCATCATAAAGTAAGATTCCGTGTGGTGTTCCCAGTTTGAAATGACTGTCAGTTTTCTTGGTGACAAATGTATCTGTGGGATGGTTGAAGGAGTCTACAATTTCAGGGCGGGAGAGCTTTTGGAGAATGTCCAGTCTCGCTGCCTTTCAGATGCTGAGGTAATATCCACCACGTGAATGCCAAGACATTTTACAGGTGGAGATTAAAGGCTTCTGGTGTCATTATATTCCTGAGTACAGTCAAGTAGACATTGTCTCTGAGGACCACATATTCCTCTTTCTGGGCCATTCCCTCTTCTGACACACTAAGAAAATGGACTCTTGCTCTTGGTGTCTACTGAGTCTTTTTTTTTTTTTTTTTTTTTTTACTTATTTAAGTAATCTCTGCACGCAAGGTGGGACTTGAACTCATGAACCTGAGATCAAGGGTCACGTGCTCTTCTGACTGAGCCAGTCAGGAGCCTCTCTACCAAGTCTTCTAAGTAAAAGAAGAGTGTCCATTTTTAGCATCTTGGAAATGACAAGCCTGGTGGAATACTCGTGGACAATGGTGTCACAAGGGTGTTAGGCAGGTCCGAGTTGGGCTGATCAAATGCAAAAGTGAACATTCTAATTAGCTTTAGACTCGTTTTTGTTTTGTAAACAGATATAGGGAAAGCTAATGAAATTAATCAAGTGCTAAAATCAGGGAACATAAGTAAAAAGAGAAGCCCACCCCACCCCTCCCAAAAAAAAGATCAACCATATGGGTTATTTTATTTTCTCCAAAGGTGTCTGCACCTTTACATGGAGTAGATAGTATCTGACAAAGCTACAAGAGATTGAATGTGTGGGACCTCCCCAAATTCAAGTGTTGACGTTCTAATGCGAGAACGGTGCTATGTGGAGGCGGGTCCTCTAGGAGGTGATTAGGTCATGAGAGTGGAGCCCCCATTAATGGGGTTAGTGCTCTACTAAAAGAGGCCCCAGGGAGTTCCCTCACCTCTTGCACCATGTAAAGATATAACGCAGTGATCTGTGAACAAGGAATTAGGTTCTCACGAGACACTGAATGTGCCATTGCCTTGACAGGTGCTTCTCAGCTTCCGGAGCTGTGAGAAATACATTTCTGTTGCTTACATGCCACTCAATCTGTGGTATTCTGTTATAGGAGTCTGAACTCACCAGGAGAACACCCAAAGGTAGAGCATATGGCAATATTTCCAATGATTTTTCCAGCATGGGGGACCTAAGTTTATTTTTTTATGATCTAATCACTTGGAAAATTAGCAGTCGATGAAGGCCAACGTGGAAATCACTATTTTGTTGCTATGTTTAAAGAAATAAATGTTCAAATTGCTAAATGATGGAAGCTATTTGAGAATTAATCTTGTCTTTCAGCATTTGACCAGTTACGTTGGCCTGTTTACACAGAGGGAAAGTACATTTGATTCAGAGGAAGAAGGAGACTACAATTATAAGACTCTGTTCTCTAGTTTTCCGACAATATTTATGAGTATGGAGCAGGGCGCCTGGGTGGCTCAGTTGGTTGAGCATCCGACTTTGGCTCAGGTCATGATCCTGCTGTTAGTGACTTCAAGCCCTGCGTCGGGCTCTGTGCTGACAGCTCAGAGCCTGGAGCCTGTGTCTGGAGACTGCGTCTCCCTCTTTCTCTACCCACCACCCAGCTCATGCTTTGTCTCTCTCTGTCTCAAAAATAAATAAATGTTAAGAAAAATTTTGAAAAGAGTATGGAGAAATAATCCTATGGAGTAAATGAAAAAAAGCCAAGTTGCCTAATATTAGAATATAATTTCGATTGAGTCAAGAACCTGCATTTGTATATGAGCAAGGGACAAAGGCTGAGCGTTTATGCTACGAAATGTCTACCGTGGCTTTAAGGACTATTTTGCTCTTGGTACATTTTCTGCATGTGTCAACGTTTCCTATGAAGAACCTGTCTTCTCCTTATAATGAAGAAAAAAATGTTTTGTTGATAAGAGAATATTCTCTTTTGGTTTCTGCAGCCATCTCCAAACACATCATTTCTCCATTTAAGCTAGATCCTAATTTTTTAAAAGTTGAAACCAACTATTTTTACAAAGCTATTATAAGCTGTCCCTGGTTTTATAAACTCTGTTTTTGAGTAACATCCACTCTATTAAATTACTTTTGATTTCCTAAAATAAGGGCCAGCTGAACTCATAAGGAACATCCCAATGGATTACATAATGAACTTCGTTTTCTTTTCTTTTCTTTTCTTTTTTTTTTTCTGGTGGCAATCTGAAAGATTCTGACCATGTTGCAGCAGAGACCAAGACTTGGTTACACATCAGGCTGAAAGGCTGGCTGAAGCTATAGGCCAAGATGGAGTCATTTGCTCCCATAACAACCAACCAACATTTAATTGCAGTTTCAACCTTCCTAGGAGTAGAATTTTAAGCTAATCAATCTGGAATTTTCTGGACCGAACCTATGAGCTAATATCTATCACAGGGGCCCTCTCCATCCCCCACCAAAAGAAGATGAGGGGATCCACCTAATGAGACGCCCCCTGTGCTTCCTCCTAAGGGAAGGTGGACTCACCTGGACTAATCTTTTCTTTTGCAATAGCTTCGTTGCTGCATCCTCCTTCCTATAAACCTTATGTTTTTTTTTTTTAATAGTTTATTGTCAAGTTGGTTTCCATGTAACAACTGGTGCTCATCCCAACAAGTGCCTCCTCCATGCCCATCACCCACTTTCCCCTCTCCCCCACCCCTATCAACCTTCGGTTTGTTCTCAGTATTTAAGAGTGTTTTACGGTTTGGTTTGCCTCCCTACCCTTCCTTAGCTATTTTTTTCCTTCCTCTCCCCCATGGTCCTCTGTTAAGTTTCTCCTGTTCCACAATATGTGTGAAAACATATTAAACCTTACATTTTGTGCACATCTGTGGAGCTCCCTGGTATTAGCTAAATGGGATTCTGGTTGATTGATGAATCGTTCAATAAGGCCAATTAAACCTTAAAATTTATTTGGTTGAATTTTTGTAATTTTATTATTATTATTTTTAGTGTTTGTTTTTGAGAGAGAAAGACAGAGGATGAGCTGGGGAGGGGCAGAGAGAGAGGGAGACACAATCCAAAACAGGCTCCAGGCTCTGAGCTGCCAGTACAGAGCCTGACTGGAGGGTCCAACACACGAACCGTGAGATCACGACCTGAGCCCCAGTCAGACACTTAACAGACTAAGCCACCCAGGAGCTCCGAATTTTTGTTACATAACAGACTTCTAGGATCAGTTTATGAGGTGGGGGAGATGATGGTACATTAAAGCTGAAAAGATCATCTAGATCATTCCAGAAGAGAAGAAAGCTCAGAGAAGTTGCCCAAGGCCTCAAGGCGACTTTTCATTGGCTAGCCCATCAGAGACAGTCTAGCATCTGTTATTCAAAACTGACTCTACCTTCTTCGCCGGTCCTCATATCCCTAAATCACAGTGCCTGACTTGATGGACTTGTTTTATGGGGGATTTGGGTAAGCTGTGTTGACTTTTTAAATTAAATTAAATTAAATGTTTATGTTTTTTATTTTTAAAAACACTTTTAATGTTTATTTATTTTTGAGAGAGAGAAGAGAGAGAGAGAGAGAGAGAGAGAGAGAGAGAGAGAGAACGAGCAGGAGAGGGGCAGAGAGAGAGAGGGAGAAATAGAACCCAAAGCAGGCTCCAGGCTCTGAGTTGTCAGCACAGAGCCTGATGCAGAGTTTGAACTCAAGAACCATGAGATCATGACCTGGGCCAAAGTCAGCTACTTAACTAACTGAGCCACCCAGGCACCCCAAACTAAATTTTTAAAAATTTCATTTATTTATTTATTTATTTATTTACTTACGTATTTATTTATAATCCCAAGCAGGCTTTGCACTGTCAGTGGAGAGCGCAATGTGGGTCTCGAACCCATGAACCTGTGAGATGACAACCTGAGCCAAAGTCAACACTGAGTCCTGCAGCTGCCCCTGACTTTTGTCATTTTAAAACAAAAAGAAATCTTTCCTCAACAATCTTTTCTTCATTTGAAATGCAAATTAATACTAACACACTCCCTCAGGGGGGATACTTAAAGCTTGGGGGAGAACTTTAAAATTAAAAAAACTTTTTAAAATGTTTTTATTTATTTTTGAGAGACAGAGACAGAGTGTGAGTGGGGGAGGGGCAGAGAGAGAGAGAGGGAGACACAGAATCCCAAGCAAGCTCCAGGCTCTGAGCTGTCAGCACAGAGTCCAAAGTGAGGCTCAAACCCACCAGCTGTTAAATCATGACCTGAGCCACCCAGGTGCCCCTAAATTTTTTAAAAAATATTATTAATTTTTGAGAGAAAGAAAGAATCCAAAGTAGGCTCTGTGCTGCCACTAGAGAGCTGGCCTGGGACTCGAACTCACAAAGAACTCACAAACCTTGAGATCATGACCTGAGCAGAAGTCAGATACTTAACTTATTTGAGCCACCCAGGCGCCCCAGGCAGGGAGAACTTTTTTGACCTCCCTCACTCTAGAAGAAGGTATTTACTTATGTATCCCAAGCACTGAGTGTGGTAGTTCAAAGCTGGTGCTTTTAATTGAGAAAATGAGCGTTTTAGTAACCTATGCTGTTTCAATTTTTTTACAGCCCAGTTTTGTGAAAATGCCTCTGGCTCCAGTTCCAGAAGTTCTGCCTTAGGGTTTGGTTTCCCTTACTCACAACTATAAGAACTCCAGTTGTTTAATGTCCCTGGTTATTCTAAGATGAAGAGCTCAATGATACAATGATACGTGCTAAAGGCATTTCATTAAAGAACCCTGTTAAATGTGTTGCTTTCAAATGGAGCCCTCTGTAATTTTCAGTAGAGCAGCTTACGTATTATGCTTCCAAAGTGGAATTTCCTTTCTGTCTCACCCAGCTAACACGCTAATGCACACACCTTTCCTTTCTTTTGTTCCTGAATCCTTACCTCCGGGGTGACAGAAAGTTGCCATTTACTAATGGGTGCTCTTTGGGTAGTAGGATGAGCATCTTGAAGAACCAGATGGAAACTCAGTTGGAAAATCACAGGAACAATCTAAATGAGCAATAGCCGACTTGGGACAAAGACACAGAGAGTGAAAAGTAAATTGTGTCTGTGTACAGTGCAATCGGACTGTCTAAATTCATACCATCAACCCACTTTTTCGGTGCGGGCATCGAGGTCTCCCCTGGGGGCTGGGCATACCCGTTCCCTGGAGGAAATGAGGGGAGGGGGAGGCTGAAATCCTACCAGGCTGCCTGGGCTCTGCTTGTTGAGAGCGGTCGAATTTTCCTAATTTGCACACAGCTCTCAGAGGGATTAGTGGTGGAGCTGGTCCAAATGTCAGCCAAAACAGTCCTGAGTAAATACTGAGTCACTGACGAAGAGTTGATATCCTTATAGATTAAGGCAGGACAGGAAATGCCTAAATTAGAGCAGGATTTAAGTTGGATTGGGGGGTGTTGAAGGAAAAAATAAACTGCTTTCTAAGATGGTTCTAGATTAGCGATCATGCTGACTCCCGTGGCCCAGTAGGCTTTTAGGAGGCTGTGGAGTCACTGCAACAGAAATGTCAACTGTCTTCATTTTTCCCATTTGCATAACTATGCACTAAATAGTGTCTGCTCCTTAGATAGTAGAGTAACATGTATTTTTGGCAATTTACTTATACAGAAATGCTGAGATTTAGTGACTCTGAAGTATCATGACAAATATATCAAATAGACAATAAGATATAAATAGATGAAATCGAAACGGAATCTCACTTGGCTTTTGTGGGTGGGGTCTGGAGGAACTTCCTCCTGACCGCGGGCGCTGCGTCATGTGACTGTCCCTTGGCCTACTTACTACTGGCCTCCAGTCTTTAAAAAGGGGTCCTTCCTACAGCTGAGTTAGGAAGCTGGCAAAATAAGGTCAAATAAAAGTCAGAGCGAGGTGGGCTGAGATTCTTCCCATGCATTCCAAATGAAGAGGGAATGTAAGGGTTAACTATAAAGCATTCCACCTTGAACCCCCGCACTCTCTTTATCTAGCACACCATAATAAAAGATCAAGAGTTCCTACTTATTATCTTATTTTTCCTGCTTGCTTCACCAGGCTAAGGCCCAGTCTGGTTATGGATTAACACGGTGATCAATAGTAAGCCTGCTGGCTCTCTCTCGGCGGGGGAAAATGAACTCAAAATGCAGTCAAACTCTTATTGATCAAGGATATAGGTCTTACTTTCATTACCTCTGTCTCCTGATAACCCACAAATAATGTGATGAGTTGCTAATCTCTCTGATTTTCAATGGACCCTTCACCCCTCCTGTCTGCACAGAGTAGCTTTTATTTTCATCTTGATACAGACTCTGTGTAATTCATGTAGCACTAACTCTCACTCTCTTACCGCCAGCCCTGGTCAATCAGAGCTAATAATATCACTCTTTACTGGGGATGGCGGCTCTGGCGCATTCAAGACACAGTGTCTCCAAACATGGCAAGGAAATGCAAGCCTCCTTGTTTCGGGGACAGAGGGATGTGGAGACTTCTTGGTGAAGCGACACTTAAATTGGTAGTAATCTTCTCAGGACCTGACCTGCTTCTGCCACAGTAGCCCTGACTTTCCAAACGCAACTGGTCAAATCTCTTATTTGCTTATGTATTTAGTAATCTTTACGTGGGGCTTGAACTCACGACCCCAAGATTAAGAGTCTTATGCTCTCCTAGCTGAGTCAGCTGGGCTTCCTTGGTCAAATCTTTTGTAGGGCTGGCTAATCCTACCTTGGCTTCTGCTTCTCAGTAGATCTGAACTGCTACAGGAGAGCCATTTTACCAGTGGGAATATTGGCCTTCAAGGTAGTCATCAGTTGTGATGCCAGGAGACAAATGTCCCCTTACCTTTGACATCTTAACAACCTCAGCAAATTTCTGTTGAATAGCCGTAGAAAATACCCTGGGAGAAACCTAGAAGATTGAGGGTATTTCAAATATGGTATTTTGTTGGTTTCATTCATTGAAGGTTGTGTGGTATGACAAAAAAAAGATGACTTTTGAGTCAAAAGCCCGACTCTGAGAGTTCTGGTTCTACTTACTCAGATAGGGAAATGAAGATGTTGTGCTTGGCAATATCAGATCACCTCACTTTCACCTAGAAAACTCTCATCTGCCTGAAGTTATGAGATGAAAACAGAACCAAATCAGAGTCTTAGGGAAATAGCTATTTTTAGAAGTTGAGCTACTGATTGATTGATTGATTGATTTGTTAATAACTCATCATGACTTTATGACTTTTTTGGGGGAACCTACAACTTATTACTTTACTTGTTTATTTTTAAATTTTATTATAGAGAGAAAGAAAGAGAGAAAGTGGAGTAGAGAGACAGAGGGAAAGAGAGAGAGAGAATCTTAAGCAGGTTTCCTGCTCAGCGAGGAGCCTGATGCAGGGCTCAGTCCCATGCCCCTGGAATCACGACCTGAGCATAAATCAAGAGTCAGACACCCAGTTGACTGAGCCTTATTTCTTTTTCAAAAGCAAAGTGAAAAAAGAAAAAACCAACTTCCATAACATGTCATGTCAGTCATATTGGTTAGGCATCAGGCTGGTGAGAGATCTTCAAGTGTAAAATGATTATCAGTGGTGCCTGGGTGGTTCAGTCGGTTGAGTGTCCAACTCTTGATTTTGGCTTAGTTCATGAGCTCACAGCAGAGAAGTGGAGACCCCCGTTGGGCTCTGCACTGAGTGTGGAGCCTGTTTGAGATTCCCTTTCTCATTCTCTCTTCCTCAAGCCTCCCCTGCCTCAAATAAATAAATAAATAAATAAATAAATAAATAAATAGATAAAATGGTTAGCAAACATGAGTAAGACTGTAGTGAAATTCATGATTTCCTCGGTCTATTAGTTGGAGTTGAACAAGCCAGCAAAGTTGCTCTGCTTCTCTGACAATCAGTGAATGCTCACTTAACTGAATCACTTTTGCCAGGAAAGTTGTAACATTCTGGGCTGCCAACCTGATGAAAACAAATGGCGCCAATGGGAATAAGAAAGTCCTCTTACTGGAGAAGACACCAAATGACCAACAGCAAGGCAATTCATGAAATCATCTGCTTTCATTCAGCCCCTAGAGGCTGAATGGTGTTTTCCTGCTTCGGTCCAAACAATTTGTACACCTGTTGAAGAGAAAATAAAATTTGACAGTGGTACAAAGTCTGGGGGATTAAAGCGATTTGCACTGAGCTCTTAAAGCTGAGATAATTGCAGGTCTCATTTTCTCCTTTTGTTCTGCAGAACGGCATCTGAAATTTGACAAGGAAGTCCTAGCCCTGCAACCCCTTTTTTTGTTGTTAGGGACTGGGTGGAAATTTCACCAGATCTCTCCCTTTCTGCTCTGCTGTCTCTTCTTTGGAATGCTCTGGGTTCATTGGGCTTCACGGAGTGTGGTTAAGTGAGAACCAATCCAGTGCAGACTTGGACTTACTTGGCCGATTTTAGAGCTACCTGGGTAGCATGCTCTTATGACCTATTATTTTTAAGCCCTGAGATCAGAGACTCCTGGACGGCTCCGTCAGTTAAGCATCTGACTCTTGGCTTCAGCTCAGGTCATGAACTCAGGGTTCATGGGTTCGAGCCCTGCATCACGCCGGCATCACAGAGCCTGCTTGGGATCCCCTCTCTGCCCCTCCCCTGTTCACACACACACACACTCTTTCTCTCTCAAAATAAATAAATAAACTTAAAAAAACAAACAACTAAGTCCCAAGATCAGAAATCTGGGAGGATGAGAAGAAAGCGTGCCTGGTTCAAGCTGGTGAGGAAGGTGACATGGCTTTTCATAAACATGGAAGGGAAATGACTCAGAGAACCCCTCTCCCCTCTCAGGGTCTGTGTGTTCTGGTGCTGTGGAGGGTCATACACATTCAGACTCTGATTTGCTATACTTCTCAAGCTGAACGTATGCTACTGAATACCTTTGATGTTGCCATAATTGTGTGTGTGATCTTCAATCATGGATGTCATCAAATTTTATTAAACTTAATATAGATAAAACCAAGACATTATTGATTAGTTCTGCCATGCAAACCTCCTAGGCTTCCTCTTAGAGTGGTTTTCTTCTGGGGAAGCTGTCTTTATGCTTTCGATAATACTCATGCCCTCAGAGACACTGTGGCTTCTGAGTTTTCTTTTGAAGCCCACATCAATCATATAATTAAGACGTCTTAATACAACTACAGCAATCCCGCCATATTGTGAGGCATGCTCTCTGGTCGGCTGCTGAAATTTTAATTCATGCCCCTCTTTCATGTGGGCGTAATTACTGCTGTTCTTTGTTTAGGGTTTTGTGCATGTGTGTGTGGGGGGCGTATTTTCCGTTGATCCAGATTTAACCAGATAGACCCCTATTTGGATTTAAACTTTTCTACCTTATTAATAAGATTAATTTGATTCCTACAAAGTAAGCCGTATTCTCTTTCCCCATTTTCTCAGCCATGCTCTCCATAAATGCTGTTCAAGATGTTCAAGTGGTGTTCAAGGGACGCCTAAACATTCAGATGGAAAAGTGGAAAATTCAGACAACCTTCCAGATGTCACAGATGACCAGATGTTTGGTACCATGTTGGCAAAGCAGCCGGATCGCTGACTTTTTAAAACAATCACTTTTCATCTGGGTGTTTTGGTGTTAGGCAGATGCATGAAATTTCCAATGTCCAGTTTTTATGCGTCTGTCCTCATTTTTTTTTTCTCCTACCTTATTATTAAATCTCGTAGTCTCTTTATTTTTCTCCCTTTACTCCGTCTCTGTATTCATTCATTTTGTGGGTCCAATCCTAACATCTAACATGGAAATGTGGATCGGAAAGCAGGGAGGGGTAGTGTGGGGAACACAATTTTGGGAGTAAGATCAGAGATTTCTAATTGGCTATGTTTCTACGGTATCAGACATACAACTTGGAGTCTCTACCAGGTATCTGCATTTCATGAAAAGAACTAGACCCACTTTCAGATAAAGACATTGGATCTCTCTGAAGAAAAAAACCTTTGGTTTTTGTTTGAATAGGGTTGGTCTCCTTATGAACTTGGAAAAAAGAAAGTCTTACTCTTAAAAGACAAGCAATAAAGATTAATAACTTTTCTTCCTGTCCGGTGTTTAAAGCATACAGTTTCCAGTTTCAATAAGATCAGGAAATATCTTCCCTATAGGTTTTGTTAGAGAATTATTTCATGAGTGGTTGACAATGAGGCATCTGCTAAAGGTGTGTTCAAACATCTCATATTCATTTAGCATATTAGATTAAAAAAGAAGGAGAAGGAGAGGAAGAAGGAGAAAGAGGGAGAGGAGAAGAAGGAGTGGGTGAAGGAAGAAGAGAAGTAGCAGCCACAACCTCATTTTGCCCGGCTTCCTGGAGTAAAGGCTTCCCTGAGCTGCACATTATGGCGTGAAACTGGTGACTTACCAATGTCTGCAAGAGAACATTCGGATAAAGTGTATGCACTGCTTTCTTTCTTTTTTTTTTTTTCCAAATATTTTATTTATTTTTGAGAGAGAGATAGAGACAGCATGAGCAGGGGAGGGTCAGAGAGAGAGAGGGAGACACAGAATCCAAAGACAGGCTCCAGGCTCTGAGCTAGCTGTCAGCACAGAGCCTAATGCGGGGCTCCAACCCATGAACCGTGAGATCATGGCCTGAGCCGAAGTCTGACGCCCAACCTACTGAGCCACCCAGGTGCCCCTGCAGTGCTTTCTTAAAACTGTCCTTGACATTAGCAACTTTTTCACGAAACCTTTATAAAAAAGATAATACACTTCTTTCGGACTTGAGTTTAGTTTCGGGACAAAATGTCTATGAAAACTGCTATGTATCCTGTCTTTTAGCTAAAAAAGAAAACTGCTCACCCAGGGCACGTCCTGTTTGGCCTTAGCTACTGAGAGCTTCTCTAATTTGTCATCAGTGCTGAGCATCTGGGACATGAGAACATCTGTTCCCTTTGCTGCCTTTGGAAAAGTGGTTTTCAACCGTGGCTGCACGTTGGCATCTTCTGAGTGGTTTTTCAAAAAATTCTGAAGCCTGAGATCTACGCCCTAGAAATTCTGAGTTGATTGATTTCGGCTTATAGCTTATTTGGTAAACGCTTTTGGAAGTTGTTGGAATGAGCACAATAAATGAACTATGTTAAGTCTTGTGTTAATGGGGTGCCTGGGTGGCTTAGTCGGTTGAGCTCCGACTTTCGCTTAGGTCATGATCTCGCGGTTTGTGGGTTCGAGCCCCGAGTCGGGCTCTGTGCTCACTGCCAGCTCAGAGCCTGGAGCCTGTTTCAGTCTGTGTCTCCTTCTCTCTCTGACCCTCCCCTGCTCACGCTGTCTGTCTCTCTCTCTCTCTCCTAGAAATAAATAAAAATATTTAAAAAAAAAAGAATAAGACAGGATATGCATAAATATACAGAATACTGATAAACAAGCAAAGAAACTCCCAAGGGGACCCCCGGATGAGCCTCTTAACCTGCCTGGCTTGTCGCCTGCTGCAGGGCCTCGCTCTGGCTTGGGGCCTGGGGTCCCCCCGCCAGCCTTCCCCAGCCCTTGGCTCCTTACCCTCCAATTGGCCCAATCTTCTGTGCTTCCGATAATCTTTTATGCCTGCTGTTTCTATTCTCCCTTTCTCAAGATCCTCCAAAGACTTCCCATTAGCTTCTGGGTCATATTCAAATTATTACCTATTGGTTTCGAGACCTTTAGTCAGGCAATCCCTTTTTATGTCACTTTTAATCTCTCCCCTTCCTGCTTCCTTTGTGGCTGTCAGAATCGTCTTCACCAAGTAGTCCTGGTTACTCTCTCTCTCTTCTTCTGAGCACTGCTTGCTTCGGCTATTGGGCAAAACTTTCTAGATCATGCGCACCTGACTTGAACCACCGTCGCATCATTCTACTGTTAACCCTTCCCTCACACCTCAGTTACCTGCTGGTGCTTTGCAATCACGTAACCAGTGCGAGCTGGTCCGGGGACAGCCAGAAAGTCACCAGGCGGTCGTCCGGGGACCTCTTTAGGTCGAACCATATAGACGTGAGCAAACAGAGGAAGGACTTAAAAACCATAGATGGCGTGGCCTATAGTCTCTACACACTCTCCAGTCATGTGATGGGTCCCCCAAATCGCTCATCAATAAATCAATTGTCCCCTCTCTCCTCTTGCGTATGTTTCCTTTCCACCACGAAGTAAGTCCTTAAAATGAAGAGAGAATCCAGGGCGCCTGGGTGGCTTAGTCGGTTAAGCGTCCGACTTTCGCTTAGGTCATGATCTCGCGGTTCGTGGGTTCGAGCCCCGCGTCGGGCTCTGTGCTGACTGCCGGCTCAGAGCCTGGAGCCTGTTTCAGAGTCTGTGGCTGCCTCTCTCTGACCCTCCCCTGCTCACGCTGTCTCTCTCTCTCTCTCTCCTAGAAATAAATAAAAATTATTTAAAAAAAATGAAGAGAGAATCCAATGTCCTGGATTTGGGGCTAACATGACTAATTTCTTATTGTAAAATTGTTACAAATTGTTACTGTCCCATGAATTTGAATCCCCGGAGAGGGATTATTTAGCTTTCGGATGCAATCGACAGTCGTTCACCATATGTCTTGCTTTGAGTTTATTTTGGAATTGTCCCTTAGATGTAGGGGGACAAAAGACATTACTCTTAAATATCTTGTAGCTTCTGGACATCTTCTGTTACACATAGAAGCATTCAGTACATTATATATATATTTACATATAAATTTATTTATTTAGGATGAAGTAAAACTATCCTCAGAACTGTTTTACTTCTTGAACTACTAGAAGAGAATCACTGGTTAGGGGTTTTGTGTGTGTGTGTGTGTGTGTGTGTGTACATATGAGTGGTGTCTGTTAGCCTCAGTCAGATTCTAAAGGCTCACATTAGATTCACTGAATTTTAACCAGCACTCAGGGAATTTGTATGCACATTAATATTTGAAAAGCCACTGGCTTACGATACTATTCAAATGTACCCTATTACAAATTTTACCCAGGATTCAGAAAGCAGCAGCCCAGATAAAACTAGTGCACAATTAAGGCCTTTTCCTATATCCTACACCTCTACCTACATCAACATGCAGTTACTAAGACTCAAGGGACTCAGTCTCGTTCCTAAATCTTTTTTTTTTTACATCATTTATCACATTAAAAGAATAAAGTCAGAGTGTGCCCAGACTGTTACTGAGTTTACTTGTCTTTTAGTCTGACAGTCTATCCTTGACCAGCCAATGGAAGAAATAGAACAGCATACTATACCCAGTATTTTAAACTTTTCTAATTCTCGAAGACTACATATTTTAAAGACAATATATGAAAAATGCAATATTTTTCAATGTATACTGATTTGAAGCTATGAACCATCAATAACTATAATACAGTAAGAAATAATGATGAGAAGGATGAGAATAGAGGTTCTTTTTTAAATTTCTTTTTGAGAGAGGACACCAGCAGGAGAGGGCAGAGAGAGAGAGAGAGGGAGACACAGAATCTGAAGCAGGCCTCAAGCTCTGAGCCATCAACAGAGAGCCTGACACAGGGCTCGAACTCACGAGCCAGGAGATCATGACGTGAGCCAAAGTTGGACACTTAACTGACTGAGCCACTCAGGCGCCCTAAGAATAGAGATTCTGATTGTCCTGGTAAAAGATTCCTTTTTAGGCTGTTCCTGAAGCAGTCATGATGAACCAAATGTACCATTTTTATGACCATGGGGGACAGTGCTTATACTGTTTGCTTTCTGGGGTGTGTTGGGCCACTTGAGACAATGTGGAAAGAAAAAAAAAAAGAAAGCCAGAAATACCACATCCACACACATTTATGTCTAAAATCCTATCAGTGATTTTGCTAAGATTCATATCCCTTGGCTAGTTCTATAGTCTGTTTGAAAACAGCCACCCTAGGCTTTCGCTGCCTTATCTTGACTTCCTAGAGCACAAACTGTTGTTGCGAATTTACACTGTGTGTTGACCACCCAACTGGAATATTCGGTTTAAACAGTTAAGAGGGTCTCAAAGAACCTTCAGACCTCAGAGAAAGACAGAACCAAATGGAATCAATTTGGTTCGAAATCAATATATGATTTTGAAGTGTAGTTGAGGGAAGTATGAATTTTGATTGGGGTGCTAAATACAAGACATTGGCTATCATCTATGTATCTGTGTATCTATCAATCCTATCAAGCATCTGTCTATACCTACTTATCCATCCATTTCTGGAATGGAATGCACATCATGGGGTTATTGTGAACCTCAGTAGGAGTAATCCATTGCCCAGTGTTTAGTGCTGTGCATACCAGGTAAGTGCCGGACTGTTCCTCTTATTGCAGTCTTGACTGCTATTTCTCCATCAGCTATACCTTCCATGTGTAAAACATACCATCTGAATTGTCCTGTGTAATTTAAAGCCACGTTAGACTTCAAAGCTGAATACTCAAAAACGTCAACAATTAGTGCCAAGGCAATCCTGGATTTGAATTTTATTGTTCCAAGAATGTGGGCACACTCTATAAGGTACCCACCACTTTTCACATAATTGACAGAATCCATTGTCGGCTGTAACTAGAGGCACGCAGAGATTTTACAAGAGGGTAGAAAGGGACAAGCATCTTTGTGTTCTGGTTCTACCCAGTCAAGGTGGGATTGATTCCCTGGGTGAGGCGATGAGGCCACCAGAGGGGCAAAACCTCCCTTCTCCCCAGTCCACAGGCCCCTGCGTGGAGACTGACTCTCCGTGCCAATGACTCCTTTATGGCCTTCTTTTCTTTTCTTCAATGCATTGCTTTTATTTTTGTCAACAAACTGTGTCATTTACCATAGTAAGAAAACTCCTGTTGTTCCAGGTCTTTATCAGAGTTCCTACAAATCAGGTTAATTGGTGATCAACAGAGCTTTTCTGCCTTTAATGAGGCCTAGTAGCCCAAGGCAAGGCCTACCTCTTGATAAGGGACTTTCTTTCTTCTTCTTCTGAACTCTTTGATCACTTAAAAAAAAAAACAAAAAAAACCCAGGAAGAACAACCACCGGGAATGTCATTGTTTTTTAATTGCCTGATTACCAAATGTTGGAGATAAAAGATAGATGTTCTCAATTAATAACATTTACATAGATTAGCATCACTAACAAGCCTCATTAGTAGCTGCTGATTTTTGTTTAGATGGTGTCCCATGTCATTTGTGCTCTCTCTGGCTGTACAATCGAAGGCACCTTTAGTATGACAAAACATTGCCTTCTAATCTATTTCCATTAATCAAATAGTAAGGCATTTTAATACGCAGTCAGGTTTTTAATTAATTAAAAGTTAATATTACCTAGTGTACATTAACGAAAGGTTTCCTATGTTAATAAAGTCCGGAAACTGTTTCTAAACTCTAGCTGTCTTTTCTAGAGCCTAAACACCTTCACTGGATTCATCACAGCACAAACACATCTACGTTCACGGAGAGGAGCATCGTAGACATAGGGTCTGTGTACTGGGTGCCCGCCACGTGCCTGACACTTTCCACACATCGTCTAGTTAATCTGTCAACAGCCCTGTGCAGGAGGGAACATAAGCATCATCACTGTATGCACAGAAACAAAGGCTCGGGGGAAGGACCCAAGTTCACTCACACCTAGCTCTGAGTTTTAAGTCCGTGATCACGGCACTCCCTGCTGCTTTCTATATGCATCTGGAAAAAGAATTCGTTGATATTCTGAGCAGAAGTAAAATGTTCAAGGTAACCTACAACTAGCCAGAGTCATATTTTAAACCACATTGTTCAGTTTTTCATTCATGAAAACAAATGGAAAATAAACAACTAAAACTAATCGGTAAATGTGTCCTGTAAATAGCAGGATTGGAGTTATCTGAAGATACAGTGATCTATGACCATAAAAATGGCTAAAAATCCGAAGCTTAAAGATCACAAAAAAGACACAAATTTTATGTCACTCTAAGTGTATAAGTACACTATGTTTGTCAAGAGAGACTTTCCCCCCAAATGTTTTGATAAAAATGTACAATTATTGTTTTTTAAACGTCTTATGGGAAAAAGATGTATGTCTAATATTATGATAAGCTTTTCAAGCAGACACAACGTGTTTTCTTTAAGATACCAAACTTCTTACTAAAAAGAATATGGAAGCCAGAAAATGATTAAAAAACAATTGATAATTAAAACTTTGAGGGAAAGACACATTTGAAAAGACCGAAGAAAGAAATCTTAAGAAAAAGTTTACTTATTTGAGAGAGAAAGAGAGAGAGAGAATCCCAAGGAGGATCTGCATTGTTAGCACAGAGCCTGATGTGGGACTCAAACTCGTGATGAACTATAACATCATGAGCTGAGCCAAAGTTGGAGGCTTAACTGACTGAGCCACCCAGGTGCCCCCAAAGAAAAACAACTTTAAAAAAAATGTATATTTATTTTGAGAAAGGGAGTCATTGGGGGAGGGGCAGAGAGAAAGGGAGGGGAGGGGGGAGAGAGAGAGAGAGAGAGAGAGACAAAGAGAGACACACACAGAGAGAGAGACAGAGAAAGAGAGAGAGAGAATCCCAAGCAGGCAGTTTTGACTTCATATGCAATATATTTGGCATAGATTTTTGAGAAAATTATCAGATATATTATATTTTGAAAAAGTTAAAAAAATCTGTAGTGCTCCTTAAGGCAACAGTTGCTCATTTTCACTTCTCTACTCCCAGGACTTAGCCCAAGCCTGGCTCAATATGTATTTATTGAAATGAATGAGTCAAATAAAACATCATTTGTAAAGTGCTGTCATATCTTTTTTTTTTAAATGTTTTATTTATTTCTAGGAGAGAGAGAGAGAGAGAGAGACAGTGAGCAGGGGAGGGTCAGAGAGAGAGGGAGTCACAGACTGAAACAGGCTCCAGGCTCTGAGCTGGCAGTCAGCACAGAGCCCGACGCGGGGCTCGAACCCACGAACCGCGAGATCATGACCTAAGCGAAAGTCGGACGCTTAACCGACTAAGCCACCCAGGCGCCCCAGTGCTGTCATATCTTTATTGTCCTCTTTCAATGATTAAATTAAGATCTGTGGGTTGTAAAATTTCAAGCAGCACAAACGTATATTTAACTTAGAAGGTGAAAGCACCTATAAAATGAAGTTATTGTGAAGCTTTTGTTTTTTCTTTTGTTTTAGCTCTACGAGGTAACCAAGGCTAGTGGACACAGTCCAAGAGTTTGTAACCTTTATAGCTCTGCCTGAGCATCTGGGCAGCCATGGCTAAGCAAGTTCACCAGCCAGAATTTTAGGTGAATCCATTGGCCTTGGCATCTCATTTCAGGGTCATTGGGTCAGAGAATGATCACTGCTAAAGCAACTGGAAATCTTCTGGCCCAGTTGTGTGGCCTGAAGATACACAACTCAAGATCCTCTCTTGCTTCCTCTGACCCTAACTTTTCACTCGTACAAATACTCTGTTTCGATGAAAGAAAAACACATCCCCTCTCCCCCCAAATCAACGTGGTTGTCTGGAAAAAGCACAGAATTTTAAAATGACATAAAATCCAATTGATATAATCATTTTGGTGGATCATGGATTTAATATTGGTACAATAAATCCTCTTTTTACTTCTGTTAAATGAAAGAAGTAGCTAATGTGATAAAAGTTATACTCAAGATCACTATATATTATGCAAACTTGAACGCATGTGTACAACACCCTGAGACTTGAAATTAGCTGGCTGCTTTAATTAGTTATCTACTAAAGACAGCAATCCTTATTTTCAGACTATTGTGTCAGAGGTGGATACCGAAAAATCTTTTTTAATTACTATTTTACTGAATCATCAGTTGCTACCAAAGAGAGAGAGAGAGAGAGAGAGAGAGAGAGAGAGAGCTATTTAAATTGCCTCATGAACATCTATGTGGAAAATAAAACCGTACAATCTTCTAGAGCCTCCAGGCCCTAAGTGATTTCCTTAAGGTCACCCACCCCAGATTAAGAGCCAAGTCTCCTGGCACTTTTGACCTTCACCATTGGACTGGTTGCACTCTTAATGGTTGATAACCAAGCCTTGGAAAAATTCCTGGATCCTTCATCAGGGTCTGTAATATAGGCTATGATCCCCAAGCTAAGTATCCTCATGAAGCCGTTGGAAAGAGGAAGAATTGAACTCGTTGACGAGTCGAAAACTGTTGAAAAAGATATTCCTTTTATTAAGTACATGCTATCACCGTGCGTGTGCATGGACGTCAGTAGTCAACAGATTGGATCACTTTGTCATCAGCATCTGTAGCTTTAGTTGGGCAATAAGATGAACATCTTTTTGTAATCCCAGCCTCACCAACTTCTGTGTGACTTACAATTCAATAATATTCAAGTGAGTAGCTTATCATATTCTATAACGCATACCTCTAGATTTGTAGGCTCAAATAAAAAAAGTAATTAAAAAAATGATGGTGACACTGTATATGATGAGTCTCGTTCTGAATCAACTGTGTGGGGAGATTTGCCAAATGTCTTTGCTCTGGTCCTGATTGGACCTCTCAGTTTTTTCTCTTACCACATATGTGACCTGAGTTACTCACATTACCTAAGTCTCAGGTTCCTCATCTGCAGAGTGGGAGATTAAAGATACCCATCTCTGAGAGTTATGGTGGAGACTCCGTGAGATATGATGTGTAAAATCATATCTCACACAGTTCCTTCCACATGTTATCCAGTCAGTAAATAGTAGCTACTAATCATTAACAAGGAACAGTTCTTTATAGCCGGTAACTAGGATTCATTTAATGACATATCAAGAAAGTTGAGACAATGGAGACTGCAACGTACTGTGGAGACACTGGAAGAAAAATGCTTTAGACTGAAAACTGACCACAGGGACCAACTTCCAGGTGACAGCTAGCATGAGTTTTAGGAGGAGGTTGATGAATTGCTGCTGAGCTCTCTGGTAAGGACTAGCGAACCTTCAGTCTCTATTGTCTCCCTCGATATCTGTGCTGGAAATGTACAGAAGCTAAAATAGAATTAAAATGAGCGAAAATAATTCCTAGTCTTTCCTTGGCATGGCAGACTCCTGTTCTGTTCTGCTTTTGGATCATTCACGCCCCTGACGTCCTTGAATGCTCATGGCACAGGATTCCACCCATTTACCTGACGAGGGTATTCAGCACCGACAATGGATTTGGAGGTTGAAAGTCTTGCCTCAGGCCTTGGAGCTAGCTAGGCACAGGGAAGTCACTGAGTATACAATTCTCTAAAATTTTTCAACTTCTGTATCTATTAGTTCCGGATGTTTGAGACAACATCGCGAATTTGGCAAGTTTTCTCAGAAATTTGGTGTGCTTAAGGACAGCTCTGAGCATGCTGCAATTAAAAAAAAAAAAACAACAACCAACAGAATCACTTAGAATGTCATGAAATGATCCCAACAAAATACAAAGGTTTAATTTCATCAGGGAATTCCTAATTAATGATGTTTGAGTGGGTTTTAAATTCCCCAACCACATTCCCACTATCCTTACTCACCACTTGGGGAAGGTTTAAGCCTTAGGGCATCTTTTAGATGAATACTGGTAGTCCCATTTAGGCCGAATGGAGCAGCATCAGTAATGCAATTATAGCAGAAAGGAAACCTTGCATTCCCAGGATACTTCACTCAAACTCCATTACAACGTCTTATCCATGTTTCTTTGTTTCATTGCGTTACAGAGCAATAGCAAATGGCTAACGCGGAGTATAAAACAAAGGCTTCATTTCATATTTCCCTTGAATAATCAAAGAGGCACTCACTCCCTTATTTCTGTGTGATACCTGCAATGACTTTTCTAACAAATGATTTCAACAGCAGAAGGCTGTCTTGCCTGTGAGGCTACATTGGGCTGATCCTTCAGTAGCAAATCAGGGTAAGATGTGTTCAGTTCACTCTGGGATTCCATTGTGGGTGCAAGAGATTGTTTCTAGAAGGGTCTTAGTGTCCTAGGGGAGCTAATTCCATTCAGCAGAGTGAGCAGCTCACGCACACAGGTCCATTTATCCCTGTAGGATTAGATTTCTGTTTTGGCTGCCAAGAATCTCTGAACCCTCTACTATGCTGAGACATACGGGTTTGCTCAGTTATATGGAGTTTCAGTAGAAAATGGGTTAGAATCAAGATGAAGGGGGGGTAGGTGCACTGTGGTTCAAGGTTTCAGGCTGTAGGAAGTATGTCAACATTTTCTTCCATGCTCCAAATATCACCACAAAAGTACATTTTTGGAAATTGCCACATGTGTTACTTTAAACATTTATAACTTCTAATTTGGAGACTGGCTTTGTGACCCTTAATGCTCTTTATTTATGTATTGCAAGGGTGCTGTGAATTCTTAAACTGAAGTTACCTTTAATTAATTATACAAGTAATGTGTATACGTCCATATGGGCTCTTAATACTTAGAAGGAGTGATTCTTTTATTTTGTTGATGTCTATTTATTTGAGAGACAGAGAGAGAGAGAGAGAGAGAGAGAGAGAGAGAGAGAGAGAGAGAGAGAGAATGCAAGAAAGGGGGAGAAAGAGGGAGAGAGAGAATCCCAAGCAGACTCTGCACTGCAAACGCAGAATCTGACATGGGGCTTGAATCTACCAACCATGAGACCATGATCTGAGCTGAAATCAAGAGTCAGATGCCTAACCAACTGAGCCACTCAGGCACCCAAAGGAGTTGTTCTTTTAAAGCAATCTAAGACTGAAAAGTTGTGGTGGGATTATAGAAGTTGAGTCACAAGTAATCCTCATATAGAGAGATTATTGAAATGGCACTAAAACTAGGTTTGCAATATGTAGTCATAGGTTTGAATGCTACTGTGGCTGCAGAAGTGGAAATATGGAATTAAAAAATAGTATGAGTGGAAAAGTGCTAGTAGACATATGTACATATATTTGTCTGCTATGAAAAAGATAAGATATATCTTTAGGACACTTATTGATAAAGGAGTTAATAACAACAATAACAACAAAAACAGCTATAAAGAACATGTAAAATCTCCTACTTTCCATTGCACTCCACGATTGTGCATCCTCATGTTTGAAAGATGATTTATCATATCAACACTTCCCGATGATTGTCCCAGACCTGGAAACACCAGAGACCATGTTATAAATATTTGAAGTCACAGGTATCGCATATCCTGGGAACCCTGATTCAGTAGATAAGATGAGATTGTGAAATCGTATTTTTTAGGAAAGTTCTAAATATGGTGATTCTAATGTGCAGTTGGGTTGAACATTTCTCAGCCTGGCTTCTTGCCATCAAGAATTCAAAATCAAAAACCAAAACAATCCAAATAAGGTAGTTCAATAAAAAAAAATAAGTCATTATGTTGTTTAAAAATTTTAAGTTTATTTCTGTCTTTTGAGAGAGAGAGAGAGAGAAGTGTATGGGTGAACAGGGGGAAGGGCAGAGAGAGAGAAAGAGAATTTCAAGCATGTTCTACATGGTCAGCTCAGAGCCCCATGTGGGGCTTGAACCCATGAACCATGAGGTCATGATGTGAGCTGAAATCAAGAGTAAGATGCTTAACCGACTGAGCCACCCAGGCGCTCTGATAGTTATGTTTGTTTAACAAAGGACTTCAGGTAGCTTAGAAAAATCTATTTCAAGAGATCCTCAGAATAGCAGAGTAGTAATTTATGCTGACCAATGAAAGTACCCTTGGTACATTGTGTAGATGTGAACACTGTAAGTTGTTTTGTTTTATCATTTTATTTATTTATTTATTTTTAATATTTTTATTTATTTCTAGGAGAGAGAGAGAGAGAGAGCAGGGAAGGGTCAGAGAGAGAGGGAGTCACAGACTGAAACAGGCTCCAGGCTCTGAGCTGGCAGTCAGCACAGAGCCCGACGCGGGGCTCGAACCCACGAACCGCGAGATCATGACCTAAGCAAAAGTCGGACGCTTAACCAACTAAGCCACCCAGGTGCCCCTGTTTTATCATTTTAGAAAGCAGTAAGTTGTGGGGTTCCTGTTTGGGGATACCATTTATTTTTTTGAGCTCCATTTCCTCATCTGTTGGGAGGAGACTGGTCTTCAGGCACCAGTCAGCAGTGACTCTAGGAATCAATATTTTAAATGATGGAAAAAATGCAAAGTCGTGGATTCATTTACCCTGACATATATTGGAAAGGAGTCAGAAGGAGATGTTCCTATTTTGAAGAGAAGATGCCCCAAGAAGGAGGAGAAGAAGGAGGAGGAGGATGGGGATGAGGAAGATGAAGAGGAGGAGGGAGAGGAAAAAGGAGAAGAAGAGGAAAGGAAGGAAGAGAAGGGAGAGGAGGCCACTAACACCTTTTGGAGCATTAATTATACATTAGGTCCAGTACCAAGCATAAGTGATGTCATTTTGATCTTCACACAAGCACTAAGAGATGAGGTAGGTCTATTAAATGAGAAAATCAAGGTGTGATCAGGTTGAGCGATGTTCCTAAGGACACATGCTAATGAATGGCAGAGCGGGAATTCAAACCAGGGGGGCTGACTTTGTGCTCTGAGCTGCGTTCAGTTTTGGAACCAAAAATATGTACATTTGACAATGCAGATTGGACTCAATGGGTAACTACAGATACTGCCCTGTGCACCCTTCAGATGATAGTACTGCTTAGTTTGAAGGAAATTCATAATTATTTTTTTCTATAATTTCTCCTTTCCCCACCTCCACTCTAATATCTCAGAGCTGTTGGCAGATGATAATGTTGCAAAGCATGACCTGTTTGAAGCTTACAACGTGGTTTCAAATATCAATCTTATTATAGTACACCTTGCTGCCAAATGGCTTAAAAACATTCCCCCCCCCTCCCCCCCCGCCATCTGTGACATATTACTTACTATGGTCAGATCAGGAGCTTGTTAGGTTTGACAACTTTCCTTTTGATAATTATGTTGAAATTATGGTTCAAATGATTGAAGAAGTCAAGGCATTAAATAACATGGACACCATTAAAGAGGAAAAAAATTATTATTTAATTAGAGGACTACCCTTTCTATTGTTACTTTATTTTCAAGTTCTGTGGAAATAGGATCCCTGCTGTTTGCAGTTTCTGGTTATCTTAATTCCTCATTGTTAATTCCTTTCACCCCTTTTCCTCTAATCAGCCCCAGTGCCATGTATTTGGTTTTATTGCACATTTCATTTTGGGTTCCAGGGTGACTAGTAGACCCACGTGAAGACTCAGTCAATAGCCAAGGTCAAGGGCATACCTTGTGAACACCACAGCCACATCTCACATACAGTTTATGTAACTGTTACACTTCGGGGTCAGAGTTCATTGAGAATTTCCATAAATCTGATGGGTAATGTGCCAAATGAGATTAGAGAGGGCTCCGTGTGATCACGGTCAGATGAAAATATCTTATGTTAATTTCCTTGTATAAGCTTGAGGCAGGTAGTTAATACTTTTTGTGAAGAGCTAGAGACATACAGGCAGGAAACACAAGCTGTTGTCTACATGGAAAGAGGAAGCATGTGGGGCTTCTAAGAATGAAAAACATAGATGCTGGAATTTGCAGAATTTTGCCACTAGGTCATAGTCACTCCTCCCCTTCCCCTTAAGTTTTTTACATTGTCTGTTGACTCTTACCCTAATTGGTACCCTAAAACACATTTTTCACTTACATCAATTTTATGGGTTGCATTTATATATTTAAATGTCAACACATTCTTCAAATTATTTTGTTGCAAAATACAAAAAACCATAAGGACAAAAGAGCATTAGCAAATGGAGGGCTGTTTACGGATTTAATCTGTAACTACTTACCCATACACACATTTTTCTTTTAAGCCTTGACCTGAATCAACCCAATTCAGAAAAGTGCATTTTAAACCATCCATCTTGGAACTGATACAAAAACATTGGCTCACTTATATTTGAAAATGAAACACCATTAATATTTTAAGGCAGTTGTAAGAAGAGGACTTAAGAAAACAGACCTGTCAGCTATCCCTGGCCTTCTGGTCACCCAACACCGCGGAGAACACAGAGTCTTACCCTTCTTCTTGGATGTTCATTGGATATGCTGAGAAATGCCCAGATGTAAATGTAACTCAAAAAAATAAAGGCAGGGGGTTGAAGCATCTATTATTGATGATCAGGGATATTTGATAGTATTACAGAAAGTTAATTTAATTTAACACACATTTATTGAGCACCTACCCTGTCCCTCACAAGGCCTCTGGGATTAAAGATGTTGTGGGGAACCTCAGGAAGAACCAGAAGGCTTCTGCAGAAAGCCTGTAAAATTTCATTAGGGAGACAAGGTCTTCATGATGAACAAGGAGAAAACAATGCCAGAAGGCACATGATTAAATGATGGCATGGCAAACACAGGCAGGACCACTATACATCAAACTGGGGAAGAGTCAGAGCAACACAGTGTGCTCGGGGAGGAAAACTCTAGGATGGCTTTGGAGAAAGAGTTAGGATTTGGGTAAGAAGGAGAAGGAAAACAAAGGTGTTTAGAGGTGGTGAGAATAGCAGGAGATCAGGTGGGGCAATGGGTCTGGTTTTATTCAAGATTCTGTGAGCTGAGTAAGCAAAAGCTCATGGGAGACAGGAGACCTCAATTCCTCTTTTGGCTCTGACACTTCCATCCTGCAAGACCAGGTAAGTTTTAAAATTTTTTTAATGTTTATTTACTTTTTTTGATATAGAGAGACAGAGTATGAGTGGGGAGGGACAGAGAGAGAGACAGGGAGACACAGAATCTGAAGCAGGCTCCAGGCTCTAAGCTGTCAGCACAGAGCCTGACATGGGGCTTGAGCTTACAAACCACAAGATCATGACCTTAGCCAAAGTCAAACCCTTAACGGACTGAGCCACCCAGGTACCCTGAGACCAGGTACAATTTAGTTAACCTATTTCCTTCTCAGTAAAAGTGTAATGAGAGCATCAAAGTGGCATTTCTGAGGTTCTTTCCAGCTCTACAGCTCAGTGAGCCCTGGAGCTCAATGGCTCTGATTTTAGGTCTGGAGACAGAGAGAACTGAGTTCTATTCCTGGCTTTCACTAGTCATGAGAACTAGCTTCTTAACTACAGGGAATCTGTTACTCATCTATAAAAGGAGGATGATATGGCATAGAAGTGGTTGGAAACAGTGAATATATTTGGCATACAGTAGTGCTTAGAGCAAGTTAGTGGTTTGAAAATTCTATGAAAAATTATTTTTTTAAAGGGAGATTTGGCTGGGGCAGATCTGTCTATCTATCATCTATCTATCTATCTATCTATCTATCTATCTATCTATCTATCTATCTATCTATCTATCTCCTATTTATCTGTTTATTTACAAAGGATACCTGATTCAGTAGCAAATTTGGGTAAGTTGCATTCAGTTCACCCCGGGATTCCATGGTAGGAGTCCAAGAGATTGCTTCTAGAAGGGTCTTAGTGTCCTAGGGGAGCTGATTCCACCCAGCAGGGTCAGCAGCTCATGAACACAGGTCCATTTACTCCCTGTAGGACTAGATTTCTATTTTTGCTGCCAAGAATCTCTGAACACTCTCCTCAAGCTGGCGTATAAGGTGGGGGGCAGATATTGGTTCTACTAATCAGTAACAATCACTAATGGATTAATTGATTGATTACTGGTAGATTGAGTAAAGTAGGGTTTTTTTGTAAATTGTGAAGACCTTGCTTGTCAGGATTAGGAAGTTGGAGTTTATCTAGTGGGAAATGAAGACTCATGATGGATTAATAGTAGGAGGTGTCAAAAAGGAAGTGAAGTTTTAGGAAGATTATTCCGGCAGCAGGGTACATAGATTCGAACTGGAGAAAAATAGAGAAGTCTAGGTATAATATACTAGAGGTGGGATATGGTATTGCAGAGCATGGTTTGATCAGAGAGACATGGCAAAGAAGGAATTGGTGACTCTTTAGGTGATGGTGAGAACATGAATACCTATGATTCCCAGTCCTGGTGCCAGGAGAGGGGTGATGGCCAGGATAGATAGGGGAGGTTTGGAGATGAATCAATACAATCTTATGTAGCGCTAGGGAGGAAGCCTATTTAGATGGGAAGCTACTGAATTTCAGGTAACGGTGGGCATACGGATTGCCTCAAGGTAGCCAAAACACACAACTGATAGGGGCACCTGGGTGGCTCAGTCGGTTAAGCATCCAACTTTGGCTCAGGTCATGATCTCACCGTTTCCGGGTTCGAGCCCTACGTCGGAGTCGGTGCTGACATCTCAGAGCCTGGAGCCTGCTTCGGATTCTGTGTCTCCCTCTCTTTCTCTACCCCTCCTCCACTCATGCTCTGTCTCTGTCTCTCAAAAATAAATAAATATTTGGGGCGCCTGGGTGGCTTAGTCAGTTAAGCGTCCGACTTTCGCTTAGGTTATGATCTCGCGGCTCGTGGGTTTGAGCCCCGCGTAGGGCTCTGTGCTGACTGCCAACTCAGAGCCTGGAGCTTATTTCAGAGTCTGTATCTCCCTCTCTCTGATCGTCCCCTGCTCACGCTGTCTCTCTCTCTCTCCTAGAAATAAATAAAAATATTAAAATAAATAAATAAACATTTTAAAAAATACACAACTGATAAATGTTGTGCAGCCTGGGGAAGAGGCTTGTGGGCCTCTAAGTACAGGTGTTCAGTGCAGTTGTGAGAAGAATGAGTGAGTAGACAGCTGTTCTCCCCAACCTGCCTGCGTATGATGGTCAGCTGGGTCCTATCGAAGGTACTAGTACCCTGGATTCTTCCCCAGATGATTCTGATATAATTGGTCTGGTGTGCAGTCTGGGCATGGGATTTTTAAAACCCCCACAGGTATATAGGGAAGAGAGTAAGATCTCAGCACACTCTTTAATGAGTGAAACCTTGATGAAACCTTACCCATTAGGTGCCAGGCTATTGGTCTGGGGGCTCTGCATCTATGTTATCTTGTATAACACTCATAGCTGTTCTCTGGTTCTCCCAGAAAGGCACGAACTCCCTCCAGCTTGGGGTTCAGAAAGAACGTAGAAGACACAGAAGTCCTCTTAGCCTTAATGCTCCAATATATTGTTTTTAAGAGAATAAAAGTCCCTTGGTTAGAGTGTCCCTGTCAGAGCCCAGATCTCACTAATAGCGCATGTCAACTCTCTGAAAGCAAGAATCTCCATTTAACGTGACGACAATATCTATAAATATCCTAAATTTATTGAGTGTTTTACTTTGTTCAACATCTTTCATGGTCTCGCTCAGAAGCTAAATGTTTTAGCTTACACACCATTCAGAACAACTTAGGAATCTGGTTTACCAGGTCAGTTGATTAAATAAATAATAATTTTGGAGGGGAAAGGCAGATATGGAAAGACTAGCTAAGTAAGGGCTAGCTAAGTAAGCCAAGAAGAAGCTTGGAAGTAGAAAAGCAATATTTGGTGAATTTGTATTATGTACTAGGTACTGTGAGAGATGCCTACCATTCATCCCTCATCTAACTCATGTGGGAGATTCCTTGTCTTCCCAGAAGCTGAGCCTGTTCTTCTTTGGGAGCATCTCCGTGGTGTGGATTTGAGGAAGCAGAAGCACGCGAGATGGTAGAGAGACAACTAGAGACTGTTGATACCACCATTGTGCCCCTATCATGGTGGCAAAACTCTGATGGTGATGTGTGTGTGTGGTGAGGGTCTGTCTTGTAACTGCACAGCCCGTAGCCTGGCTTCTCCCATGCTCTGCTGCCTGGCTTCTTGTTTCTTCTTCATTTTCCTTGTTTAGTTTTCCACGTTTTCCTTTAGTTCATTGAGTTACCTGACATCTTTCTACATGCTTATTTTCCACTTAAAGTAGCTGGAGACTGTTTCTTTCCTTGGCAGCTAAGAACTTTGATTAGCACAGATGCTCATGACAACTCTGAGAAACTGATTTTATGATGTCCCTTCTTAGAAATGAGGAAGCAGCTTCAGAGAGGTTAAGCAACTTGTCCAAGGTCACAGAGCTCGAGAGTGGCAAAGCTAGTGTCCCCTACCAGGTTTTTCCTGCACAGGCTATCCTAAAAGGGGTGAACAGCCCTACCCCTAAAAACAGCCCAAGGACTTTGATGTATCATTTCATACAATAAAAATGAGACTTCTTTGACTTAGGGGTACTGTTAAATCATAATATATTTATTTTAGAGAAAAGAGCAAGATTTATTATCAATTTTCAACTGACAAACCCTGTTTTATGGGTGGCTCAGTCAGTTAAGACTGACTCTTAATTCTGACTCACGTCATGATCTCACGGTTCGTGAGTTCCATCCCTGCATTGAGCTCTGTGCTGACAGCATGAAGCCAGCTTGGGATTCTCAATCTCTCTCTCTGCCTCTCCCCTGCTCTCACTGTCTCTGTCTCTTACTCAAAATAAATAAATAAACATTAAAAAACCTGTTTTTATAAGATTTCGACAAACCTGCCCTACAAGATGAACTCTTTGAACACTTACAGGTAAAATCTTTGGTTTACTAGAAAATTCCCTTATGCAGAACACGTTTGACAGAGGCAGTGTCAAGTTTTCATCTTTGAAATGCGTGGAATTCCTCAG
Source organism: Proteles cristata cristata (assembly GCA_017311185.1). Taxonomy (NCBI): domain Eukaryota; kingdom Metazoa; phylum Chordata; class Mammalia; order Carnivora; family Hyaenidae; genus Proteles; species Proteles cristata. The sequence continues at coordinate 846,402 of JAESUZ010003659.1, read as the reverse complement.
AGAGGAGCACTTTGCTGGGCCTGCTAGGGCCGAGCTTACGCAGTTGGACACGGTGGCCAAGAAAAGATGTGTAAGCATGAGGTGGAGACATGGGTGAAACTCTTGTCATCCTGCAAGTCACTCTCACGCAGCCCTAGAAGTGTGTGTCATGTTCCCAAAACCCTTGGATGGTGATTATGACCAATTACACAAGATGCCATGTTCCGTAATCATATCACTTACAGTCCTGTGAATGGTGGTAACAGGATTTGAAGGGAGATCACAGCTATCTGATAATAATAATAATAATAATAATAATCATACATCAGATAAAGCAGACAGCCTTGGAGCCAGGAGATCACACACTGGCCGTTGAAGGAAGCTTGGCTGATGGGATTCTGCCCTCTTTCTAACCCAGCTTCCCGCTCCCACCCCTCCCCCCCACCATTCTCTTGTCTCCAGAGCCCCTTGGTCACATCACAATGGAAGCTGGGCAGGTGTGACTCCTATCCTGGGTTTATTTATTTATTATATTAGCTGAAGCTCCCTGTCCTGTGAAGTGAACACTGTCACTTGGGTAAATTTGGAGCTTGTCACTGCCAGAATCTAAACAGCTCTCGTGAATCAAAGGAAAGCACACGGTCACCCCCCTCCTCCCCCCACCGCCCTTCTCTTCTCTGAAGCCGCCCTAAGCTTCAGACACCACCTCTCTATTCTGCCACTCCGTTTTTAATCTGTCTTCAAAGAGAAAGCCAACTGTCTTGAATTAAACACAAGGCAGTTCTTGAAGTCATGTGTGATGAAAGTGATTAAATAATTAATTCAAACAAAGGTGACTTCTCAGGCAGGTTGGAGGTCAGGAAAGAAAGGCTTGATTTAAAGCAGCATTTTCTCGGCATGCTATGGAAAAAAAATATTTAATGTGATATGAAATGACCATGCTGGAGAGTATTAACCTCTCTCCCTTGCTTCCCTAGCTCTAGACGCACAGGTCCCTTGCTTCTCCCTGAATAGATGAAAGCTATTTTTCTCTGCCTCAAGGACGCTGGTGCTGCTCTTCCTTTTTCTGGAAGACTCCTCACCCTGATATTTCCCTGGGTCACTCTTTTCAGGCACGCGGGTCTCTATTCAGCTCCGCAGAGAGCCCTTTCCTGACTGTCCTAGCTGTAATATTGACTCCCCTGCTCCCCACTTAGCTTGTCTCCTCTCTTTCTTTCTTTCTTTTTAAAATTTTTAACGTTTATTTATTTTTGAGAGACAGAGAGCGAGTGGGGGAGGGGCAGAGAGAGAGGGAGACATAGAATCCAAAGCGGGCTCCAGGCTCTGAGCTATCAGCAGAGAGTCGATGTGGGGCTCGAACTCACAGACCACTGCGAGATCATGACCTGAGCTGAAGTTGGATGTTCATCTGACTGAGCCACCCAGGCACCCCTCTTATTTCTTTATAATACCTTTGATTGACTGGCTTTCTGTCATGTATGAATTAGGTTTTATTGTCACTCTCCTCTGCTAGAACGTAAGCTCCTAGAAGATAGCATTTTATCTGTTATTTCTCTTCTGCAGTAGGGGAACACTTAGAATAGTGTCTGGCACAGAATACATAGCAATAAGTAGTTGATCAATGAACGAACAAATGTATGAACTTTAAAGCGGACATGTTTCAATCTTGTCTAATATTAAAAACATCTCTCTGAAATGCTTTAGGCAACGGAGGCGCTACATATACCTCTAAATTATAAAACACCCCCCCTAGAATTATAAATTCTGATTCAGGCTTAAAGTGAAATCACATGAAACAAAAGAGAACAAAGCTAATGCTTTCAACTGGCTGCTTTCCTGGCTTTGAAACAAACCATGGGCCTTTTGAGATTCCTTCTCTGAAGAGTCAAGAATGTTTATCAGAAGTCATGTATGGCTTCCATTTTGTGATGAAATATGACCCAGAGGGAGGCTACTTCTGCATGTGCTAGGCTGGGTGTGCATATCTGGTTTATAGCAAGTGGGCTGAAGCAGACAGATCTTGAGCCAGTGTTAGGAGTGTACGTGACAGTCAAGTCTGATGGGGCCTAAATTGTGCACGTGAGCCTGGCTATATCCGGCCGTCTGGATCCACTGCACACAATTGTTTGGTAAGTCCTTGACCCTTCACCTGTCCAAAGTGGCAAGTATGTAAGTGGATTTGTAGTGGTAATTATTCTGTGTGTCTCAATACTGTGTTCTAATCTCTGCTATCTCTAGACGACCTGTTAAATTTCTCTGAGAGCCCGACCCTGATGATAAAACTCACACTCCCAAATTTCTCTTAAATCAGATATTCGGACCAATTAGATAATGTTGAGTTTTAAAGCGAGAGAGAGCATCCCTTCTCTTAATGAAGTCATCCCAGTGATATTTTATTCATGATACTATGCAGCAGAACAAGCACAGAAAAAAAAAAAAGAACTTAGATAAAATAGTTATTATTTATATGCAGAAATTAACTGCCCATAGAAAAATGAAAGCACAGGGCAGTGTGAGATTTCAAAGCCACAGGCATAATGCAAGTGAGCTTCGTGCAAGGGATTCTGGGAGAAGCAGGGAGTTTGGACCAGGAGGTACAGGGACATATAAGCATAAGTGTAAAACGTCTGAAGGGCATTGCAGATTCAGGTGTGGGTGGGGAGCTTTCACTATAGAGGAGGTTAGGGTGAGAGAGGTAGAAAAAGCCTGGCACTCACTGTCATGGGTGGTAAGAGGCAGTGAGCCACAGTTCATGGTTGGAGTCCTGGCCTTTAGGGCAGAGGTCAGGAAAAGCAGCCTTTGAATCGGGACCCTGGTCACCAGGAGGACCCAGGAGAGGAGCTTCCATTTCATGGTCAGCTGAAGTGCACATCAAAGAAACTAAGGTCAGAAGTTGCCTACATATCACTGTAACCAGCATAGGGTGAAGTTGGACAGTGTGAGCCGGAAGCCATTCAGGTGGAAAATGACCATGTCGGTTTTTTTTTTTTTTTTTAATTTATTTATTTTGAGAGAGACAGAGAGATAGCATAAGTAGGGCAGGCGCAGAGCGAAAGGAAGACAGAGGACCCAAAGCAGGCTCTGTGCTGTCAACAGAGAGTCTGATGCAGGGCTCGAACTCAAGAACCAGGAGATCAGACGCTTAACTGACTGAGCCATGCAAGCGCCCCATGGCCATGTCAGTTCTTGAGAATCTTTGGCTTTTGGGCTCTGGGGGAGCTGGAGAATTTTAATTTGTTCTATCTTCGCAGCCCCTGTTAAGTCACAACAAAGGTATTACATATATAGATAAGCTCTGTGAATCAAAATAGCTCTTCAAATTGCATCTACAGGCAATTATTTCCTATGATGATTTAACATTTTCAGTAAATATTTGTGATTCCTTTTAGCATAGGATGACATATTATAATTAAATAATTAGGTTTAGATATTATGTCATGGTTATAACTATGAACACAATTAGGAGAATCATTAAAAATTTCAAGACCAATGAATACGCTTCATTTAAAAGTCTTCTGTCTTTAGGAGAATTCAAATGGAAATAGTGTGGTTGGAAGCGACCAGAAATTGTATGAATGTTATGATATATAGAGACATAATTGCTGTCAATGTAAGTAATGTGGCTTTGCTGAGTAAAATAAGATGATTGCTTAGGGTTTTCCAAAACCTCCTAAAATTGCTTCTATACCACATGTAACCACATGTGGTATAAATAAAATGTGAGTCAAAGGAATGAGGAAAGATAAACATATAATTAAAAACAGCTCAGTAGATACTTGGTCTCATTCATTTCAATGATGGCATTTGCAGTTTATGGAGCGGTTATAGACCTGCAATATATCGGCATTGACTACATGCCATAAAACACATAAGTGCAGCTTGGGCCCAAATTATTATACACAAACAATAAATCCATCCTGTTAACAGGATAAATATGATAACTGTTGATAATGTTGGAAAGTGGCAGAATGTGATCCCTAAGTAAATAGTTATGTGTTCTTAAGAAACAAAGATTACTTTAGCTTTTAGTACCCTCTCATGACTTCCGTTCTATTATCTGTATTATCTGTAGTTTGAATTAAAGGAAAGATTGTGGCCTTGAAAGCACCCTGATTACTGTTTGTGATTCTAATAAAAGACATCAGTCCAGCCATTTATTTGTGAAAATGAAATCTTCATATGTTGAAGGTCAGTTTTAGTCGAAGTAATATAATAAGCAAGAGTCAAGGTTCCTTTACCATTAAAATTACTCATGAAGCAAATCTTTGGTATTTTACCCTTAACCTTGAATTCCGCCCTGTATGTTGTAAGAAAAATACTAAATTCTTGTCACAATGTGATGAGGAAGCACCACGGCTTTGAGTTTTCCTTTAAGAAATAGTTACCCATACAGATGGAAAACCTCTTCACAAACATTATGAAATGAAATAGTCTGATAAAATATATTTTAAGCATGGATTGAGAATTAGCTTTTTCATCAACCTTAGTCTGATTTTCTCCTCTAAAATAATGGAGTGGTTTTTTTTTTCCAATATGGTTTACATCAAGGGCTAGAGTGAATAAATGTTTTAGGGTAGATTGTCGGGGAAGCTGGAAATGTTATTTCATATACCATGGTAGAGAAAATATGTACATATCATATTTTTCTGAGTGTGAAGGAAACAAGCAAACAAGCATATATAAAATTTTATCGACGTCTCCATTTTTACAGCTGTTATCTTATTTTGGATAATTGGTACTTTATTCTGCCTGGATGTAAAGGTTTAATTCAAAAAGTATATCTGGGGGCGCCTGGGTGGCTTAGTTGGCTAAGCATCTGACTTTCGCCTAGGTCATGATCTCGCGGTTCGTGGATTCGAGCCCCACGTCGGGCTCTGTGCTGACTGCCAGCTCAGAGCCTGGAGCCTGTTTCAGTCTGTGACTCCCTCTCTCTCTGACCCTCCCCTGCTCACACTGTCTCTCTCTCTCTCCTAGAAATAAATAAGACATTAAACAACAACAACAACAACAACAACAAAAGCAAAAAGTATATCTGTGGGCACGTGTGGTGTGTTCGTGTGTGTGGACCTGTTTATATACAGTTTTTATCTTTGAAGGCTTTTTAATCAACTTTACTGAAATATAATTTACATACAATGAAAGTCACCAATTTTAAGAGACAATCTGATGAGTTTTGACAAATGTATATGGTCACATGGTCATCACTATCATGATGTAGCATTTCCGTGATATCACTCTCGAGAGTTCTCTCCTGCTCCTATGTTATTAATCTCCTCCCTTTCTAGCCTGTGACAACCACTGACATATATTTTCTTTTCTTTTCTTTTTTTTTATTTCTAGGAGAGAGAGAGACAGAATGAGCGGGGGAGGGTCAGAGAGAGAGGGAGTCACAGACTGAAACAGGCTCCAGGCTCTGAGCTGGCAGTCAGCACAGAGCCCGATGTGGGGCTCGAACCCACGAACCGCGAGATCATGACCTAAGCGAAAGTCGGATGCTTTACTGACTAAGCCACCCAGGCTCCCCATCTGACATATATTTTCAATCATTGTAGTTTTGCTTGTTCTAAAACCTCATAAAAATGGAATTATACCTTACATAGTATTTTGTGCTTGGCCTTTTCCTCTTGGTACCTTATAATGCTTTTGAAATTAATCCACGATGCTCTGTGTATCAGTATTTTTTTTTCTTAGTAATTGCTGGGTCAATGTGTACGTGAGAAAATCCCAAACTCTTTTCCTAAATGGCTGTCCCATTTGACATTCCACTAACAGTATAAGACAATTCCAGTTTCTTGTCTTTGCCAACACTCGATAGTGTTAGTCTTTTTGATTTTAGCCATTATAATGAGTGTGTAGTAGAAACTCACTGTGGTTTTGATTTGCATTTCCCTGATGACTAATTAGGTTGAATATCTTTGCATGTAATTGTTTTTGGTCATTCATGTATCGTCTTCAGTTGCTGTCTGTGCACTTTAAATATTCAGTTGTTTGTTGAGTTATAAAAGTTTTTCTATATTTTGGATAAAAGTTCTTTTTCACAGAGATCTCTTGGACACATTTTACCCTAGTTTTGTAGTTGGTTTTCATTTTTTCAGAGTCTCTTGAAGGGAACAGTTAAAAAAATTTGATGATATCTAATTTATATGTATTTTTTAATTTACAATTTTTAAACATTTATTTATTTTTGAGAGAGACAGAGCATGAGTGGGGGAGGTGCAGAGAGAGAAGGAGACACAGTATCGGAAGCAGGCTCCAGGCTTTGAGCTGTCAGCACAGAGCCCGACAGGGGGTTGAGATCATGACTTGAGCTGAAGGTGGATGCTTAACGACTGAGCCACCCAGGCGCCCCAGAGAGACATTAACTATTAAAAATATATATAGGGCACTTGGGTGGCTCAGTTGGTTAAGCATCCAACTTTGGCTCAGGTCATGATCTCATGGTCCGTGGGTTCGAGCCCCACATTGGGCTCTGTGCTGACAGCTCAGAGCCTGGAGCCCGCTTCAGATTCTGTCTCCCACGCTCTCTCTCTCTCTCTGCTCCTCCCCCGCTCATGCTCTGTGTCTCTTTCTCTCTCAAAAATACACATTAAAAAAATAGTTAGTGTCTCTGTCCTATCCGGACAATGTCGTCTAGCCAAACATATGCTTTGGCAAATGTCATAAAAATGTTCTCTTCTGTTTTCTTCTGGAAGTTTAACAGTTTTAGCCATTACTTTAAGTCTACTATTATCTGCTTTATTTAATTTTGTTAAAAAAAATGTTTATTTATTTATTTATTTATTTTGAGAGAGAGAGAAAGTGTGCATACATGAGCAAGGTAGGGACTACTATCTACCTATTGAGTCACCCAGGCACCCTCACTTTAGTGAATTTTGTTGATGAGATGAGATAAGCATTGAGATTCATTTTTCATGTAAGGCTGTGCAATCATTAAAATGCTTGTGTTGAAAAGATGATTCTTTTCCCATTGAATTGTCTTGGCATCTCTCTTGAAAATTCATTTTTTATATGCATCTGGGGTTGTTTCTGGACACTCAGTTTATTCCATCATACTATTTTTTAATCTCATGCCAATACCTCATACTCTTATGATTATTGTAGCTTCATAATAAGTCTAAAACAGAAAGTGTAAGTTTTCCAAATTAGTTCTTTTTTTAATCAAAATTGGATATTTTGGGTCCTTTGAATTTCTATATAAATTTTATAATCATTTGTCTATTCCTACAAACATTCCTTCTTATATTTTGATTAGAATTTTATTGAGCATATGTATCAATTTAAGGATAATTGGCATCTTAACAATACTGAACACATGAACATGGTGTTTTGCTTCATTTAATTAAGTATTCTTTTATTTCTCTCAGTGGTGCTTTGCACATATTTTGTTAAATGTGTCCCAAAGTATCTTACGTTTTTAATGTTGTTGCAAGGGTTACACCTTTTATATTTCCATTTGTAATTGTTTATTCCTAATATATACAATTAATTTTTTAAAACATTGACCTTAAAGCCTATAAACTTTATGGAAGTCACTGTTAGTTATAGTAGCTTTTAAAAACAGATTTCTTATGGGATGCCTGGGTGGCTTTGTCAGTTAAGCGTCCGACTTTCGCTTAGGTCATGATCTCACGGTTCGTGGGTTCGAGCCCCGCGTCGGGCTCTGTGCTGACTGCCAGCTCAGAGCCTGGAGCCTGTTTCAGTCTGTGACTCCCTCTCTCTCTGACCCTCCCCTGCTCACGCTGTCTCTCTCTCTCCTAGAAATAAATAAAACATTTAAAATAAATAAATAAAAACAGATTTCTTAGAATATTTTGCCTAGATGATCATGGTGTTTGTGAATAAAGAAAATTTTGCTTCCTCTTTTTCAATATATATGCTTTTTATTTATTTTTCCTTGCCTTATTACACTAGCTAGGACCTCTAGTGGAATGCTGAATTATGAGTTTTGGGTGTGGACATCCAATCTCATTCCTTTGCTATGGAGAAAGCTTTCATTCTTTCACCAATAAGTATGATGTTGTAGTTTTTGTTTTTTCTTTTGATTTTTAGATTCCTTTTCTCAGGTTGAGGAAGTTTACTGAGTGATGAATAGACGTTGGATTTTGTCAAATGTGTTTTCGTCATCTCTTGAAAAACTCACAGTTTGTAGTTATTAGTCTGCTAATATGGTGAATTATATTGTTTGATGTACAGATATTAAACCAATTTTGCATTCTTGGGATCAATCACTTAGTCATGATGTAATATTCTACTTATATATTTTTGGAGTTGATTTCCTAAATTTCTTTAAGTTTGTGTTCATGTTCATGAGGGATACTGGTCTGCAAATATTTTTTCTTGTAAATTTTGTCTAGATTTCATAGTAATGGTCAAAATAAAGGCCTCATAAAATAAGTTGGAATGAACTTCCTTCTTCTCTGATTTCTGGAGGAGTTTGTGTAAACTATTATTCATTCCTTAATTGTTTGATAGAATTCACCAGTGAAGTCATCTGGCTCTGGATATTTCTTTGTGTGAAGATTTTATAACCATAAGCTAAATTTTTAAAATAGATGTAAGGCTATTGGCATTATCTAATTCTTCTTGAATAAGGTTTGGTAGTTTGTCTCTTTCAAGGAATTTGTTCATATCATCTAAATTGTTGAATATCTTGGTATAAAGTTGTTCATAATATTCTCTTACTAGTCTTTTAAAATCTGAAGCATCTGTAGTGAGGTCCACTCTTTCACTCTTGATAAGAGTAATTTGTGTATTCTCTCCCTAGTCTCCTCTATATAGACTCCATATAGTCTATTTTAGAATAGTAACGTCATAATATTTCCGCATATTTTTTTCACAGAAGTTTTTTTTTTTTAATTAGAGAAAAGCTATCAGACCCACTAAAGACAAAAATAGACATGGTGAACTTTTGAACTTCAACTCTAGTCTTCAGGCTAAAAGAAAAGTTTAATCAAAGAAAATATCCCAAATAGGAAATTTGCCAAATGCCCGATTTTTCTAAAATAAATAAGAAACTGTAGAGCTGCTACAGAAACAACAAGCATGGTATGATTATTTAATATTCTTAAGTATGAAGATAACTCATTATTTTTCCATGGCCTTGGCATATAATTATAACAGTAGCTGACATTTGCTGAGTGTTCCATATGCATCAGGCATTGTGCTAAGTACTTTAGGTGTATTATTTCATTTAGTGATTACAAAACCCTAGGAAGTATGATAATATTATGAGTCTTACTTGGTAAGTGAGGAAACTGACCCAAGGAGCTTCTGGGTCTTGCCTCCGTCCCTTTGCTGGCCAGCAGCAGAGTGCGGACTCAAGTCTGGTCTGCCTTACCCCAAATCACCAGGCTGCATGACAGGTGAGGCCTGGAGGAAAGGTAGCTTCTGTTATTCTTGATTTTCCATTAAGAGCCGCCCTGCTTTCTGTTTCTCCTGTAACGATTAATACTCCTGAGGGAATAGAGAAAGGCTTCTGTGCTGACAATCAGCGTGAAGGTTTCTGACCCATGTCCCGGCAAACCCATGGATGGGATTGTCAAGTTTGCCCAACTCTCTTCCCCATTCTCAGGACGTGCAGTGCCTCAGCAGAGCCATGGCCTTGACCAAACAGCTACCAGGTAGGCTCTGAGGGTCACCTCCAGTAGTGGTCATGGCGTTTTTTGGGGGAAGGAGCCTGGAAGGCAGGATGAACTTTAGTAACTCTGGTGAATTACATGTTTTTGAAAATAGAACAAACTTTCCCATCTTTAAAACATCAATGGGCTTCAATTCTTGGAAACTTAGTAACAAGATGAATCAAATAAAAATTGTGATGTTACTTCTCTAAAATAACCAGTCTGATATATGAAAACCCAAATAAAATCATAGGGCATATGCTATTTTTTTAAAAATATTTTTATTTATTTTTAGGAGAGAGAGAGAGACAGCATGAGCAGGGGAGGGTCAGAGAGAGAGGGAGATACAGACTCTGAAACAGGCTCCAGTCTCTGAGCTGGCAGTCAGCATAGAGTCCAACGCGGGGCTCGAACCCACGAACCGCGAGATCATGACCTAAGCGAAAGTCGGACGCTTAACCGACTAAGCCACCCAGGCGCCCCGGGCATATGCTATTTAAAAAAAAATTTTTTTTAATGTTTTATTTATTTCTGAGAGAGAGACAGAGACAGACAGACAGATAGACAGAGACAGTATGAGCAGGGGAGGGTCAGAGAGAGAGGGAGACACAATCTGAAGGCGGCTCCAGGCTCTGAGCTGTCAGCACAGAGCCAGATGTGGGGCTTGAACCCACAAACCGTGAGATCATGACCTGAGGCGAAGTTGGACGCTTAACCGACTGAGCCACCCATGCGCCCCAGGGCATATGCTATTTTGAAAAGATTATTTTTACTTTATAATATACTGTGAACATTTTTCAACGGCATTCTATTTTATTTTCCCACATCTTAAAAATATTGTATGAATCCCTATCATGGCTGTCTGATTGCATAACAAATTGTTATGTTTTGTTGAGAACCTGCTATGTCCCAGGCTGCCACTAAGCATTTTATACATATTTGCTAGTTTAATGTTACTGTGAACTTAACTAATTCCCTTGGCCTACACACTTTCCTTCATCTTTTTCTGGGGGTATGGCCAGTATTATAAATAACCATGAGTGCGCACAAACACTTAGCCATAAGAATATTGACTGTAACTTTGTTTTACTTTAATAAGAGAAATTAATTTTTAATGGTGGATTTTCTTGTTGGAGAGGCAGATAATTTTGGAAGTCAGGACTAACCCAGAGGACTTTCACAAAATTAGGCTGTGGCTATTTGAAGGCAGAGGACCTGCGTTTTGGTCTTTCACCTTGAAGCTCTGTGAATTCCATGTTAGATTAAGAAGGGATGCATGAAGCACACCCACTATGAAGGAAGAGGGAGGTTCCCTCTTTCCTCTCCACCTTAACTGAGGAGGGAATGAGGTTTAATGCTTCAAAAATGGCTCCTGTTGTAGATTTCTGATTAATTCTTAAGTGAAACAAGTATCAGCACTATTGCTTTTTATAGTATCCCTTCTAAACTCAACAACCATTGAAAATACTTTTGTGTTGGGTTTGAAATGGGTACTTTTATGGGATACCTGGCTGGCTCCAGCAGCTGACTCTTGGCGGCAGCTCAGGTCATGATTCTATGGTTCATGGGATTAAGCCTCAAGTCGGGCTCCACTTTAATAGTGTGGAGACTTCCTGGGATTTTTCTCTCTCCATCTCCCTCTGCCCTTCCTCTGCGCTCTCTCTCTCTCTCAAAATAAATTAGCTTAAAAAAAAAGAAACGGGCAGGTTTATGACTCTAGCTACATGTTGAAGTCTTCTGATTTATTCTTAAAATGAAATAAGTATCAGCATTACTGCATTACGTAGTATCATTTCTAAAATCACAATCCTTGGGAGGCTCAGTTAAGCGTTAGACTTCAGCTCAGGTCATGATCTCGCTATTCTTGAGTTCAAGCTCCCAAGTGGGGCTCTGCGCTGACAGTTCAGAGCCTGAAGCCTGCTTCAGATTTTGTGTATCCCTCTCGCTGTGCCTCCCCTGCTTGTTCTCTCTCTCTCCCCAAAATAAATGAACATTAAAAAAATACATAAAATCACAATCCTTAAAAATACTTTCTGTTGGGGTGCGCCTGGGTTGCTCAGTGGGTTGAGCATCCGACTTTGGCACAGGTCGTGATCTCACGGTTCATGATTCGGAGTCCCACATGGGTTCACTGCTGTCAACACAGAGCCTGCACACACTCTCTCAAAATAAAATGAAACATTAAAGAGTACTCCCTGTTGGGCTTGAAATCGGTACGCTTATGATTCCAGCAACATGTTGAAGACTTCTGCTTAATCCTTAAATGAAACAGTATTAGCACAGTTGTTTTATTTATCATCATTTCTGAAAGAAGCACAAACAAACCTCAAAAATACTTTGTCTTCGTGGTTGAAGTGGATACTTTTATGATGTCAGCTCTGCTGTAGGTGACCTATCAGGAATTCATATCATTATCATCATTATTATACCTGTGGTGGTTGGGCTCATTGGGAGCAATCTGATTGTGCCACCGCATACGTTCCTGGGAGTTCAGTTATTGTTCAGGGTGGGTGTATCCAATGCCGCCCCCACCTCTGCTGCCCCCGCCAACCCCACTCCATTTCAAGGATGGAATATGTTATTAACTAACACTGAGAAGGCTCCCACCTGTTATGATTTAAAAGGCTCTAATTCTGGGTCCTGTGGTTACCATGAAGAGCTCAGGTACTGCAATTTCACTTGTGAATAGTTTATTCACTTTGGGTTTGGCGGATGGGGAGCTTGCTTTTGTGATTCTATGTGTTTAGGTAAATGGGTAAGAATGAATACTATGGAAAGTCTATACATGCACTTATCATGCATCATGTTTTAGAGATGGGAAACCCAGGCTGTGGAGCATAGAGAGAATCTGGGTTAGTTCCAGGATTGGGCGAGGTCAGGTGAGAGGAGAATCCAGTATCGCACAAGGGCTGGGCACGCAGGTTCTTAAGGGGGACCACCTCGTTTTGCCCCCCAACAACTGCATTTAACTTCTCTAAGCCTGCAATTTCTCCACAGGTAATAAAAGTAGTCACCTAATTGGGTTGTTTGGAGGAGTAAGTTACCCGATGCACTTCGCGTAGACGAAGCATTCAAAAAAGGGTTAACTACATTTGCCGTTGGCTCGTTTTATTTTTCAAAATCTCCGAAGGTTTGGAAAATACAGAATAAGAATCAAATGATGTATGCCTATGTCATCACGATCTAGATTTAATAGCTGTTAATAATTTTTCTTCTTTTTTGCATTCACACACACACACACACATACACACACACACTCAAAAAGAGAGAGAACATCATTCCAGATGAAATAGCAGTTCTTTCAATACTCTACCTAGTCCCAAACCCCCGCCTTTGCCTCCACAACAAATAACCACCATCATATTCTTCCATCTGTTTTGTATACATTTTTATATTAATAAATACCTCCGAAATAATATTTCCTAGCATTTAAGCTCTTATATAAATGTTATGTGCTAAAGTATCATGTAGTAGTTTTCTTTTTCATTTAACTTTATATATTTGAGAAATACCTTTGTTGATAAATACATATATTATATATCACATGTGTATAATATTCATTCAAACTGTTACATAGTATCTCAGCACATAAAGCCCAATTTTTTTTTCTTTTTCTTTTTTTTTTTAAATATTTTTATTTATTTCTAGGAGAGAGAGAGAGACAGCGTGAGCAGGGGAGAGTCAGAGAGAGAGGGAGGTACAGACTCCGAAATAGGCTCCAGGCTCTGAGCTGGCAGTCAGCACAGAGCCCGACGCAGGGCTCGAACCCACGAACCGTGAGATCATGACCTAAGCGAAAGTTGGATGCTCAACTGACTAAGCCACCCAGGCGCCCCCCAATTTATTTTTCTTTCCTTCTATCAGTGTACATTAATCTTTTCCATGTTTTGTTTGCCATTATAAAGAATCTATAGCAAATATCTTAGGGTATGTCTTCTATGTTCACATATTAGCCTCTCTAAACAGCAAAGATCAGTGCAGAAGTGTTGGATTGTATGAAAGGCGCATTTTCAGCTGCTCTAAATGTTGCCCAATCTGCAACAAACTGCATCAGTTTGTCCAAAACTGCATCAATTTGTCCTTCCGTGCACAGTGCATTCCTTTTTTTCCTTATCTTTTATAGTATTTAATATGTTAGAATAAAACTTCTACCAATAGGAGGAGTATAAAATGTCATCATTATTGCTTTAAATTTTATTTCTTGGGATTACTTTTGTATACTCCTGACTTCTCATAGGAATGGGTTTGGATCTGGGGTTTAGAACAGGGGACATTGGGATTGGGCCAAGAATTTGAGGAAGAGCCTGGAATATAGATTAAGCTGACTCAGGATGGATGTCCAGTGGCTTGACTCTTGGCTTTCACATTGTGCTCTGCTCGTCCCAGAGAATCCTTGAAATTCTCCCTCAAAGGGGTCCTGTGGAAGGGATTGGGGGGGCGGTGGTGGGGAGGTGCTGGGGCACAGACACAGGGCAGGCCGAGCAGGGGCTCTGAGCCTATTTCCACTAGAGCATCTTTGCCTATATTGTCTTTATGAGCTTCTTATATGATTTCATTCAAATAAAGTGTTCAATGGTTAAAGTAAGCTCGAAAACCACTGATTTCATATAGGAGTATAAGTGGATATTGGCATGTTCTATTAGAGTACATTTATGGAATTTTTATGCTTAGTGCCCAGGAAACTCCTCAAACCACCCATGTAGAACGCTTTGGTTGATTTTGACAAAATGACTATAACTAGCAAGGAGGAAATAATCTATTTCTTTCATGGAAAAAAGAAGGAGACTGAACTCTTTGAAAAATGAATTTCTTTAGTTGTTCCCCAGAGAAGAGTCCCTGTCCCTTTGGGCCAGAGCCTCAACATGGAGGGGAATAAATAGACCCAAGGCAATAAGATGAGAATTGTCAAAATGACTCTCATAATAATACTAAGACTTTTTTTTTGCCTTTTTCATTTTTGTTCTCTCACAAGTTTACAGTGGAACTTTCCAGAGGCTGCAAGCTGTGTGATATCACATTAGGTAAAGTGCAGAAGCCAACATGAGAATCCAGCTGTTTTTTATCAAGCCAAACTTTAAATGGATTTATAAAAATGTCAAACAAGCCTACGCTCCTCACAATTTTTTTTTGCGGTTATTATTTTTCATTAATGTGTTGTTTATGTTAACATGCAATGATTTATTTTGGTTATTCTAGAATTAATTAAAATTAACATTTGAAATACTTCTCAATTTTAACTTCTAATCCTGCACATACTGACACGTGTAACCTACCTAATCAAATATTCTCAGGTTACTTAATAATTTTTCGAGTGAGAGACCAATACTTAGAGTCCCTGATCTGCTCAAAAGAGATTAGAAATTTACTGCTAGCCTTTGGTGGAGAGAGACTGGAATCCTCTTGTTCAATGCCTAGCTAGAGGATTCACCAAAGTGAACACTGCTATAGAAATCTGCAGACCTCCTAGACCATGCCATTGACCAGAAAGAAGCACTGAGGGTAAGAGACACAAGGGATGATTCTATGGAAGAAAACGTTGGATAGCGGCCCTCCAGTCTGGGAAGGATACAATATGGTGTATCCACAAGGGTAGTGAGTCTGTGAGTGTAGGACCCAGCAGAGGATCTGAAGCTGCAGCTGTTCTGTACATCTGTCTGGTCTTCATGGGGTCACAGGTAGGGAGGAAATGGAGGCTTCTTTCCTCATCATGGCCTCTTCTCCTAACTCTTGCACTAGGCAGCAGTTGCTAGCTTTAACACCTTGTCTTAGTCTTTGGAACATTCTCTTTTTTTCTGGAAAAAATGGGACCAAATCAGCTTAGAGGACTTATCAAATATGGTGTGATGCTCCCAGAAACTCATCAGAGGCAGCAATACCCTCTGTAGTAGTTGAAGGTGATGCTCCAGAAGGCTTTTCTGAGAAAACTCTTTCTGGACATGGGTATACATTCACCGGCTCAGCCACAACTCAACTGAGAGTTACCGAAATAAAGAGGCTGCTTGCTAGCTCTCTTCACCCAGGCCTTCAAGGGACCCCATATATGCGTGAATTTTCCCTTACTCATTCACGGGACAGTCTGAGCATGTTGTTGGGCAGAGAATAGAGTGACGCCATGGGCCAGCTATTGTCCAAACTCCAGACAGCAGGCAATGTCAGAGGTTACCTTTAGTCATTCATTCATGTGCCAATACCAATACAATCCTACAGCCAATGAATATTTATTGAATGCCTACTATGTGTCAGCTACCATTCTAGGTATTGGAGATATAGCAGGGGACACAACCCTCAAAAATCCCTGTTTTTGTTTTCTAGTAGGATACACTCAATAAATAAGATAAATGCATGCAATAAAGTATGCATATTGAGCAACCTTGGTGGCTGTCATAATAGGCTTATGAATAAAGGAGAAGCCATGGATATCAAGTTTATATGCAACATACAAGGTGGGTGGATAAATAACATGAGTTACATGAATACATTCTTTTTTTTTTTTTTTTTTTAAATTAAGATCTCTTCTATTTATTTCCCTTTGGCTAAGAGCCTGGATTCTTTACTAATAAACAAACAACACATATGCATGCACACACACACACACGTACACACACAAAACAAGAACAAAACTACTTACTAAGGCAGAAGACAGAGTGACTTTGTACCCTGGCCAGTCAGAAAGGACATGTGACTTTGTGTAATATAAAGCAAAAAGGCATTTAGGACCATTCACCCAGTCCAATAGATGACCATCCGAATATCCCTTCCGGGTTCCCATTGATGTCAGATGTCCTGTTAGCTCATGCTGATTGAGAATGAACTGTATGTTGGGGACCCTGGTTAAGTCAGTTAAGTGTCCGACTTTGGCTCAGGTCATGATCTCACAGCTTGTGAGTTGAGACCTGCATCAGGCTCTGTGCTGACAGCTCCGAGCCTGGAGCCTCCTTGGGATTCTGTGTCTCCCTCTCTCTGGTCCTCCTCTGTTCTCTCTCTCTCTCTCAGAAATAAATAAACGTTAAAAAAGAACTCTATGTGGTATATGTAAATGCAATTTCCTCAATGGCCAAAGAATTCTGTGCTTTTGTCTGGACCCAAAGGGAAGGATGACCACAAGACAACCACAACAATACAACACTTCTCTTTAGGGTTTCAGTGTGAAAAGCAAAGCTTGCTTAAGAGGATAGGAAAGTCTGTCATTGTCCTGGCCAAAGACTCCTCTCACCATTGCTGGTGCTGTGAGGGAGTTTCCATGAGCCTGTGGCAGGTGGCTGGAGCCCTCTGCTGTCCTCCTTGCCCCACTCTGGAGTAGGTTCTTATTGCTCACCACCACCATAACCACGGTAACTGCTGGCAAACCATGAGCCACAAGAATTCCTGTGGGTTTTCGGAAAGCCAGGAGTGACTTTTCTCTCCTACTCTTCCCATCAACATTGCTCCTTCTCTTAGTAAAGCATTGGGGTATATCTAAGGCAGACATCATTGGTTGTCAACCAATAACTACCAAATGGTGGTTATTTGGAAATGTCAGACACTTGTTTCCCAGACCCCATTGCATGATTCTATCTTAGAGAGAGATCTGAAGAAAATATTCCTTCCTTCCTCCTTTCCTCCTTCCCTTCCTTCCTTCCTTCCTTCCCCTATCCCTCTTTCTTTCTTTCTTTCTTTCTTTCTTTCTTTCTTTCTTTCTTTCTTTCTTTCTTTCTTTCTTTCTTTCTTTCTTTCTTTCTTTCTCTCTCTCTTTCTCTCTCTCTTTCTTTCTCTCTTTCTTTCTTTCTCTCTCTCTCTTTCTCTGTCTCTTTCTTTCTTTCTTTCTTTCTTTCTCTCTCTCTTTCTTTCTCTCTTTCTTTCTCTCTTTCTCTCTCTCTTTCTTTCTCTCTTTCTTTCTCTCTCTCTCTCTTTCTTTCTTTCTCTCTTTCTCTCTCTCTTTCTTTCTCTCTTTCTTTCTTTCTCTCTCTCTCTCTCTTTCTTTCTCTCTCTCTCCCTCTTCCTTTCTGGATGGAATGGGCAGGAAGTGGGATGGGAGTGTTGGACAGCTTCTGAGAAAGATTTTTCTTCCTGTACCAGTCAGGGTCCCAGCAGGAAACAGATGGCTCACTCAGACAGGGTAATTAAGGAGAATTTAATCAAATGACTGCAAAGTTTTGAGCAGGGTTAAGGGAAGCTTGCAAAGGATGGTTAAGGAGATCTGTGATGGAGTTAGAATCAGCAAAGGGACATTACACCCTAGGATCGAAAGGGCACACGGGGAGTGGTTATCAGAACCCAGAGAGACTAGCTGTCACTGTGGAAGAGGGCCCCCCAATAGGAGATGTGGCTTTCAGCCAAGGTATGCGGCCACTGGAGGGGAGGAGGAAACCAAATGCAACTGGAAAGCAGAGACCAAGGGAGCCTATCTAGGTTCAGGAAGGTCAACCTCCAAGGCACACTGGGGGTGGAGGAGGTGGGGAGGTGGAAAGTTAATATAGAAAAAGACAAAGACATATCCAAGGTACTGCCTGAAGAGAGAGAGAGAGAGAGAGATCCAGAGAGTCCAAGAGAGAAGATCTAAAAGAAGCATCTTCACCTTCTTTCATCCTTCAGCACTTGTTTTGAGAAATCAGCTGATCAAAGCCATGGTAGTGGTTTTGTATCTATGAGGAGGGAGAAGGTGGAGACAATCTGGCGCACACCTGATTGTGCTGGCTGGGCCCTGGGACCGCTTCTTACAGTCTCATGTCGTATAAGAAAAATAAGTTGCTGTCGTTTAAACCTCCTTTATTCAGGGGTTTACTTGCTGCCTTAACATCTTAATTGATGCCATCACCTACACAGAAGGAAGGAAATGAGTATTTTCTGAGTGCATATTATATACTAGAACCTTTTATTTTTTATTTATTTATTTATTTTTAAAATTTTTTAAATGTTTTATTTATTTTTAGGAGAGAGAGAGAGACAGCGTGAGCAGGGGAGGGTCAGAGAGAAAGGGAGTCACAGGCTGAAACAGGCTCCAGGCTCTGAGCTGGCAGTCAGCACAGAGCCCGACGCGGGGCTCGAACCCACGAACTGCGAGATCATGACCTAAGTGAAAGTCGGACGCTTAACCGACTAAGCCACCCAGGCACCCCTAGAACCTTTTAACATACACTTATTTAGTTCTTTCAATAAGCCCATCAGGTGACAATCACTGTTGTTACTATTTTCATGTCATGGACAAGGGACCCATGACTGAGAGAGAGGGAGACAGAGACAGAGACAGAGACAGAGAGAGAGGTCAGAAGTTAAAAGATAAGCTGGAATTATGTTTCGGGATAACTCATGATTTCTCTTGATACTCACTGCCTAGATCCTCTTGGTCCCTGGAACTTTCCCTCCTTTGAATCAAGAAAGCCATCCTGACATTGAATGATTTATGTGTTGACCTCAGTGAAGTCTACTTGAACCCCACCTCTCTCCACAGTAACTTCTGGAGTCTTCATTCACCTTAGGAGAAAGAGGTACCTGGTGTTACAAGTTTTGCTTTATGATTCCAGGGAGAACACAGTCCCAATCACTCGAAGGACCACTGGGAGACTAATTCTCCCTGTCTCTGGGCTGACGAGGTATACCATATGCCAACTCACCTCATTACATTCATTACTTTCATGATTTAACAGCTATTTGTTGAGCCCTGATTATGTTCCAGGCAGTATTTTTAGCATCTTAGGAACCAGCAGGGACCTGACAGAGCTTGGGCACGAGGGTAAAAAACAGGCAAATAAGCAAGATGATTTCACATAAAAATAAAGAGTCTAAAAAATGTAATATAACAGAGACTCAGGTGTGCAGGGGGAGACTTTAGATGAAATGGTCGAGAAAGTTCTCTGAGGACATGACATTGGAGCTGACAATGTCAGCTCAATCTGGGAGCATAATGAGGGAGAGAGAATGATGGAATGAGGAGAGTTTACGTGATCAAGGACCAAAAGTATACCCATGTGGCTAGAGGAGGGAGGACTAAGGAGAAATTGGGGGACAGGCAGGGGCTGGGAGCAGTAAGGCCTTGAAGTCCATGGAAGGGCTTGGAATTTTATTCTAGGAGTAAGAGGAAGGCATTGGGTTCCAAGAGAAGGAATGATCTAATTTTTTTAAAAAATATTTTTATTTATTTCTAAGAGAGAGAGAGACAGCGTGAGCAGGGGAGGGTCAGAGAGAGAGGGAGTCACAGACTTGAAACAGGCTCCAGGCTCTGAGCTGGCAGTCAGCACGGAGCCCGACGTGGGGCTCGAACCCACGAACTGCGAGATCATGACCTAAGCGAAAGTCGGATGCTTAACCCACTAAGCCACCCAGGCGCCCCAGGAATGATCTAATTTTGAATTTACAAACAGCATCCTGAATGGTGGGTGGAGGACAGACTAGGTTGAGGCAAAAGTGAAACCATGGGGCCAGTGATGAGGACACGTTCAGGTGAGAGAGAGAAGCTTGGACCACAGTGGTTGCACTGGGAATGGAGTCACGAAGGGATTTGGGGTGCGTGTTGGAAGTTGAAAGTTGGTAGTGGAAAAGAGGGGAACACAATCCAAAGGTGACACAGTATTTTCGCTTTAGCAAAAACCCTTTGGATCGAATACTTCACCAAGATTTTGCCTGTGGTATCCCTGACAACCAACATCACCTCTGCATCTGGGCCAAATATCTGTTGAGGCACTTTCCAATTTGAGGAAGAATTAAGTTAGGATTATAGAATTTTTTTATCTTGAGAAGAGTGTAAAGGTTTTCTAAGCCAATCTTCTTCCTTTAAAGTTGAGGGGAAGGTAATGCAGGAAGATTGACTGTACTTGTAGGAGAAATGAGTAAGAATTGGACAGGATTTCAGGACTGCTTTTGCCTTCCCAGTTTATTCTATAAGGATTTGTTTTTAACTATAAGATGTATTTTTTAATGTTTTATTTATTTCTGAGAGAGAGAGAAAGAGAGAGATAGAGAAAAGCGTGAGCAGGGGAGGGTCAGAGAGAGAGGGAGACACAGAATCTGAAGCAGGGTCCAGGCTCTGAGCCAGCAGTCAGCACAGAGCCTGACGCTGGGCTCGAACCCATGAATCGTGAAATCATGACCTGAGCTGAAGTCGGATGCTTAACCAACTGAGCCAACAAGGCACCCCTAAAATGTATTTTACAAAGTGATCCTTTTTGGCGCACCTGGGTGGCTCAGTTGGCTAAGTGTTCGACTATAGCTCAGGTCATGATCTCACAGTTTGTGGGTTTGAGCCCCACATCGGGCTCTGTGCTGACAGCTCTGAGCCTGGAGCCTGCTTCGGATTCTGTATCTTCCTCTCTCTCTGCTCCTCTCCTGCTCATGCTGTTTCTCTCTGTCTCAAAAATAAATAAACATTAAAAAAATAAAGTGATCCTTTTTTTCTGCCCAAGCCCAAAGCAGGAAACTGCATTGAGAAAAAAAAAAAAGTGGAAAACACTAACTCAAAAAAAAAAAAAAAAAGAGGTTCTGAATTTTGTGAAATCTCACATAGTAGCAACTCTGCCAGAACCAAAAATTATGACAGTTTTCATTCATTCCTGTATTTAGTAATACCACTCATAACAGTTTTACCAGCTGACCCAGAAGAGGGCAGCTGCCTGTCTGTATCTGTCCAGATTAAGTGTGGGAAAGTGTAACCAAGCAATGCCAATTCCAGACATATTCCTCAGTTTGTATCTTGGCCACATCCAGAGTATTGATATGTATGACATCAAATGGGCAAAACATTTCTTTGGCAAGAAATCACTCACTTTATGGCTGAGTATCAAGTGCTCCAGCCTGTAAGGGCTCCTCAGAATCAAGGTTGAAAAAAATGCGTTAATAGTTTTTGGATCTCTTAATTCCATAATTATATGGTCAAACAATGGCTACTACATTTGGTGTGCCTATTATGTGCTTGGTGCTTTATATAACTTAATTCATTTGAACATCCTTATATTAACCATTTGAAGTGGGACAGAATACACCGTTTGCTCCTAATCTCCTTTTCATGGACATCCTTGTCAGGTTCACTGTGGGTAGAAATACTTTCCTATCCCATCGATGTTGGGTTTGGCTAAGGAACTTGCTTTGGTTATTAGCATATAGAAGAGTCAATGTTCCCCTTAGGAACTAAGGTTGTAAGAGGCTTCATGTGTTTTTCTTCATCTCACTTAAGTTTCTCGTCTCTTCCAATGATAAGAATATGATTAGCAAATGATAAGCGAACCTCCATCTCACCCAAGGTCTGAAGTCCAGCTGAGCCCAGTCAAGTTCTAGCCAATACACAAAGTCAGATTTAAGAAATGTTTGTTACAGTACAGTGTCACAGCAATAGCTGACCGATACACTAAGTATGCATTATAATAATGAAGCCAAGTCTCGGAGCTATTAATGGTCTGCCTCAGCCTATGACACTGAGAGGTGGCTCAGATCAAATTGGGCATTTCAAATTTTTGTGCCCTCTTCACCCAACAAAATGTGTTCTCTCCTCTCCCCCAATTGAAGAGAGGCAGAGATTTTATCATTTGGTCTGTTATTTTCCTTTGTTGCTGGTGTTCTAATTTCTTATGAGGTCTTTATTCTCATAAGATCCACACAGTTACACAAAGTGAAAGACATGTTAAGTATATAGATTGATATAAAAGGTTACCTACAAATTTTATGAATCATTTCTATACTCATTTATATTGTGAGTCATGAGTGAAAAATAATCTTTCTGCTTTGTGGAAATATTGAATTTAGCCTTTAAAAATTAGCACAGTATCTATTCATGATGTACAATATGGTCCAGAGAGGTGAATATTATTCTCCTCAGTTCATGGAATAAATTAAGACAGAGGGATGATTCACTTACTTTTACCTCATAGCAAGGTAATATATTGATTTCCCCCCTCTTTCCTTTTAAATCTAAAGGAAAACTTCCAATAAAACCTAATTACATCACTCAGATTCTGAACTCTTCTAGAAATTACAGAGCTATCAATATCAAGTACATTTATACCATTTTGCAAATCTACTTGTCCCAGACCAATGTCACTTTGGCTTTTGTGTAGTTGAGCTCCTAATGTGGTGTAATGTGGATTTTCTGATTACTTTACACTAGATTAGTTAATATTTTATTTATTTATTTATTTATTTATTTATTTATTTATTTATTTATTAGGTTAGTTGAGATTGTAAAATGCAACATGGGAAATTGGACTGATACCTAAAAGTGAAAGTTTTCACAAAAGCAAATGGAAAAACAATGAAAAGGAAGGTGGCTTTGCCCAATGAAATCAGAGGTTACAGATTTTCAGAAACACGTGGGTGCTTCGACAGTGGGGAATATGAGACAGTTCCAACTTGCCACTTGGCACAGAAATGATCCCAAGTCCCCCAGTTCCTTTGCATTTGGATTTAGGGGACCTCCAGGTTAAATCACTTTATAACATTCAATTCGAAAATGAACTAGAGGAATACTAATCAGTTACAGCAATGACAGTGAAACATACTGTCCCTCACTGGGGATCAGGACTGTACTGTACACAGAGACCTCAGGCCACAGCCAGCCCCCCGCATTCAACTCCCTACTCCATTGCTCAAGGAGGGGCACATAAAGGGGAGAGGGAAGGCGGCCAGTCTCTGAAAAGAGATCCTAAGCTTGGCAATGCTGGTGGAGAGCTCTCATCTCAGAAACACAGGGTGGGGAAATCGTCACAGCTGAAAAGGAGAAGCAAAAGGCTGGACCCTCACGGTCTGCTGACTTCTAATCCTGCCTCTACACTGCCTCATTAAGAGACATTAGGCAAATCCTCCATTAGCTGCCTCTCATAAAGAGGAGGTGGTGCTGAGAGACAGGAGGCTGACATGAACAGCCCTGGCTTTTGCAAAGGGGGAAAGGGGATTTTGCAAACTATAGACCTGTGGGCTTAATGTCAATCCTGAGTGAAATTCTAGAATGGATTATTAAGATGATAGTTTGCAAGCCCTTGACAAAAGGAAGCGGCGGTCTTAGAAACCAGGATGGATTTGCTGAGAATGAATCTTGCCAGATTAATAACTTCATTTCCTTTTTGGAACAGTTACAAGTCAGATAGAGATGAAGTACGTATGGGTTTCCGAAAGACAACTCATGCAGACTCTCAATAGAGCCTTATAAAATAAGGTGGAGAAATGCAAATTAGGTGGTAGTCAAATTTGGGGCTGGTGGATTGATTGCCTTTTAGAGTGTTGCATAAAGCATTGCTATTTGTCTTGAAGGTCTCAGGCTCTTCTCAATCCAAACAGGCCTGTCCAGTTTCTGCTAGTGGGAATGGCTACAGTGAATGACCATTTGGTCTAGCACTAAATCTACTACCAAGGTGAGGGTGGGTCTTGGCAAGGAGATCTTACAGTGGCTGGACCAGGAGCAGGTCAACTGGTAAAGGCTATTGAGGCTGAAGCTCAGGTCAGTCAGCATCAAGGTCTGCCACTGGGGGCTGGTTAACACAAGGATAAGTGATGGTTAGTGGACAGTCATGGTCTGTGGCCTCTCAATATCTATCATTTATGTTGTGAAAAGTGCAAGTTTTCATTTGGGGAACCACCATATCCCTATTTTATGTGCATGTGCTTCCTGCACTGTCCCACATCTGGCTCTAGGAAATACCACGTGACCCAGATGAGGCCAGTCAAAGCAGCAGATCTCACAAAGGACAGCAATTGGCTCAGGGATGTGCGCTTGGTTGGGCTAATCAGGAACAAGGAGACAGGTATTTGGCACTTTTGACTGAGTTGTGTAGGAGTTGATCTCACTATTCTGCAGCTAGAACATGCCTCAGTGTTGTGATAATGTGAGGCTAGAGCCCTCAGCGAAACCCGAGAATAAAGCCAATGTTGGGATTAGACACAGGCCAACAGCTAGAGAGAAGACAGATCGCAATGATACTGTCCGAACTGTGAGTTCAGAATTAAATCTACATCTGAATTTCGCTGCTCTGTGAGGTAGTGAATTCTCTTTCTTGCTTAAATCTCTGCGTGTGGAATTTTTTATTATTTGTAGTAGGAGTCCTGATTGATATGCAGAATCTTTTGAGCTGGTCAGTGAGGAATCCAAGAAGAAGTGATGATAAGAGCTATAGCAGGCAGAAACATCAGAAATTAGAGCCCTTATCACCGTGCTTTGTTTAGGCAAGTTGGTCCCAGAGGAAAAGAAGGAGGGGAGAATGCAACAGTAGGGACCATATTCTGTGCTCATCAAGTCCTGTGTCATTTTACTCTTCCCAGACATGCAGAAAGCCTTCCCTGCTGTTGGCGGGGAGGGGGGGGGGTTGTTTTTCCATGTTTTGACCCCTGGTGCCATGGGAAATGACTTGTGTGATATCCCGGAGGAAACACTGAAGGGCAAGCGTGGGTTCCCTGTGCTCTCTCTTGCTGCGGTGACTGAGGGTCACATGCTGAAATGGTAGCACTGTGAAATGGAATCTGTCTGGAAGTGAACTCTCCAACTCTTCATAAATGTGAGACAAAGTTGGATGTGCAATTTTTAAAAAAAAAATATTTTTATTTATTTGTAGGAGAGAGAGAGAAACAGCGTGAGCAGGGGAGGGTCAGAGAGAGAGGGAGTCACAGACTGAAACAGGCTCCAGGCTCTGAGCTGGCAGTCAGCACAGAGCCCGACGCGGGGCTCGAACCCACGAACCGCGAGATCATGACCTAAGCGAAAGTCGGACGCTTAACTGACTAAGCCACCCAGGCGCCCCAAGTTGGATGTGCTATTGATTGAGCTTCAGGGACTTGTTTGTTCCTGCACATAGCCTAGCTTAATTGAACCATATAGCCCTTGTGCAACTAATGTACTAGGCTAATGACCAACTCAAGTACCAGAATACCAAGGAATTACTTAGAAGTCCAGGGGACCAGAGCTGGATGAAATAGGTTGAGCTGAGGCTCAGATTCTGAATATGAAGCTCCTTAAAAGTCTCTTTTCTAGGATCAGGCTTGGTTTTAGAAGCAGGGATTAGGAACATCTGCTAATATGGAGTCAAAAGAATTTCACTTTATTGGAAAAGAAGAGCTTAAAACCAAGCCATAAAAGATTTTCCTTCCATGGTATGGCTAAGATCTTTGGCGTCTGGCTTCACTCATTCAAGAAGGAGTTCAAGGCTGAAGGAGAATGACTGTTTTTCATGATAGACTGCGGGAGCCCGATAGATAGCAGGCTGGACCATAGGCTTAGCATAAGCTTTACTGGGGATAACGTCCTGCACCCAGATCCTAGAGCTACTGTTCTAGGATGATACAAAAATACCTGGGGCTTCATTTCCCCTAATTTTGGCATGAAATGGCAGGGTGATCAGGGAGTCAAATACTAACACCATTCTACGTTGTGTTAAGAGTAATGTAGTATTTTTAGAAGGTTTCCCCCAACTTAAAACCCTATCACTCATGGAGAGTCTATTTCATTTTGGCTCCACATTCTATGAAGGGCTGTGAAACATTGCTACAGCTTTCAAAACATACATTTAAGATGCTTCACATTTTCTTGAACACCCACGATTGAAAATTTGCTAATCAGCCATTACACCCTTCAGTGTTTACAGAGAACTCCCTCTGTGCCAGACACAGTGCTGAATCTTGAGGATAAGAAATGAATAAGGAAATGGTTCCTGCTCTAGAAAAGCTTGGGTTTGGGGGCTAGGATCTCATATCATTGGTTACAATGATGAAAGTGTATAGGGTGGGGAAGGGAATTTAGCTTGAAGGAGAGAAGACTTAAATAGAGAAGCATAATTACTGTCTTGTGATGGTTTCAAGGTTTCCATATAAAATACAGATTAAACCCATCTTCCAGGGCCTTAGTAGGCAGAATTTCAATGAAGGGGTAAAAGTTCAGTTTATTTCATGGAGGCACAAAAGGAACGGTCTTAAAATAAAAATGTCTGCTATGGGCAGCACTGAGCTCCCTATTGGGATTCAAGTAGATATGGGGTGACCAATTAGAGAAGCGACAGAGTACTTAACATTCAAATCCCGGCTAGTCTTGATTTGGGAAGTCAATTAATTTCTCAGTTTCTTCATTGTAAAATGGGTTAATAATACCCAAGTCAGAGAGTTGATGGGAAGATCAGTGGAATAATACTTGAGGAGGGCCAAGCATAGTGGCTGTTGAGTTAATGCTCCAATAGCTGCCCTGATGCTAAATATGGTGCCTACTGAAGTTGTTATGACATGGTAATGGGCATCTGAACACCTAGAGAACACAACCTCCAAGATCCTTTCCAGTCCTGAACGTTCATGAGTTTATGATTCTGTACCTCAGTTTGCTTATCTGTGATAAGGAAAGAACTCTTTGTCGCGTTCTGAAAATCAAGGTAACTCCGCTGTTGCCTTGGTTCTCCAGACATACATCTCTCACAGGATCCATGTTTTCCAACGGATGTTCTCTCCAACGTGGGCATCGCTCTCCAAATGGCTTTGCTTTGCCTGCTGAGCCTGTTGTCTGAGGGTTGACACTGGCCTCAGATCTGAACTTACACTGAGGTTTTTTCTTCCCTATAAACCCTCTTAAGTCTTTGTGAAAGACTTAACACCTTAACTAGCTTATCACAGCCTCTACTAGTTTGGCCAGAGGGAATCTTTCTTTTGGTGTAAACTTTACAACAGCTGCACAGGGACTCTGAGCTCTGTCTTCCGGCTGTGTGTCTGGAAGCCAGACACTTCAGATGAAGGTGCTCGAGTATGGCTACCTTTAGGTAGCAAAAAGCACAGGATCTTTAACTCCTTCTGGTGGTCTTCCATGTTTGGAATTCTGTGCCTCAGGGACAGGTATTTCTCCAATAACGTTTATGTTTAACATCAGTGGCAGGAGACTTCAAGTTGCCCAAATTAGTAAATCAGTAGAAATGGAAGGTTGGTTAAAGCTTCTTCTCATCATGTAGCACGATCCTGTCAATTTAACTCTGTCAAACAAGCTGGCTCCGGCATTTTACTGTACAGCCTTCAACATCAACAGACCCTGAGGTTCCTTCTCTCCCTCCAAATCATCTCCCTCAGTGAAAAATGTAAGCAGTTGATGCGAATGAAGGCTTTTCCAGAACTTGCTGTAGGAAGCAGTTGAATCAAAATGTTTAAGATGAGAAAAGTTCTCTTTTCCCTGTATGTTGGGGTTTTCTTTAGCCTAGGGAGTGAAAATTCATTCAAAGCGAGAACAAGCACATATGTTCTGAATTCTTTGCCGATGAACATTGTGCATTTGCAACTGATCTGCTCTGTAAATAGGAAATGTCAGAAAAGGTCCCAAGTGCCAATGGTACCTAGAATCACATACGATAGATTTCTTAATGCCCAAAGCCTCTTTTTCAGCTGAGAATAAACATGTATTATACTGTATAGATTTTTTTCAGTCTGTATGAGTCATAGTTATGGAGTATTTGCAGGCACAGAGATGAACAATTCTCTTTTCTCTGTGCTTTATAATCTCCAAAGGTGGTTATTAATAGGTGTCAGAACAAGGGTAACTTTTAAAGCTCACAATCCCTGCAGCAACGCCTCCTGGCCCTTGATTGTTTAGGTCTGCTAATGTAACCACAGTGGGAAAGTGTTTTAAATGCACTAACACTTCTAAATGCCATTTTGTCATCAAAATATTTTCCCTTATTTGGTCCACCGAGCTAATGCATTTATGTGACACCTACATTAACACTGTAGTCACTTCGCACCTTGACCTCTTCCTTCTAGTCAGAGCACACTCCGAGGCTGTGGAGTACAGGCCTCCGAAAAAGAGGGAGGCAATTAGGTAAAAAATAATACCGGGGTTTGATGGTCTTTGTTGATTGAGTAACCACTAAAGTGGTTCCCAAATTGTATGATGTATTAGGCAACAAGTAAGAAAATAAATTAGCTGGGTTTATATCTTTATCTATAGCTAATGGTACTCTGTGTTAATCATTTCAGTCCTGTGGGTAAGAGAAGACCTTGGGACCCACTGTTTAGCATCCTAATCTCATATGAACTCATGGGCAATGGGCTTCATATCCATAATCTTTACCTTGTAATTCCAGTAACCTAATTGAGCCAGGAAAATAACAATGGAAAACGTGTCTGGAATTGAGAAATATGATCAGATAGCAGATGTAATAGGAAATACAAGCCCTTCTCTTTTCCGTTTACCTTGTGTTTGGTTTACATGTGAATCTATGTGGGTATGGGATTCTGGAATACCCCATTTGTTTGTTCTAAGCAAAATGCCGATATTGTCTGCAGCAAGGAAAGTGGAGATGTAGAGAAACAGTTGGAGGATGCAAGGGGGAGAAGTAAGGCTGGTCAGTCACCATCCTCCCAGACTCCATGGTTTAGTATCTGATATAGCTCGGGGTGTTGGAAAGACAAAGAAAAATAATACCTAGACTCAGGGGTCAAACCTTTGAGTGCAAGAAAAGGATTCAGGTAGAGTGGAGGGAATTAGGCGTGGGAGTATGGGTGGGAGCATGGATAACCATGAAGATTGTGGGGTGTCGTGCCAAGGTTTTGGCGATATGCCAGGGTTTTGGTGATAAGCTGGCACCAAGGTGGTGTGGATAGGGACAGAAAGTCCTGGCCAGCCTTGGAGGCAAGATGCCAGGCGTTTCATAGAGGAGCTGGTGTTTGAGCATTACTGGCGTCTAGAAGCCCTGGCGGAATTTGACACGAAGAGAAATACCTCTAGGGAGAGAAAACTCAGAGTTGGGAAAGTGTTGGGCATGTATGGAGAATACAAATATCTCCTTTAAATCTCAACATCATGAACCAAATTAGTAGATGTTTATTGGATGTCTGTGTTGTAAGTACAAAAGGTCAAGTGAGATCTTTTCTTTCCCACATGCTCTGCCAGGAACTTAAAATAAAGGGAAATAAAGTTGTTTTCAGAGTATTAAACTGTTAAAAATTCATGAACAATGGACATGATGAACCATCTGTGAGAGTAAACCAAGGCATTTTCTGTAAAGTTGAACAGGGGAGTTTCAGAATAGCCAAGAGTCCAATCCAGGTGACCTTGTAATTCTTAACAGAAGGCAGGCCTAGGAGCAGGAATGTGATTGCTGTTTAGTGAGTAAAGACAAATTTTCTTATCCTGTGCTTGGAGAGAGAATTTCTGAACAGAAGGGGCTTGATAAGCTGAGAGCAAGGTTTCCAATGTATGGGAAAGGGGTCTGGCGACAGCCATTTTCTCAATCAACAGCTATCATCCTATGAGACATCAGTGAATTTTGTGTATTAAAAATGAGTCTTCATCTTCAAAGAGAACAGTATGTACCAGCAGCATAGGGCCTGATAAAAAGATATCTAAAAAGCCAAAAGTTAGTGAGGTTTCCTCAGTTCTGGGGAAGGAAGATAGCATGAACATTGTGATCCCAGAAAAGGTGCCATCTTTGTAGAATGAGTCATAGGCTTCACTATGACCAACACCATCTATAGCTGTTATTAACAGAGGGTACGTTATATACCTGAGACTTTGTATGTAGTGTTTCATTTCATCTTCATGAGATCTTGTGAGTTATACCTGTTTTAAAAAGTGAGGAAACCAACGAACTTGCCCGAGGTTGTACACTGAGTGGTGGAGCTGGAGTTGATTTATGTCTCCTGGATTTCCAGGCTTTTGTGTGGAGTGAGAACATGGAAATTTTGCAGAAGGAAGTGTCTTTTGGAAGTGAAGGGTAGACTGGTACAAAGTGTCATCACTGAGCACTTAGCCTTATGCTTTCCTGAAGCAGATTTGAAAATATATTACATAAATAAGCAAGCTATGAGAGCCAGTGTAAAGTAGGTCAGAAAGAGAGCAGGTGTGATTCTGGAAGATGCATTATCCAATACTCACTCCACAGGGAAGAAAAGTAACAAGTTCTTTTCAGTAACCAACTCAATCAAAACCTTACTTTTCTTAGCTGCCTTCTTTCTCTGAAGAGTTGACACATTGGATTCTGATAATGTGCAAGATTAATTTGATTAGTTTTAAGAAATATGAAAGGCTGAACGTGCATCTAAGCTGGGTATGAGCTTATGGAATGTCAAGAGTACCAGCTTTGAAATAAGACAGACCTGGGTTCCCAGATCCCAGGATTCACAGCTTACTAGCTCTGTGGGCCTCAGTCTTTCACCTGGAAATGAGAATAAAAATCATTAGCTCACAGGATTGTTGTAGGGATTAAAAGAGAGAATGCCTAGCACAAAGAGAGAATGCTAAGTATATGTTTCCTTTATGCTCTTTTCTTTTCCTTTCTTTCCTCTTTCTCACTGTGTTACTCTCCAGCTTATATTTCCACCCTATCTTTCCCTAAAATATATGGGTACTTGGAATAGAGCTTTGGTGGTGACTCTAACCTTAGTTTATAAGATGTATGGGATACTCTGTCTGATCCGTTTGTGGTGTACAGTAGGTGGACCTGGAAGGAGTGAGGATTTGTCCAGTCATCCTGGAAACTGGATCTTTCTAAGATGGTGGAGGGTCCCTTTTACATGGTGGTTTATTCACGTGCCTGTGTTGTTCTCTTTATGATTTTTTTTTTAGAGTTGTCTCTATACCCAACATGGAGCTCGAATTCACAACCTTGAGATTGAGAATGCCATGCTTTTCTGACTAAGCCAGCCAGATGCCTCCTGGTTCTCTTTGTATTACAACCTAACCAGAGGAGAGAAGGAGACTAAGGCAAACTTTGAAAATGAAATCTTATGCACAGTGAAGGACATCACTAACAAAATGAAAAGGCAATGTACTGAATGGGACAAGATATTTGCAAATGATATTTCCAATAAGGTGTTAATATCCAAAATCTATAGAAGATTTATACAACACCCCCACCCTAAGTAATCTGATTAAAAAGACCTGAATAGATATTATTCTAAAGAAGACATACAGATGGACAACAGACACATGAAATGATGCTCAACATCACTCATCATCATGGAAATGAATGAAACTCAAAACCACAATGATATGTCACCTTATACCTGTCAGAAAATCTAGAATCAAAAAGAAATAACGAGTGTTGGTGAGGATGGAGAAAAAGGTGGTGGAGAAAAAGGAACCCTCATGCAATTCTGGTAGGGATGTAGATTGGTACAGCCAGTATGGAAAACAACATGGAAGTTATTTAAAAAGTTAAAAATAACATTACCATATTATCCAGCAATCTCACTTCTGGGTATTTACCCAAAGAAAACAAAAACACTAATTCAAAAAGATATATGCATCCTTACATTTATTGCAACATTATTTACAATAGCAAGGATATGGAGGCAGACCAAATACCCATTGATTGAAGAATGGACACACACACACACACACACACACACACACACACACACCATGGAATATTACTCAGTCATAACAAAAAATGAGATCTTGCTCTTTGTGACAACATGGATTGACCTAGAGGGTATTATCCTTAGTGAAATATGTCAAACAGAGAAAAAAGAATACCATAGGATTTCTTTTCTTTCTTTTTTTAAAGTTTATTTTGAGAGAGAGAAAGGGGGTGGGGAAGGGAAGAGGGAGAGGGAGTGAGGGAATCCCAAGCAGGCTCTGCACTTTCAGCACAGGGTCTGATGCAGGGCTCCATCTCACCAACTCTAAGTTCACGACCTAAGCTGGAATTGAGAGTCGAATGCTTAATCAATTGACTCACCCAGGAGCCCTTGTAGGATTCCACTTACATGTGAAATCTAAAAATCAAAACAAATGGAGCTGCCTGGATGGTTCAGTCAGTTTAGCCTCAGACCCTTGGTATTGGCTTGGGTCATGATCTTGAGGTTGCAGGATCGAGCCCTGTGTCAGGCTCCACATTGATAGAACAGAGCCTGCTTGGGACTCTGCCTCTCTCTGCTCCTCCCCAGTTTGTGCTCTATCTCACAAAATAAATAACTAAACTTAGAAAAAACTAAAAAATAAAACGAATGGAAAAAGGAAGGGAGGAAGGAAGGAAGGAAGGAAGGAAGGAAGGAAGGAAGGAAGGAAGAAGGAAGGAAGGAACAGATCCTCAAATGCAGAGAGTAAACTGATGATTGCCAGAGGGGAGGTAGGTGGGCGGAGGGTGAATAGATAAGAAGATGAAGAGAGACAAACTTATAGTCATGGAGATGAAAGGTACAGCATAGGGAATGTACTCAGTAATACTGTAATAACATGATGACAAATGGTGACGACATTTAACATGATGGGCATTGAGTAATGATAGAAATGTTCAATCAATAAGCTATACACCTGAAACAAATGTAACCTTGTATGTTAATTTTACTCTAATAAAAAAAATAAAACTTAATGTTTTTAAGCTTTAGTAATTCTTTTCATTTAGAGTTTAATGTTTGAAAACTTATTCTTTTCACATGATAGCCTGTGACAACAGAGAGGCGAAGGTACTATTATTTTATTAGGAAGGTGAAACACTTCCCTGGCCATTTCTTCAGATAAAGTTTTTTTCTTTTTTGCTTGTTTGTGTTTGTTTTTGTTTAAAAGAAACCAAATCAATAATGATATGTGAAGAGTTGTACCAAGATGAGATACAGCCTTTCCTTCTCAGCTGGAGAGAGTGAAGGGAAACAGGCAGACAGGAGGCTGGTTAACCCTGGACCCCGGAGCAGATGAGAATTTTCCAAGTACGGTTTTTGAGGCAAGAGGTAGATGACTGTTGGAGGAACCAAGGTCTTATCTCTTGAATGCCAGATAAAAGCTCACACTTATTATGTGTTCACTTGTGCCAGTCACTGTCTGTTTGATGTGGATTCACCCAATAATTCTCCAATAACCCTAAGATATAGGTGGTATTATCACCTCCATCTTATAGATGGAAAGAAGGAAGCAAAGAGGTCCCATGTGCTGTCCAAGCACTCACAGAGGAAGATGACACAGGCAGCAATTAACACTAGGCAGTCTTACTCAGACTTTACTAGTTACTCTTCTAACCCTTTCCTCCCAGACAAGGGGACTGGCAAATTGATCAGGTCTGCTGGCTGGCCTCCTGATTCTGAGATGAGGAGACTAGGACAGGCGGTGAGATGAGCAAGATCAGGGCAGGCAGGGACAGCCCAAAGAAATGGAGGGTGACAAGTATGCTGGCCGTAAGGATGGATGAAATACTGGGAAAAGAACTGTCACGTTTTAATTTTTTTTAATGTTTTATTTATTTCTAGGAGAGAGAGAGAGACAGCGTGAGCAGGGGAGGGTCAGAGAGAGAGGGAGTCACAGACTGAAACAGGCTCCAGGCTCTGAGCTGGCAGTGAGCACAGAGCCCGACGCGGGGCTCGAACCCACGAACCGCGAGATCATGACCTAAGCGAAAGTCGGAAGCTTAACCGGCTAAACCACCCAGGCGCCCCTGAACTGTCACGTTTTAATGGAGGTGGTATGGGTCAACAGACTTTAAATCTGCCCATTTGAGTTTTTTTTTTTTAATTTATTTTTTAAACTTTTTTTAAAAATATTTTTTATTTACTTCTAGGAGAGAGAGATAGACAGCATGAACAGGGGAGGGTCAGAGAGAGAGGGAGTCACAGGCTGAAACAGGCTCCAGGCTCTGAGCTGGCAGTCAGCACAGAGCCCGATGCGGGGCTCGAACCCACGAACCGCGAGATCATGACCTAAGCGAAAGTCGGACGCTTAACCGACTAAGCCACCCAGGCGCCCCTGCCCTTTTGAGTTTTCCTAGGACCAGGATAATTATATATCCAATTAATTGTGTTTGTTTGCCTCGGTACACGCTGGAGTTCTAGAATTTAGGTGGAGTCTTAGGACAGCAGTCTGGCTGAAAGGAGGATTAGGGGGAAGTTACTGGAAGCTGTGATTGCACATGCACTGTTTTTGCTTTAGAACTCTTTAGGGTGGCTTGAGGGGATGTTATCGGGATTATTGGGAGGAAGCTGAAGCTCTTCTCACCCCTCTTTGCACCTGCATTGTATCTACCTGTCAATTCACTTACAGTTTTTCCCTTTCTGTGAATTGTTCCGAGCTTTGTTAGAAGGAAGTAGTTATGTATCGCATATTTTCAATAAAAAAAGATTTACCTCCATTACATATGAGTTTGTGGAAGCATTTTACAACCTTCCACAGTCTTCAGCAACATGGAATCAAGCCTTTTGTATTATCTATTTAAGTCTTTAAATTTGGTATTTAGGTTAAATACAAAATATAGTTCTTAGCATTATTCCAAGGTCACTATTCATGATGGAAAAAATGTTAAAAGCATAGAAGCAATGCATGAAAAATCCATTATTAAGAGCGGCACCCCCTTATCTACAATAGCAGTTACTTTAACATGATTTCCTTGCATTGTAGGGACATGCTATTACCATTACTGCGAAAGCTCTGTTAATGTTTCCATTATACATATCTATTCAGCTTTTCCACCAGTTTATAATTCAATGTATTCTTAGGCTAAACTTCGGTTTGTGGAATCTCCATTTTAAAACTTCCCCAAAGAAATTAAAAACATATGAATGAAAATGCATGGACCATCCCATTTCTGGGGCATGGGGGAGAAAAACACCTTCTTGTTTGGGGGATTTGAGTGGGAAATTGATTTTTGTCCTTTAATCAGTGGTGACCAGGATTATAATGCTATTAATGCAAAAGCATGCTGAACTAATTAAGAACCAGGGACCTGGAAGGGAGCCTAGGAGGTCTCTAATAGGCAAGGTTATATCAAAACCTCCCAGACAAACGGGGTATGGTGTCCAAAGAGCCCTGGGAAACCATTCCACAATTGTTGTTGCTAACTTGTTCCATTGTTTAACAACCCCTACTGTCAGGAATATTTTCCTTATGTCTAACTCAAATCCTTGCCGTTTACGCCAATTTCCCGCTGCTTTTAGGGGAAATGGCAAACAGCTGTTGGGCATCGCAGGGATAAAAACTTGTTTTATTTGATATAGACCGCTATTGGAGCCCTCATAGGCTCAGCTCTCCCACAAGGACATTTCCTTCCTAGTCCCATTTTTAAAACTCTGAATCATCATCTCTATCTTCGTAAGTGTTGGAGCTTCTTTCGGGGCCCTAATCTAATAACCTCCTAGAATTAATTTGCCCTGCCAGTGAGTGCAGAAATATCTTATGATTTTCATATGGCCAATTAAAGCTTTCCAGTTCTTTGCTTGTTTGGGAAAGCAAAATGTACCTTGCTATTTCTCTTGAAATTGCATGTGAACTCCACGTCATGCACAAAAAGCCGTTTGGCTCCAAGATGTGCAGATCTGAATGCAGAGACTTGATTCGAACCCAGGTTCTGTCTGATTTCAGAGCATTTTCCGCTGACCAGTGGTGGCTCCCCATTTCTGTAGAAAAGGAATTTAGGAGCAGAATCTGGTTGGCAAGAAGAATATGGACACCCATCATAAAGATGCATTTGTTTAGTAAGTGTCTAAATTTCATATAGATTGTGCATTTACTTTAAGAGGACTGAGAAAATAACTACTGAAATCACAGGGCAGCGGATGAAGGGAGCTAAAGTACATTACCCTATTCATTTAAAAATGATTTGGGGTCTCGAAAATGCCCAGAGGTGGTGGCAATGCATTGGGAGATAGTCATAAGTGTTGAGCAACATTCCTG
This sequence comes from Proteles cristata cristata, assembly GCA_017311185.1. Lineage (NCBI taxonomy): Eukaryota > Metazoa > Chordata > Mammalia > Carnivora > Hyaenidae > Proteles > Proteles cristata. The sequence goes on along the minus strand of JAESUZ010003659.1, from coordinate 810,303 downwards.
AGGAACAAAGGAGATACAAAGGCAGTAAGTGGTTACAAGGGGAGGGAAGGGTGCAGCCAGAATTTGAATTCAGGTTGTCTGGTTCAGGAGTCTGAATTCTTTTAGATTTTAAAAGTAATATTTACACCCAACATCCGGTTTGAACTTACGACCCTGAGATCGAAAGTCTCATGCTCTAACGATGAGGCCAACCAGGAGCCCCTGAGAGTTGGTATTCTTGACCACTATGCTCTGCTGCCTCCCCATGACAGACACACAGATGAGAGAGGGAAGTTATCTCAAAGATGGGGCACTTAAGTGTTCTGTCATGAGAGATGAGCTGTTAGGATAGAAATCTAAAGCAGCTCCATATCAGTAGAAAGAATGCTTCATCATCATCTGACAAGAGAATAAGAAGGAAGAGAGCCAAAAGATTAGTAAAAGAATGCAGCAACCTAGAAGAATACAGCAGGAAAAGGGACCACCCACACATGAGGTGTTCAAGGAAGAGAGGGACATAGTTGGATAAGTCTTTGGCTTGGAGACTAACTAGGAGACCTGCACCTCTGCCATATCAACTTTTGAATGGTGTTCTTGCTTGGCTACAAGTGGGGTTACATATGTTCTTAGGACAAAAGAGTTGATTCATAGATCTAGATCCACCCAAAGAGAAGCCTTTAGTGGCTGGCCAAATGGCTCTGCCCTTGACTCAAATGTCAATTTCATCACTGAAGATATACATGGACCTTATTACTCATGTGAACATGATCTGAAGCTCAGGAAGTCAAGACAAAAGCTAATCACAACAGGTTGGGATGTTAGGTTGAATCTTACAAGACCAGATTCTATAAAGAAAATATGAGAATGTGAGCTTACATATAAAATAAAAAGGTCAACTGATGTAGTAGAACATGAGAGAGAGGCCAATAGCTGCTGAACTATTAGAAGGGATGTAGAGTCTTTATTTTAAGCTTAGGTGGAGCCATTAATGGGGGGAGAGTGTTAGGGGAATAAAGAAAATTGTAAATATTAGAGAAAATAAAAATACAATTCTTAATGAAAATTAATTTTACTTACTAAAAAAGTACCTCCTCTGCAAAGATAACTCTGGAGGTGGGGCTGAGAAACCTTCTTCAAACATTAAAATGATGGACACATAGAAGGGATGCTGTCAGTATTTATTTATGCAGATATCATGGGAAAGGTTCTCAATCACATTGTTGGGGTGTATGTGGAGGTATGTTCTTAGTAATTGGTTAGTAATATCTTGGTCTTACTATGATAAAGACTCCCTTGTTTCCTTATTTTTTGATATTTTTCTGTGGTGGGGGCGGAATAAGGTGTGGTTATAGCAAGTGAGGTGGGAACTACTCTAAACCAGGTCTGTTTGTTTTGTTGTTTTTTAAATGATAACTGAGTTTCACTAGTGTCTTATCAATGTCATAATTACCCACTTTCTTGGGAATGGGTGACTAGATAGTGGATGGGGCATAAGAAGATGTCAGTGATATGGAATGCTTGGGGAACCTGGGTGGCTCAGTCAGTTAGGCAACTGAGAGAGCGAGAGAGAGAGAGAGAGAGAGAGAAGAAGAAGAAGAAGAAGAAGAAGAAGAAGAAGAAGAAGAAGAAGAAGAAGAAGAAGAAGAGGAGGAGGCACAGAGAGGGAAAGAGAGAATCCCAATCAGGCTTCATGCTGTCAGCACAGAGCCCAATGTGGGGCTTGATCCCACAAACTGTGAGATCATGACCTGAGCTGAAATTAAGAATCAGACACTTAAGGCACCACTCAGGTGCCCCAAGAATCCAACTCTTTTTTTTTTTTAATTTTTATTTATTTCTAGGAGAGAGAGAGAGAGACAGCGTGAGCAGGGGAGGGTCAGAGAGAGAGGGAGTCACAGACTGAAACAGGCTCCAGGCTTTGAGCTGGCAGTGAGCACAGAGCCCGACGCGGGGCTCGAACCCACGAACCGCGAGATCATGACCTAAGCGAAAGTCGGACGCTCAACTGACTAAGCCACCCAGGCGCCCCCCAAGAATCCAACTCTTGATTTCAGCTCATATCATGATACCATGTTTCATGGGATCAAGTTCCACATTGGGCCCTGCCCTGACAGTGAGGAGCCTGCTAGGGATTCTGTCTCCCTCTCTTTCTGCTAGTCCCCTGCTTGCACACGCTCTCTCTCTAAATAAACATTTAAAAAGTTGAAAGTCTTTTTAATACCTCATTTCCTATGTGACCCACTGTCTTCCACATCCAGATGGTAGGCTCCTATTTTCTTCACCAGAATTCTGAACTTTCATGACAGTGTGCTTGTTTGGATCTATTTTCATCCATTATGTCTGACGTTTGATAGGCATCTTTCCATCTGGAAATCTATATCCTTTAGCTCTGGGGAAATCTCTTGAAGTACTTCATTGATGACTTGCTCCTTCTAATTCTTCTGTTTGTTCAGTCTGGGACTTCTGTTACTTAGATACAGAAGGTCCTGGGTAGGTCTTGTTCACATACTGTGAATGTGTGAGACATTCACATAGTTTCTTTATTTCCTTTCTGTCTCTGTGATTTAGTCTTTTAAATGTCCTCAATTATAACTTCTAACCCTTTTATTGATGTTTTTACTCCTGCTACTATGCTTTTAGTTTCTAGTAGTTTGTTAGTTTTTATAAAGCTTCCTTACAAATAATGTCTTACAGAATATTATTTTATTGTATTTTGCTCCTAATTATGTTTTTTTTTTAATTTGCTCCCAGTTGCATTACTTTCTCCTATTTTTGAGGGGACACGAATGATAGTATATTTTAACATCTCCATCCTTCAAGACGCTTTTTCTCTTCCTGTGTTCTTGTCCCCATCTTTCATGTTACAGCCTTTCCGGGTGCCATAATTTCTGTTTGCCTTCTTGTGTTTAAGAAAAAGGAATTCTATTTTTAACTTTTTGAGGAAACTCCATACTAGTTTCCAGAGTGGCTACATCACTTTGGAAAAAAAAGAGAGAAGAAACCCAAGAAACAGACCCTAAATTATAGAAAACAAATTGATGGATCCCAGAGGGGAGGTTGGGTGAGATAGGGGATGGAGATGAGGGCGTGCACTTGTCATGATGAACTCCTGGTGATGTATGGAAGTGCTGAATCACTAAATTGTAGACCTAAAACTGATATTATATAGGATGTTAACTAACTAGAATTTAAATAAAAACTTAAAAAAAAAAAGAATAAGGCACTCTAAAAGTCTTTTAGAACTTACCATCTGGGAGCTTAGCTTTAGTGTGGTGGAAGTGAAATATTCCCCATAGATGGGGAATCTCCTGGCTTGGCATCTTTCAGTCTTCCCTTTGGGAAGAAGGCAGTATCTTGTTTGAAAGGTCTTTTAGCCTATTCTTTGAAGGTCAAGCTGCCAACATTCTGGAACTGTAGCAGATGGAGGGCTGTGGGTCCCGTGGCAGCCGATGCTGGAATTCCCCTGGATTGCACATGGTAATTGCCCTAAAATGTGTCTGGCATTTCCCCAGTTCAAAGACTCTTTTTTCCTTGGTCTGCTCAAAGATTGGAATGCTCATCTTTTGCTAGGGTGGAGGAGGAGCACACCACTCCAGTGTGTAGAAATGGGGAGAGATCTGAGAAGCTAAAATACATGCTTTCAGGACACTTGGGTGGCTCGGTCAGTTGAACGACTGACTCTTGATTTTGGCTCAGGTTGTGATCTCCCAGTTGTGAGATTGAGCCCCTTGTTGAGCTTTGCATTGAGCATGAGCTTGCTTGGGATTCTCTCTTTCCACACCTCTCCCACTCTGTCTCAAAATAAAGAAATAAACATTAAAAAACCAACATGCTTTAATTTAATCCTTGCATCAACACCTACTTTTCATGCCCATGTTCCGAATCATGTGATAGCACTAAGTTTTGAACGTTTTGAGAATGGCTGGTATGAATCTGGTAGGTTGTGTGCTTTTCCCATGCTGGGTTAGGATTCTGTTTTTCTGTGTAAGCTATTTTTCTATCTGACTTACAGCCTTGAAAATTTTGAGGCTACAGTAACATCTTTAGTTCTTCCTGTCTCTTGAAGTTTGTTCCCTTAGAAAAAAATCCTTTTATTGTCCATTAATAAAAATAGATGCATGCAGTAAGTCTACTGTCTTTACCCTGAAGTCCATTGCTGTGTTTATTCACTTTCCTTAGTTAGTGAGCCCAGCAATGAGAAGAGAGTGAGAGGGGAGAGGGAGAGAGGAGAGTCGGTGGGCCAGGCAACCCCAACCATGGATAGATCATTGCCTACGGAATTCAAGGTATGTGTAAAGAAAGAGTTTGAATGTCCCATTTTTACCCACTGTCCTTCAATTTGGGGAAAACACCATCATCATCAATTCTGAAGTAGAAGGTTTCACTAGGAGGTCCAGGTTTCCTGCATACAGAAAAACCCACTGGTTTTGAGAAAAGAAAGTATTGGTGTGTTGTAGCAGACCACTGGGTTCATAATCCTGGATCTGTTACCTATTAGCTGTGTGTTTTTGGCAATTAAACTCTTATCTTCTCTTCACTTTAGTTCCCTCTTCTGGAAATAATAACAGTATCTACCTTTCAGTGCTGAAGCGAAGTTAAATAAATAAATGGAGATGCTTAAAACAGAGTGTCATGTAACTGTCCCCAATTACTGTCTTGTTTTCCATCTACTGGCTGCTTTTCCGTAATTCAGATGATGGCAGGGCAGTAGCTGGAGATGAGAGTCAGAGGACGTCCTGATCTTGGACTGGATGTCTCTTGGCTACAAAAGGGGAGGGAATGGGTCCATCCATTGATGGACTGGCTCATTGGCTGTGCTTCTTTCTGAGAAGGCAACACTGAACAAAAGTGCAATAGTCTCTGTCCTCCTGGGTTAATATCTAGAGGTTCTATAGTCATGTGGGGACTCCTGTAAGAGCTCCTCCATGCTTCTAGAAAAATCCTGTGGCAACAGCACTCACTGGGTCCCATTCCTGGCCACCAAATGAGCTTGTACTAAACCCCAGAGGACCCTGGGGAGCAGCTACAGACGGCAGTGTCGGCCTTAGGTGTTCCCTTTGGTTAAATTTCCTGCAGCCCCATCTCGTCACACTTCACTTCCAGGGCATCTCACTGTGGGTCAGAGAACCTTCTACCACAGAGCTAGGGCCTCCTTACCCCATCACCCCATGCCAGGGGAGGGCATTTGGGTCCACAGAGCCCGTTACCAACCTGGAAGGGAAGTGCCCCATTTGGACAGTTGTCCAGCATAAAGCCCCCTTGCACCTTCCTCACCAGCAAGCCTTGTAGCCTACTTACCGACTTGCCTCCGTGCCTGGCAAGATCATTGCCATCAGGCAAACTTTTTGGAAAGGAAGCACACGCCCTTCTGAGGAAGAAACGATCCATGCCTTGGGGCTGGCGCTTCAAGAAGGAAGAAACACCACTTGCATATGTCTCCTGTGAAGCCTCAGGAAACTCACGCTGCTCACATCAGAACTCTGGATGGTGTATGATTTGCTGCTCAGCGGGAGGACATTGAAAATTCCTGAAGGAAATACTTGGCATCAATAATCTCAAGTGTGTGCTACACGGTGGGATGGAGAGCAAAGCGCTGTTTTGCTCGGGGCTCTTGCTCCGCGGGATGTGCTCTGTGTGGCAAGCAGCGGATGTCCTGCAGTCCCCACACTTCTGTGGAAGAAGAAAGCCAGGGGGATGAGAAGAAAGTGGGAAGCCAGTGCCCCGTGTACACCCAACGTGTGCCCTCTGCTCTCTGATGTCTTCGCAGCTTGTTCCCTGATTGAAGGGCACGGGGTGAAGCCACAATGGGTATTTTTCCATTTGCTGAAGCAGCAATCTAAGATGGCTTCCGGGCTTGGGTGTCTTCACCTGTGGAAGGACAGCTTGCGTCGGCGCCTCCTTCTCAGTGTCTCTGGCAAGATGTTAAATGCACGTTCATCTATTGTCTGCTTCACCCAGGAAGGACCTTCCTAGGTCCTCCGTGGAACGGCGGAAGATCTTCAGGCACAATATCTGGTGGAGGAAGAAGTAGAAACCAGAAAGTGAGAAACCATGGTTGAGAGCTCCCTTATCCTTCACCTGTTCGGGCCCCAGCCAGTGCCATGCGCTGCTAGATGCTCCATCGCAATTTCTAGCAATGTCTGTGTCACCCCACCAGGCTATGAGCTCTTTGAGGGCTCGAATGACAACAGGTTCACCTTCAGAACTCCTAAGGGTGCCTGGCTCTGCGTGGGCTAAATGAAATGGTTATTAGCAATAACCAGAACAGCAACAGGACCTTTCCTGTGTGGTGGAAAGAGCACTGAACAAGGATCCCAGCCACTTGTGTTCTGCTCTCACATTTCCCAGTTGGGAGCTGAGTTGGGAGCTGCGAACCTGGGCAAGCCACTTGTCAGGCCGCTGCTCCTCTGCAGAGGAAATGAGAGAAGGGTTCCCCCTGGTTCGGGCCAGTTTGAGTTATTTATTTATTTTTTGAAGTTTATTTATTTTGAGAAAGAGAGAAAGTGAGTCGGAGAGGAGCAGAAAAAGAGAGAGAATCCCAAGTAGGCTATACACGCAGCCAGTGCAGCGCCTGACCCGGGGCTCGAACTCACGAACAGCAAGATCGGGACCTGAGCCGAAATCAACAGTGGGACAAGTCAGCTTTAATATTCAACAGATGAAGGGCCTAACAGCCCCATTTCCCGGGTCGTGGTGTGACTGTGTAAATATCTCAGGCTCCTGCGGTTCTCGGTCTGAGCAGAGACGGAAGAGTCAGTGTGTCCACGTTTTGAATTCACACAGTAGACGCAGTGGGCACTTTCAGACTCACACTTTTGTCCACAAAGGCAGTTATCACTGCAGATCATGATCGTCAATTGGTCCAGCCCTGGGGGTGGGGGGCACCCTGCCCGCCGGGTCTCTCAGCACAAGACTGCTCCTGGGTTCTAACTTCCCATCCAGTTGGGGTGTGACTTTGTCACTTGGCTGTGACAAAGGGCCTGTATTCAAAATGAATTGGAAAGCGACTTTCTCATCCCTCTCTCCCAGAAGCAGTCAGCTGGGGTTCGGCATTCACAGCACGCTTGTTCAACAGTATGTGAGCCTGCTCCCGCCGAGAGAAGGGTTCTTCCGGAGCATAGAAACAGGCTCTGTTCTCAATGCACTTGTCTCTCTTCTCCCCTTGAACCTGGGTGCGTCCTCACACTGGTAATCAGGATTCAAGCAAGAGGAAACCACTTGACTTCCCACTACCACATCCACACCACACAGCTCTCCACTGTCTGGCTCCAGTCCTGCTACGGTCGGCCTTGAGGTCACAGGGATGACTTTATTAGTCTCCGCTGTATCAATTAAAGCACGGCTCCATGAGAAAGGCCATGTTTTATTTCAGAGATGTCTTTGCTGGGTGAAATATGGACTTCTTTGCAACTCTCGGGCTTCTCTTCGGCTCTTTCCACATCCCTCCTGTGTTTGCTGTGTGTGTGTGTGTGTATTTCTGTTATCGCATGCTTTTGTCGGTGTGTGCGTGATGGGTCCCCATCAGTGCCCTCTGTCTTTCCCAAGGACAGTGACCTCCTTAGGAGCATAAGCTGAGCCTCCTTCTCCTGTGCATCTCCGTGGCTTGCTACGACTCAGTAAGTGTTTCTTAAACCGAATGAAATCCTCTCTCCCACCCCCCACCATCATCTTTCAGACTGTATGGGGATTTGGAGACCTTCTATAATCACCCTCGTTTGCCTCTAATTCCTAATCATTTATACCTCCCTGCTACAAAAGAAACACACAAAAAAAGAAACAAGGTCAGATAGACGTGCTTCAGTTAGGCTGAGGATTTTCAGAGCGCCATCAGATGTTCCCACATGTGGAAGTTTTTTGAGGATGAGATTTTCTCCAGCTTGATCTTCATTTCTAAATAGAGTTTTTTTTTTTAGAGTGCTCTTCAATTTTTAAAGGACTTCCTTAATTCCACAGACTATAGGTGATATCTACAATATAATCTTTTGCTATTGTATAAATGTGGGCTTTATTATTTTTTTACTTTGTATTTATTTTTATTATTTTTAGAGAGAGAGAGTGAGCAGGGGAGAGGGACAGAGGGAGATAGAGAGAGAGGGAGAATCCCAAGCAGGCTTCATTCTCAGTATGGAACCCAATGGGGGGCTTGATCCCACAACCCTGGGGATCAGGACCTGAGCCAAAATCAAGAGTCAGCCACTCAATGACTGAGCCACCCAGGTGCCCCAAATATGGGCTTCTATAATCAGCGTTTGAAAAAGCCCAAACCCTTGGCACTTTAATTTTAGAGATGTCGCTTCCTTCTTGTTACAAAAAAAAACAAGAAGGAAAAAAAGTGCATTAGGCTCTTTCTTCATGCTGGGTTGGGGAGGTCACGGATGCACTGCTGTGTGAGCCCTCTTGGACGGATGCCGTCTGCGTCCTCCTGGAGGGATCTAATAAATGTGTGGTGGAAAAGGGATGCTGCACGTTTGAATCTAGAAGGAGTGAAAGAGTTAAGTGACCATCACCAATTACAGCCTCGGAGGGGGTGATTAAGATCGAAATTGCAGGGAGGTTTTTAATTTAGCTGCCTGGAGGAGCTACCCCCAGTTGAGCCGCGCTCATCAGATCATACACATGCTTCATCCCTTCACCCTGCACTGTCACTCAGAGCAATTTTATCAGAAAGGGCACCAAATGGATTGTGTGGCCCAGGACCCTTTGCCTGCAGGTCTACCAGCGTCGCCTTACCATTTTATTAGAGCAAAAAGGGCAAATCGAGTTGACGTCCAGCCAAACAGGAAAATAAATAGGGAGAAGTTTCAAGTATGACTTTGTGAAGTTGTGTATTCCATTTGTGCGATTCTTTCTTGTGGCCAACACGTGAATCAATAGCTGCGCACAAAGCCTGAAGACCCAGGCTTTGACTCATCACCGTGGGTACCTTCTGCTACAGAAACATCTCCCAAGCCCATTTTATAGATTTCATCTGAAATACATTCACCCGGCCCCAATGTCCTCCTAATGCTACATATAACCTTAAATGGTAATGTGTCATTATGCTGGTACATTGTATGGTTGGCTGGAGGAGTTACTTGGAAGATGTGTGTGAGCCAGTGGACTTTCTTTGGGCAGTATGCTATTAGGGAGAGGAAACTTCTAATAGTACCGCTAACAGCTTCTGCCATTTCTGTCCTGTTCCAATGTGCCTGGCATCATGCTAGGTGTTTATTTGCATTTTCTCTAATACTGAAAAAACCACCAGGAATGTAGTTCTGTAATGTTCCCTCTCAGTGATCCTGCACATAGGTGAAAATAATGCAAAACAATGCTTGCCTATAAACAGTCTCTGAACGTTATACATTACTCCCGAAGTCCACTTATTGATAGGTCCACACATCCATTATTTACATAGATAAGGCCAATATAATTGAACTTCATATTAGCATAAACCAGGCATAAATATTTATAAATTACTGTTTAATTAACGTGTTGATTTAAGCAGGTTTCTATTGGTAACATATAGCCAATGACATCGTAAAGTTTCAGAACTGTGTACAAAATGAGTGTTTGTCAAGTTAATAAGGCTATTTTTCATATGAAAAAAAATGCAAGTTGAAACCCATACCCTGTGCACCATTTCTGATGGTTTTCCTAATAATATATTCTCGATATGAATGTGAGCCTATAGTTAACTGTTGAAGGCCTCTTAATTAAATTAGAAATAATGAAATATTTTCAGGATTCCCATTAAGAACATTTACTGATGAATAGTTTATTCCTTTCAGACTAGAGCTTGACTTAATTCAACATTCTGATTACATTGCCCTATCATAGCAGGCTGGCTTCATCAAAATAATGATAATTCTCAATTCAGTACTTTGAAAACAGCCAACTTGTCTCCTTGTTTAACAGGCTCTAAATCAGTAAACTAAATTAATATGAAAGTCTTTAGCTCAAGTAATGATGTGTTTTCAATTCAGATTTTTACTTTGTAAATCTATCTATTCATCATAGGCTCCAAAGGAAGGTACAATGACAATGAGGTCACTTAAGGCCAGCTTGATAAAATGTCTAAAAAGATTTATTTCAGCTTTACTTTTGTCAAATGGAAAATATTTTCACACTTCAAAAACTAAAGATTTTAACTGTTTCTATTGCAAAAATATATACTGTTAAATATATAACACACTTTGTAAATATATATGTGTATATAAATATATATATGTGTATATGCCGTGTGTTATATATATATATTTATATGTGTGTATATATTTATATGTGTGTACATACTTATATATGTGTATATATATACACATATATACACATATACACATATGCCCATATATATATATATACACACACACCCATATGCCCACACACATAACATGCATACTCAAACATACATATAAAATTACTGAGCATTTAAAAAAACGTGTTAATCATTAAAAAAAAAATGATATTATAACCCAAGGAACTTATATCCCTTATCAGAAAGTTCCCTCTACATTTAATTGCCTTTGTTTCTTAATTTCTGCAAGATTCTATTCTATTTTTCATCCCAGAATTTTCTCATTCATTACTATATAATCTGTTCCTGATTAAGTAGCTCAGGCCAGTTTATAATAAAGACCTTCCATTGTGAGAAACAGTTACATTTAGAAAATTGATTTTCTTTTTTGAAATTTTATTTAACCGAAATACGCACATATAAACGAGGGAATTTACGGTTAGAATGTATTTGGTTACCATTTGAGCAATCTAAAAATATACATGTGGCATAGTTCTCATCTCTGATAATTCTTGGAATATAGACTGTGGGACAAAGGGCCATCAAATAATTTTGGTCTGCAGTGATAGATGCTCACATAGGACAAACATTAAAATAAAACCAACGCAAATTATAGTAAAAAAGATTCTATTTTTGATAGTTACCACCAATGAAGTATAGGTCACTACTAAATAACTGGTGCTATAACTGGTGCTGCTTACAGTTTGTGAAAATCTCAAAAGGTTTATAAATAAATGGCAATGTTGCACAGACTACAAAGTAAAAAGAAAAAATAGTTTGAAATTTTAGTACAGTACACTCTTATTTAAATATTGCATTAAATCCCTTTAAACATTGACGTTTTTGCATGACAATATAATTTGCATCCAAATAATTCAAAATTAACAGGACTAAAAACGTGTATGTATATTTTTCCTTAAATTATAATATGGTATCTATGCCGTAAGTCTTTTAAAATATGAAAGATTTTATCTCAGTTTGCATTCGAACACACGGCGTAAGTAAGCATTTTTCTCAGTTTAATAACAAATAATTTTATGAAAAAATATTATTTCTTTAAGCTTCTCAATTTCAAATCAAAATGGGTATTGTAATCCTTCAATATGAACACTGGCTCCTTTATATCTGCAATTTAAATTTCAATAAGAAATAGAAATTCTTTTGTTTCTTCCTCTATCAATGCTATTTGTCAAGTAACTTTTCATCAATGAAATCCTATGCTAAGTAAAATTATCACACTAATATTTACTTAAATGTATTTGTAACAAATGCCTTTTCCTTCAGTTGCACATCTAAATGAAATAGGACTCAGAACACCGTCCTGAATATTTTTTGAAGCCTAAGGTCTTGTGAATCATTTAGAGAACTATTTTGGAAATTTTTAATCAAAGCAATTGATTAGACATTTAAGATTTACTTTAATAGCATTAAAATATGATAATTGGAGTTTAACAACAGCATTGCTTATTTATTTTACTACAGTAGAAGTTTGTTTTTCACTGTCAATATTGCCAGTATTTTGAGATTTAGGGAAGATTAATTTTAGATATATCAGATTACTTTTCCATTTGATTGTGGGCTATAATAAAAGAAAAATTAAACTAAGCTCGGTGTAGTTTCACAATTTTTACATGGACTGTCAAAATTAGAGACTTTTCTGGTAAGAATAGTTTTTTCATTCTACTATAATTTATGAAAAAGGTTCCTTCTAAATTGTAATTCCATATAATAAAATTCCCCTGTAATATATACTCCAAGGGCAGTAAGAATGGGGCAGTAACTTAGACAAGTTTAGAAAATGTTTTTGCTTCAATATATTTAATATTTTGCAGCAGTCATTTTAAAAGGCAATAACAGGTATTGCAAAGGAAGTAATGATTTATGAGTTTGAGTTTGAGTTCATAATTTATGATTTTAAGGTAGTGATGATTTTAAAATGCATTCCATCATAGAAAAGTGTCATGAAATACTACTATTGTCTCTGTAGTCTGTAATAAATAACAAAGTCTAGCGAAGCGATTCAAGTATAACCCAGATCCATTCTATTGGACTGATTTCTCTATTCCGGATTGTGTACACAGAAAACACAGCATTTGTAGTTCATAAAGACTGAAAGCTATTTCAAAGGTATAATTCTTTTAAAATTCGAAGTTAGTATCAAGAAGTAAACTGGTGAATAGTCTGGCATCTGGGTTATCCTTAAGGAATAATCCTGTGGCAGGGAGTTTTACTAGAGGCGAAAATTTTCTGAGCAGAATTAGAGTAAATTTTCTGTTTCTCATCGGTTTGTGTCAATATTGGAAGAAGTGTGTTCTGTTTGCCTTCCATTTATTTTCATTTGTAAAAGTATTTCATAGAAGTCTGCAAGCTTCAATTCATCGTATTTGTTTTTGTGCATTTGAAGACATCTTTAAGTATTCTCAGGTAAATAAAGAAGAATTGTTTTAAAAAATAGGTAGTAGCATTCCATACACAGTGACCCATTTTTTCTTCCTTCAATTTATAGAATTTTTGGTAGATATCGATCATGTTAAAACCTTTTTGAAAAGGCAAAATTTCCAAAGGCAAAATTGCGTGTTTTTTTTTTTTTTTTTGCCATTTGCTCTCTCTGTTCCTTAATTTTAATTTCTTGGCAAGCAAGAATCAGTTTTCTTCATAAAAACTTATTTAAGGTTATTTAAAGTAAACACTTTGTTATTTTTTTTAGTGCCAATGTTTATAAATTCCCAAAGCAAAAGACATTGCAACATGTAAATATCTGGTTTTTTTTTTGCATAAAATATTTTGATAGTTTAACATTTAAGTACACTGATAGATATCAAACTAATACTCCACAACAAATACTGTAATATTTTTCATGTAAACATTCTAAGTTAACAAATAAAAATCACTGGTATCCCAGTCAATTTTGATTATTTCAATATCAAGTCTATCACTTCAATTTATGACTTAAGCTTAGGTTGCTCACCGTGTAAATTTTTTCACCAAGGTAATTAGTGTAATTAATTAATTATTCAATAATTGAAATGCAGGTTAACAAATTTCTCTATATAAAAGTTTAAAAAAATGTCCTTCATTCAAACTGTGAACTCTAAGCCTATAAAACTCTTCAAAGAACACCAAGATATCAAGCAATCTTTTATTTAGTTAAACCTACCCCCTACCTTCACTCTTATTCATACTTAAATACTCAGTATGCTCACAGCTTGGAAAAAAGCTAGAAAGCCTTAATGGATCACTGATTTTAACCAAAGAGGTAGGTGCACATCCCTGATAAATGAATTCAAAACAATTTTTGTTTTAGCATTAATAGTTTTCATCAAATGAAAACAAGCTTCTTAGTGTAGGAGAATAAAGTCTTGAATAGGACACTTATTAACATATCTTTTATTTTAAACTCAAGGACAAACATTCTAAAACAATATCTATTACCGTGGAACAATGGTGCAATCCCCCCACCCCCCCGCCCCATTTTCTAATATTCCAGCAATGGACTTCTTTTGAGCAAAGGGCAACCTAACCAAAGTACAAAGCGAAGGATTCAGTAAAAACAGCAGGAATACATAAAATCAATTTAGGGAAAACAATATTTAATCTTGTCATAGCTTAAAGCTAATTGAGTGAATGTGGGTTAGCCTTTCATTTTTCATAAGGTATATGTTCTCAGTTGAGGTGTTATGCCATTGAAAATATATTTATGCTTAAAGATAATGAGGTACAGATTTGAATTTTCATCTGGCTAATATAGAAGTATCAAGTTTTAAAGATGCTTATACATTTTTGGGAAAGGTATTAGCATCAACAGCAAGAATAATTTCCAATGTCACGGTAAACTCTCTCAAGATGAAAAAGAATAAAAACCTGGTAGTGCTTTAGTTTTCTGGTCCTTAACTACCTGCATAATCTCTTTTAGAAGACATACACGTTGTTGCATTTCTACGTCTTTTTTCTCTGAATAATCCTGAATGTCAAACATCTCTTTGAAATAATTTTTTCCTAGCTTTGGAAAATGTACAACAATTTGGAAAGCGGTGATGAAATAAATGACCTATTTTGACAAAAACAGTGAGAAAGGCAATTTCCATTTTTCAGCTAAAAAAGGAACTTCAACAGAATTAAATGGGGGATGATGAAAAGCACTCTAACATATTCCAGTGGTCTTTTTTTCCCTTTCCCGAAAGGAGTAGTCCAAACCTTTACTATCGGAAACGCGAAACCAATCATAAAACTGGTCGCGATCATTTGTGCAGTATTGATCCTGTACTGACCCCTTTGAGGACAAAATGTATCTTTTAATGTGTGATTATGAGATGTCATCAAAAGGAAAAGTTTGCAACAAGTGTCACTCTTCTTTAAAAAGCATTTCCATATTCCCTCTGGAAGATTCGTTTACTGAATTGCGAAACAAACATGTTCACACAAACGTCTCTCACTTTGTGCCTTCTCTTTTTCAAACGGAGGTTTTATTTTTTAACGGTGTTATTGACCGCACTGACTAAAAGAATTCTTCACATATTTTCGCTGCACTCTTTGTGCTCCCGATTGCGTCACCTTTTAGTATTTTGGTTTGGAAGTTTCATAATGCCCCATCCCCCTATCTTTTTGACACATCATTCTGTGAGGTATTCTCAAGTCCAACCCAAGTAGTAATCACACAGCCAGAAAGAGAGTAGCAGTTTCTTTTTCTAACCTTCTCAGCGAAAACAGGTAGGGGCATGAGGAAGTATATTACGACCCCAGTGCATCTGTGGCTTTTGAGTCTGACACGTGTCAGATAGAAACAAGCTAGAGATGCTCTTATCAATTACGGGAGATCACCGATAGCACCAGCATGTTGGAATGATGAGGAAGGCTTCCATTTTTTTTTTTTTTTTTTGGAAAGTGTGGCATCTGTAGCGATTAGAAGGGGCTGCGAAAGAGACTTGTAAATGCTTACTGGGGGAAAAAAAGCTGAGAAATACAGTCCTGAAAGCATCTAGTTGCCCTTTCTGTAGCAAATAGAGATTTAGGGACTGAAAGCTTTCATTAACATCCAAGGCTATAGTCAGGTAACAGAGCATAACATAATACAACAAAATTAAACACCAGTACCAACAGCTATGGAAGATCTTACCTATCCCAGTTAGCTAATTAAATATCAACGGTTGGAGTATTAAGGAATATCCTGATATCAAAAAGAATTTATTTTTATATTGCTTTTCTGGGGCCAAATCTTATTTCCTAACCTTGTTACAGAAAGCTAGGAAGGCAAATAGTTTTCTTCAGGTCTAGAACCTGAGCTTAAGGGGGAAAGTAAACTCTTGGGCTAATGAAAAAGAGAAAATTGTGTAGTCTGTCCTTCTCTCTAATTTACATGATTTCTTTTAAATAAAATCATTTACTCAGTGACAGTAAATGCAACCAGCAGATGTTTAGTTATTTGCTGAAGCAAGACATTATATTAACTGATGGGAGTATCAATTGCGGTTATTAAAATAGACGCTATTTAGGAGAAATGTGGGATTCAGAAATAATTATTCATATAATTAGAAATTGGAAATGAGTCAACAGGAATTGTTTTGGCATAAAAAGGCATTTGAAATGACTTTCAGTGTGGTTCTACCAAAGTGTATCCAACGCACATAATATAAACATTAAATTTGCTGTTTTATTTCTAAGATCCCACAGAGACCTTTGAGATAGATTGCATTTGGTGCAAATAAAAATCCTGGTAAGTTACACGTAGTTTATGGCAGCAGTTTATTTGAATATCTTCAAGGCTGGATATACTTCAAAGTACTTATTTATTTTTCTTAATTGGTATCTTCCAATTTGGTCAAATTGTTGCCTATTATTTGACAGGACACATGCACAGGAAAGACATTTAAGATTTGCTGATTGTGCGCAATTATGTAATTCTCCTTCTTGCCTTTAAACATATAGCATAGGAGAAAACATCAGAATCATCCCATGCTAAAGGAACTCAGAATACATGATTCATTTACGAGAACAGGAACTCCTCTGTGAACATATTCCGTCAAAATTAGCATCACCACCGAACTGCTATGTGGATTCAGCCCATCTGAAAGACTATAAACTCCTTAGAACGACCTCACTCCATTAAAAAACAAAACAAAACAAAAAAAAACAATGCCATCACCAATCCCTGGAAATTAACAACAGTTTTGTTAATCAAGGATTTCATCTCCACATGAAACCAAGGCCAAATTAGGAAGGCTGTGAGGCTAAGGCGCACAAAACCATTTGTTAAGCAAAGTCAAAATTAATGACAAACAAAATCCAGTTTCCTTTGTGGCTGATTTTCAGGCAGCTGCATGTAAATATAAAAGAACCATCAAAGAAAGATATCCATTAATTATTAACTGAGAACAACTTCAGAAAGCAGAGCCCTTAAATCTCCATTGACATCATTCTGCCAGTCTCCTAATCTCTGCAAGTTGGTAAGAGTTGCATTCAACACAGCACGCCACCAAACCCACCTTTAACAATTACGGCTCCAGAGCCATGCACCGAGGCCTGAGGACCACACGAGAGAGAAGCTATACTTTCTGTAAAGGCATCTTTAAGAAACATTTACAATCTCACGTTCTGAATGATCTCCTGGGTGACTTTACCTCTCTCAACTGCACAATAGGGTGTCAATAGCCTACTTGCCAACATGCACGTTGAAGAAACTCCTCCATTTTTCCCCCCTGTGGAAGTATAAGACCACTGTCATGATTAAAACGCTGTGCCACCCTGTAGTTTAATGCAGTGACATGTATAGATCGGTCCTGGACTTTTTCATTATGGAAAAGAAGAAAAGTCTCTCGTATATAGGACATTGAGAAAATGTGGACGTACATAGGGTTGTTATGTCACTTGGTGAGATAATTCAGGTTGTTAAGTATTATTATTAGCGTTTTTAGTTTTTCATTGAAATTAAGTACTTTCTAATTGTAATTTGATGGCAATTATCAAATGGAAGTCAATCTCTGTGAAAATATCCTTTAAAAAAAACCTATGCTAATATTTACGACTGTCAGTCGACATTTCTATGCTGGACATATAAAAGTCTAGGGCCAAAATGTGAGAAACAAGATTTTTTTTTCATTCACTTTGAATTTTTTTTCCCCTTTCTTTCTTTCTTTTTGTGATTGAAGGATAGCGGACACACAAAGGTTACATTATTTTCGGTGTACAACACAGTGATTCAACAACTCTTGACCTTATGCTAGATGTTTCGAGGTTTTATAATTTGGTGTCATCATAGTTGCCCTACTATTTTGCTTTAAAGAACAGAGAAATGAAACTCTCCTATAGCATGTTTCCGGCCTGAATATCAACCTGCTTTGAGAGAAGATTTCTCAAGAAATATCTTAAAATGGAAGTCAAAATGAATGCATATGTATATGAAGCATCTCTAATTTTGACTGTTGAGAATGCTTTTCGCAGATATATCTCCATACAAAGGGCACCACTGTGTCTGTAGCAGGATGCACATATTTTCAGATTCGACAAACAAGACCCTTATTCCACATCTTTTTCTCACTCTCTGTCTCTAAAACCTCATCAGGGCACAGACAAGCATCCTCTGATCAAAATAAGCATCAAATATCACCACATTTGAATACAAGTGTAAAAGCAATCGGCAGTACTGAGAACAGATAAACATTAGATCAAGTTGATCTTCATAAACTTCCCAACCTTTCAGCTATAATCCAACTGACCACCTGCAAATTCCTCAGATCGTCCCTTTTTATCAATAGAACACGGACTGTTAGAAATCAAAATGTTAACTTTTTAGACCATGGCAAAAAGACCGAGATGAGGGAAAGTGATGATTCACACTGAAAGGTTTTATCTCTTTACTCTATCTGATTAAAGGCCTTGTATTGAGTTAAGCAGCAAATCCTGGAGAATAATTAGTGGCTGTTGGGATTTTTTTGTGTTCCCCCCACCAACCCCCCCTCCTTTTTAAAATGAAAGCTTAGATGGGGGAAAATGGAATGTCAGTCAGAAACTGGTTCGTACCAATCATCATAATTATAATCTATTAGAATTAAGCCATAATCATTAAAATTTCTTCTTTTCTCCTACCTTTGATGGCCTGTTTCATCTGTTTCATTAAAGTTGTAATTTTTACAGATCCTCTTGATGTTCTTATGTTTTCCTCAGAGTCTAAAACAGCCTAAAGGAAAGAAATAGCTCTTTGCTTATAGAAATATATGTTAATACATTAGTTACTTGAAGCAAAGCAACTTTTGCAATATGTGTGTCTGGGTGTCTGTAGTTGTCTTTATTTAGGCCTGTCCAGCATTTTGTTGAATTCTACTCTTGCCCGGCAGCTGGACCCTGACCTTCAAGTTCTCTCTCTTTTTTTTTTTTTAAGAAAAAGGAAAAAAAAAAAGAATTCTTTTCAGATTCCAAGTTCCCCCCTCTTACCCTCCCACTGACACCATCCTATTCAGAACCGGAGATAACTTTATTCATCTACACATCATTGTATCAAATTCAATAGGCAAACTGCTTCAACATGCCTCAGAGCTGGAGAGGACAGTTATGTCTTCATTCCCATCCCCCCCTCCAGCCACCCTCCTCCCTAGCCAGCCCCCCAGTGCAATGAGATTTTTACCACCGCCTTTTCAGGCATGAAATGAGCACAGTTACAAAAAATAATTTCAAACAAGTGTTTTACTACTCTGTTGGGTCACTGTAGATATATTTCCCTCTAAACTCCTCAACTGGATGGAATACATTACCGCTGGGCTGAGTTGCTTAGAATCATCTCGAGACAATATATGCTGGAAAGGAGGAAGGGGATCTGTTTATTCATTAAGTTCTATAAACTGCTGATATAGATTTTCGATGAAAAATGTGCTCGCAGCCCAAGTGTTGCTTTAGAGTAAAACTAAGAGCGGCAAATGTTAAAAAGTAACACCACTGTATAGATCGCACAAAGCACTGAACAGAAGAAAACCAGCAACCAAAAGCAAATATCCTGTTGACTGAAAACAAAATATTATGTCTGTCTTCTGATTGATTTTGGAAGAGAGAGGAATTAGAGCTGTTCCTCCCCCCGACCCCAGGTTCTGTGACATTTTGATTTCACTTTTGGGAGTTTGGAATTCTTAAAGAGAAAAATAGAACTTGCTTCATGTCAGGGACATCAAATAACTGTTTGATGTTGGACACTCGCGCTACAAAAATCAGTCTACTGTCTTCAGTCAGGATGACGGGGTATCAGATTAGTGTTTGGGGTGGGAACTGGCTCGCATATGTGGATTCTCAATGAGGCAGGCAGCAGGCCGTTAGACAAAATAGCTCTTTTCTTCCAAAGTTGGGTTTCACTTCAAAAATTTCATCAGGAGTCCTTCTAAAACAAAACACCTGTTTGCATTCTGATGCTGAAATCAACAACCACAACAACAATCTTGGTCAAAACAGTTCTAAACTCAACCCAGGATCCTGGTTCATTCGTGGGACACCCGCGTCCGAACCCCATCCCCCCCCGCCCCTGCCATGTCAGAATGCAAAGCCTGAAAGAAAGTTGAATGATTAAAATTACATAGAGCATCTGAAGTCCTTAAACTAGCCGGCCATTATAAAACCTTCTAGATCCTGAAGTTAGAAAAGGAGAAAGATCTTTTTAAAAAGCAGACTTACATCATTGACTAGGTGTTTTCTGCTCTAGCTTCTATATGTTTATGTAGAGGGTGTTACACACATTTGGAAGGATTTGGGAATTTCAAAAGAGAGAAGTTTATACATTAGTGCTGCAAGTTGCAAAACACTGTTGATATTCAAATGTTTATTGTGTAAAATCTGGGATAAGCTTCAGCATGAGGGCCCCTTTAAGTGCCTACAACTCTTGCTAATTCCCCTCAGCATTGAGGCTTGCACAAAGGCCTTAATCCAATTCCACTGTTTTCAGAAAGCCTATGCTATTTTCTCTCACATAAACTAACAACACCACCCCATCACTCTGCAGAGTGGGTCAAAGAAAAAGAGCTCTCTGTTTATACTTCACCAACACTTTGTGTTTCTTGGGCAAAAGCATTGCAAGGAACTTTTAAGTGGCTCCCCAGGCCTCACGGCGTCTTCAGGGGGGAAAGAAAAGCCTCCAGACATGGAGGGGCTGGTGTTTAAGGACTAAAACCGTACTTGGGTGTCAGGCATTTCCCTCATCTGTTATCTGTGAAAAGATATTGATCGCTGGAGTCTCATTCTGGCAGTTCTGATGTAGATGATGGGAAGCCTGGCTAGCTTTGATGAGGTAGCTTGCACGTTTTGATAAGGTGGTATTATTTTTCTCTATGACTAGGGTCTTCCCGCCTCTGTCCCCCTCTCTTTCTCTGTACCTTCCTTTCTCCATTCCTCACCTCCTCCTCTCCCTGCCCTACAATTACCTTCCATTATTTCCTGCGGAGATTTCTTAAGGTCATATAGACAATTCGCATTATTTATTTTCTCTATTGCCAGTTCTCTTTATCGAAATGAGATATCGATTCCACCCAAATTTTAGGCATTTTTCGTTTTCACTCCTGCTATTTTGGTGGACATTTCTAATTTCAGGTGGAAATTCTGCTAACAAATAATTACACCTGCTGTTGGCAGTCGAAATCAGGCATTTGCCTCTGACTGTGAGGACACAAGTGACCAATTACTGTGGTAATTAGGTAGCTGTGGGTGCGGTTAGAAATGACCACGATTCTGCCCCACGAGTGAATGTGCTAGGTGGGAAAAGAAAGCCATATCACAGTGGATATCAGTCATTTTCAGACATTTGTCTTTGCCATGGGTGCCACCAAAAATCAAAGCACAGAGAATTATGTGTCACAATAGAGAGAATGATGTTGTTTCTATTGATTTCTATTCATGATGTCAAACCGAGGGAGCTCATTTTGGCTACTTTTGAATGCTTTCCCATTTCTGTAAAACCTATGAGAAGAAATTCTGGTGGACAGATTTCAAGTTCCTATGCTTGGAATTGCGGTAACGGATCTTTATGAGTTTGTGTGGAAAGGTTGCTCTGTGTTCATAAGCTTCTGTAACAACCACAACAGCAATAAAAACAAGATACATTTGATGCCAGACAATGTACCTTAAAGTTGCTAATCTTTGCAACAAGAGAACATTGTTACCCAGGTCAAGATTAACCTACAGCACTTTTGGATACTTTTTTTTTTTTTAAGAATCATGACAAACAGGGGCGCCTGGGTGGCTTAGTCGGTTAAGCGTCCGACTTTCGCTTAGGTCATGATCTCGCGGTTCGTGGGTTCGAGCCCAGCGTCGGGCTCTGTGCTGACTGCCAGCTCAGAGCCTGGAGCCTGTTTCAGAGTCTGTGACTCCCTCTCTCTCTGACCCTCCCCTGCTCACACTGTCTCTCTCTCTCTCCCTCCTAGAAATAAATAAAAATATTAAAAAAAAAAAAGAATCATGACAAACATTAAAATGGCGTCACTCTTTAACTATGTCACCATAGTGGAAATCAACTCTCTCCAAGGCACTTCACACTGGACCCCACGTGGTTGGAAGAAGACATTTCCTTTGAGGAGTTTGTGTCAGAAGAAAGTAATCAAGGCAATGGTCTTTCAGACCGTAAGTCAATCCCATGTTGAGGCCTGATACAAACCCTCTGACTTCTGAGATTGTGTATTTATTGAAGCAGAAGAACCAGGCTCTATTTTCCACTTTTAAGATTTCCTGCTGATCGTTTATATCTTTGAAATCATTTTCATGTACTTCCAGGTAGTAAAAAAACAACAACAACAAAAGGCTGCACGAAACAACTATACATTGAACAATTTGGACATCATAACGCCGAGCAGAGACCACTTATATCTGTCCACTATCTCTTGGTCAACTATTACATTACCGACATTAAGTCACTTTATAGTTAGCAAAGTTTTCAGGCTTGGCAGCCTTCTCAGAAGAAGAGCCAAAGACCTGAATGAGCATGGTAATAGACTTCTCTTTGCCTCATGAGGTCACTCCTCGAGGGGAATCTGCAGGGAAATGAATAGCCCAGATCACCTCTGCGAGGAAGGGTGACAAGTCCATGATTTCTGTTAACAGTGGTGGCGATGTAACTCAAAAACAGGAAATGTGAGATGACATTCTTTCCAGGGTAATGAAAAAGATTTTTGGTTTGTCGCAAACTGTAGTATGCAGACTGGTGGCGAATCGTCAGACATAAGCATACACTGCAAACCACACTAGAATCTGACCGGGGGTGGTCATCACGTGGGTAATTAGCAGGAATATATTTTTGTGATTTTCATTAGTTGGGCCAAAGATCTGAATGAAGCGTTATTTTCCCCAGGGAAGAAAAGAAAGGGAGGAAAGCCTTCAGTTACCGATATTCAGTCTTCTATTGGAGAGGACCAGAGGATAAATGGTGGTTTTGCTTACTTTATTTTATTTTATATTTTATTTTATTTTATTTTATTTTTGTTTCATTTCGTTTTATTTTATTTTATTTTATTATTTTTTTAAGGTTTATTATTTTTCAGAGACAGAGAGAGACAGAGTGTGAGATGGGAGGGGCAGAGAGAGGGAGACATAGAATCCGAAGCAGGCTCTGGGCTCTGAGCTGTCAGCACAGAGCCCAACACAGGGCTGGAATTCACAGACTGTGAGATCACAACCTGAGCTGAAGTTGGATGTTCAACTGACTGAGCCACCCAGGTGCCCCATGAGCTATTTTGTTTTAAAGGATTGTTTCTCATTCAGATAAATCTCACCAGTACCATTTACCCAGTGAGATGCAGGGAAGATGGACTGATGCAGAGGGGAGTTAGGATATCTGAAAGTTTTGCCATTTTAGCCTCTGTACCATCATCTGAAATTCAAATGAGTTCACGCCTGGCCAGTTGGAAATAGCTTGTGGTGGGGCCCATGGCAAACTGGGGAACGCACATCTTGCCTAAAGCATATGTATATTTCTGTTATTGTTTTTCCACTCAAATAAAATAAGGCCACTGGCCGATTGGACCAGAGGACAATTCTTGCAGGCAGGGAGAACCCTTAAAATGTCAGATCCTGCAGGCTTTCATGTATAAAGTGGTCTCTAATGCACACATAATAGCATACTTACAACATTCTCCTACCAAAATGTAGCATTAATTAAAGAAGATTCTTTAATTCAGCCTAAAATGTATCACATTAAAAAGATAGTGGGGCACCTGGGTGGCTCAGTTGGGTAAATGTCTGACTTCAGCTCAGGTCAAAAGTCTCACAGTTTGAGTTTGAGCCCCGCCTTGGGCTCTGTGCTGACAGCTCAGAGCCTGGAGGCTGCTTCGGATTCTGTGTTCCCTTCTCCCTCTGCCCCTCCCCCACTCATACTCTGACTCTCTCTCTGTCTTAAAAATAAAGAAAATAGTTAATGATGGGGTAGGCTAAAACTTAGAGTTGGCAAAACTGCAGAAGAGAGTTCTCTTTCCTTTTTTGTGCTCTTTGCTAATTAGTTTGATCACAGCAGCCATTCTAGAAGCTGGGCTGGTGGTCAGGCAGTCTCAGGCCATATGGAGTCTGTCTCCATTTCCCAGGCTGCCTGAGGTCCTGCAGTGTAACACAGCATCCAGGCCTTGGGAACACCTTGTCAGCTACTCATTACCACTGGCCATCGGGTCACAGTTGAGTTCTGACCCACCTGTGGGCCTTTTCAGGTCACTTCAGCCCAGTGGCTCCATGGCTTTTATATTTGATGTGGGACTTGGGTGGGTCATTGGTGACTGGCTTGGGAGAACTTCCCCTCTGAGCTCCTGCCACCATCAGGTAGGATACAGTCTCCCCCATCACAGGCACCTCCTCTAACATTTCTCTTTTAAGCTGTCGTGTCTTCACGAGCTTCCAGAGTCGCTGCCTCCAATGGCTTCAGAGGCAAGCCTGCTAGAAGAATCAGTGCAGTGTATCCTGAGAAACAAAAAGGAGGGGTGAGGACTTTAGGGACCTGGAGAGTAATTGACTCTCTAAGGCCTCTCAAGTTCATTGTAACACACATACACATACACCCCCATGAGAACCTCAGTTTAGAACCTTTTGTTTAATCTTTTGCAAAATATCGGAAGAACTCTTGAACATCTCTTTTCAGTTTTACAAAATTCCCTGAGGCGGGGAAATCTAAAAATACTCAAAGGGCTGGACTATCTGCTCTGACTGGGGTCATGGTATTGGAGAAATTCACGGGGAAATACACAATATAATATTTCAACAAATAGTAGGTAATAAAAATAATAATAGCTACATTTTTTTGTGTGTTTTTTCCCCAAGGAATCAACAGTAGTGTGTTAAAGTATTTGGAAAGTTTATTCCATATGCATTTGGGTGCCTACCATTTACCTTGCTTTCTGGTGGGCAGTGAGGAGGAGACAAATATATCCAATTCCCAGGGAGCCCTTATTTTGTACTGGGGACAGCCATCGCTAATTAAGAAAGTCAAAAAACCCATGCAAAACAAGTAATTTCCATGCAATACTTAATCCTCAGAGCAACGGAGAGAGGCATGATTCACATGCTCATTTTACAGATGAGGAAAGTGAGGCAGAAAGGAGTTTCGTAAGTAACCTGCTGACATCCACAGAGTGAGATAGGAGGAGATTGGTGGCGAGCCTCACCTCAGTTCCTGGGACTTTTCACTTACCACTCGACTCTAATTATCCGTCTCAAAATCTATTTACCTAGCTAGATTCTGTTCCTTGAGAGGCAGAATGGTACCAGCATGAGAGTCTGAAAAAGAGTTATTAGTCCAAATTTATGCCTATGTGATGGCAAGAACCTTCTGCTCAGACTCTGAGCCGGCCCCAGTTGGGAGCCTTAGGGGGGCCACTTTGAGGATGCACCCCCTCCCTGCAGTTATCCTGAGTCACGCCCACTTTCTAATTGCAACACACCAGTGCTATTCACAGGTGGAATAAGCCTGCAAAGGCTCATTTAAACCCTTCTCTCAACTGCTTTCTCTCACCTTCTAAACTCGAAAGGGGGCAGGAAGAGACTCACAAAAGCCTCTTCTTCCCGAAGCCCTTGTAATAGGCTCATTAAGCACCCGTCTGGGCTTGTTATAAAATACTTTGGAAGCAGCCCCTAAGTAGCTGACTGTTTGTAACAGATAATATCAAATTGGAGAAACATGTAAAAGCACATACAAAAACAGTAAAATGAGATGGGCTCTAATGATACCAGCCAAACAAGCAGGGAGGTAATTAGTCACTTCATGTACGTGGTTTGAGATTTGTAGCGGAGCTAATTTTATGTGAGGCCGCGACAGCTTCTAACTTTGGTGTTTTGTGTATGTGGTAAATAAATGATGTTCTTCTTGCGGAAAGCTCTGTGTCATAGGATGCTGAATGATGCCACTATCTCATTTTGGTATTCACACATCGTATTTATTAAACATTATTCTTTAAAAATTTTTTTAAATGTTTTATTTGTTTTTGAGGCACAGAGAGAGAGGGAGAGAGATTGAGAGAGCATGAGCAGGGGAGGGGCAGAGAAAGAGGGAGACACAGAATCAGAAGCAGGCTCCAGGCTCTGAGCTGTCAGCACAGAGCCTGACGCAGGGCTCGAACTCGTGAACCATGAGATCATGATCTGAGCCGAAGCTGGACACTTAACCAACTGAGCCACCCAGGTGCCGCTGTTAAACATTATTCTTAAGACTCTCTTACAGGATGCCATGATGGGTTTTGATTATTTATGTTTTTGCTTTCATCACACATGGATTTATGTTATGTAAAATAGTCTGATTCTAAATAAAAAGTATAAAATATATAGAGTGATACTATTTATATTTTGTGATGTTAATGCTAAAATTCAATTTCTTAATTTACAATGACTACTCAAGATATGGCTTCTTCTATGTAGGACATTGAAATGAGTGATACACAACCAATTGATGGCTCTGTGGATTATCTTCCTGGAAACTACACTTTGAAGGGAATTATCAATTGAGGGAGAATTTCTAAATTTGGGGAGATAATTCTGTGTTCCACTGTGATTTGTGAAATGCTCACCAGCTTATGTAAAAGTGCTACTATACACATTTCAGTGAATTATTCCTAAGAAAACTACGTGTACAATCTCTCTGGAAATAAAACATTTCCTATGACAGAAAATATAAAAGAGATCCAGAATATTTGTGGACACCTCATTGGAGAAGAACCATTAATATTGACATGATTGATATAACTTCTGATATCTTAAACACCTATCGTTAAGCATAATTTCTACAGAACCTTATTTATTGCATCAATATGCCAGTTAGACAGGTATGTAAATTGCAGTCTTTCTCAGCAAGCCCCGAATTATAGGCCAGTTAAAATTACTCTTATGTAAGTTTAAACTTTGCTTCTTGTCTTCTGATTTGGGTTCATGAGTTTCTAAGACTAAGAAGGAGGCAATCTCATGTGAAGAGAGACACTTGAAACTGAGCGAGGACCTTGGATTGTCCTGGGTGTTCCTCTGTCAGATACAGCCATGGGCATATATTGATGTGTGCTTGGTGCTCTCCTCAGTCAAATGAGAGGGTTGGAAAAATAATCTCCATGTTGACTTCCAGCTCCTAATTCTGTTTTTATAATGTGATTGGGATAAAGAGCATGCACACACACATATTGGGATAAAGAGCTCAACCTGGGTACCACAGATACCCGGGTTGAGCAGACTTCTTTAATGAGCTTTATAATGTTGGGGTAGAGGATGGCTGAGTAAAAATAATTGCACACAAATAAAAAAATTCTAGGGCATTTTGCATCAGAAGATGCTGCATGGTGAACAGATCCCTCCCCCCTCCATTTCAACACTGACATAAAATAATACTTTTTTTTGTAATATACTTTCAATTGGGCAAATTATATTCACATCTGAAGCTCTCCTTTGGACAATTGGAAAATTACGTCAAGACTAAGCATGTGTATATTCTTTGACCCAGTAAATTCACCTGTAGTCACTTTTTTCCCTACAGGATATAAGCACATGTGTGCAAAGATGTCTATTTACCTGTGGACGTGGAAGCACTGTTCGTGACAGCAAAAGGTTGTAAACAATTTACACGTGTACCAATAAGTAACTGCTTAAAAAACCATGACACTTCTGTGTAATGAAATCTGGTGTGTTAATACTGACATGAGTGAGGCATCGCTGTAGGGTCTGCTAGGGATCTATGTTCAAGATGGATTATTGAGTGAAAAAAGCAAAGTGCAGAAAATGATAGGCAGGGTATTCTAGCATTGATTTTTTTTTAAAGAAAGTACAGACACACACGTATGTTACATGTTTATAATATCTGTCAGAGGTTACCTAAAGTGTTGGTAATCTGATTGCCTCAAGGAAGAAAACTTGGAGTCCAAGGATAGTGGCATGTGGCTGACTTAGTTTTCACTGTGTGCTGCTTTATATCTTTTAAAAATGTGTACCATATGCATCCACTAGCTATTTTATTTATTTTTTTTTGAAAGAGAGAGAGAGAGAGAGAGAGAAAGAGAGACAGCAGCACTAATTGGGCAGGGGCAGGGAGAGAGGGGAACAGAGGATCCAAACCAGGCTCCGTGCTGGCAGCAGAGAGCTCAATTTGATACTTGAATCTGTGAACTGTGACATCATGACTTGAACTGAAATCGGAGATTTAACTGACTGAGCCACCCACACACCCATAAATACAATTCTAATTAAAAGCCAATTTTCCCCCCACCCAAATCAGCACTTTATTCTTTCTCATGGCCACCACTAAAGAGAATATCCCATTATATATAGATAAACGACTCACAGCCTTACTAAAAATTACCAAACCAATGATTTTCTTAGTTGAGAGATATAGAACTCCCTGCATTTAACAACTAGTTGAAGTGGAGGAAGGAATAAATTACTTAACCATTAGGAATGGTGCATTTTTCTTTGTCCTGAGTGGTCTGTTATTCAGGAGCTGACTTAACAACTTGAGACTGTTTCTCCAGGATATTTAATTGCTTGCCCTCCATTGCTTCAGGTTTGAGTTGACTCTCCCTGTTAATTTCTAAGCTCTGAGATTTTACGTCTTGTTACTTCTCTCCCGAATACGCAAGAGCACTTGCTCTCTGAGTTCTCACCTTTGCTGACCTGGAGTTCACTTTGTTATTAAAAACAAAGCAAAACAAAATAAGAAAACAAAACAGCCTTGAAGCTAAGGTGCTCGGGTCTGAGTATGAGTTTAGTCACCCCCAGTAGGGGCAGGCGTTAGGGTGTGGCAAGGAAAGTTGAGCTATGTCCTTGAGGCTGAGCGAATAGAAAGGAGAAAATTCATATCCCTGAGGCTTACTTCTCTTTCCAGAAATGAACTTGAAGTCTCTTGACACATCACATTCACTTGTTGGAACAAATCTGCCTGTGAATGTGGTGCGGGGGAGGGGGGCGGTAGACCAGAAGTTTATTTGTTTGTCTTAATAGGCCTTGTAGAATTTCATTTTCTTCGGAGGAACCCGGAAATTCCAGTTTCTTTCCATTGCCTTCGATTCCATTTAAAGTGTTACATGAAATGTAGAGCTCTTGAAGGGATTTATTCTTTTACCAGCCTTGGTGTTTGGAAGTTCCTGCTATGAGCAGTGAGGTTTTGGATCTCATATCAAAGGGTTTAAAGTTAATGATTTTAAGTATGGTTGGATTTTATTGCTCCTCTGGTGAGCTAAAAACTTCAGCCACTCTTTGACCTCTGCTCAGTCAATTCAATTCCATTTAATGCTCTGTGACTAATATGGTGGATATTTAATCTACTTTGCTGCTGAAATTACTTTTAGAGTCACTGTTTTTTTCCTCAAAAAACTTCCTCCTGAGAGAAATTGCTTATCGTAAGCTCTAAATATGTTGCATATTACAGAATACATTTTTAAAAGCTTTGCTTCGAGACAATTAAACCTTATCATTTATTTTACTATCACGTTACAAATGGGACAGGAAAAGTGATATTATTCTAGAAGTAAAAGTAAAATCAAAAGGAAGAATGACCCAAATCTGCCCTGATCCTGGTATTAATGTAGCTATCATAAGCAGTCATGTCTTAGCCAAATATTTCCTGCAATGTAATTAAATGGGAAGACAAAAATCAGCGAATCATGGGGCTCTAAGTAGGTTAATTTTGTCTATTTCCTTGTTAAGAACATGGGTGGCTGCTTTTTAAGTCCCACTGGGAGGTAAACATGATCTACGTGTTCAATAAGCAAGATGTTGACTGTCTTGGGCACTTGGGAAAGTGTGGTCCAAATACAACCTGAATGGATACAGAGAGCTGACATTCTTCCCAGGATCAGAGAAACTGGGTCTAATCTTTCCCTTGTCCCTAATTAATGGTGTGGCTTCAAGGCCAGCCTTTAAAACCTGTGTCTGACTAGAGGATTTTCGAAGTATCTCTGGGGCTGCCCATCTAGAGTTAACAGAGTCCAAGGCTGCGGTCACCTGCACCTGAGCTCTGCTGAAGGCACCTGGGTAGTCATTTAGGGCAACCAGGTTCAGTGTGAAGTAGGCAGAGTCCTTTCATTCCCGTGGCCCATCTTCATTCCTCGGGCACTTCAAATGCTTTCAGACTCTGCTTCCCACCATCAATCACATTAAGTATAAAAGTCTCTTCCTAGGGAAATTTGCATTTAGACAGAGATCAAAGCCCTAAACTAAGGAGACAGCTAGGGAAGGTGGAAAAGGGCCCAGGGCTCTAGAGATAAATTTCCAATCTTGGTGTTGCCACCTCGTCGGGTGCTGTGGCTTCTCTGAATACTAGTTTCCTTCACAAATGAGAGGAGTGACCTGTAAGGACCTCTAATCATCTTTCTAATTCTACAAAAGTGGCCGCCTAGAAAGTAAGACTTTCTGCATGTATCAGAAATCAAGGCCAGTCACCTCCTCAAGGTTGGTCCCAGCCTTAAGCTTCCTCCCTGGTGACCTTAGCTATAATGGTCAGTGTCATTCCGCAGTAGGTGGTGTGGTGAAAAGAGATCTAGCTTCAGATAAGCCACAGGCAAATCTTTCTGGCTCAGTTTCTTGAACTATAAAATGAGGATAGCAATAATACCTCTCTCATTAAGGAGTTATGACAAAATCCATCCAGACGGTGTTCACTAGAGAAGATTCTGGAAAATGTCATTTTCCCTCTGCCCATCCCTCTGTCCTCCACCACTGTGTTATGACTTCTAGTATTCTCTTCCAAAAAAGTAAGGTAAGATAGGTAGCTATAGGAGATTGAGTTCCCGGCCCCTATTTTTACGTTCCATCCATCTGTAATCCACTCACTAAAGCCATGTAAACTTCCAGTTTCTCTCACAAAAAGCAGAGTGTACTTTTTCGTCCTTTGGTTTCTGGTTTGGCCATGTGACTTGGTTTATAGGGATTGAGCAGATGCAACCCAAGTAAGGACTTGAAATGAACCTGCAAATGCGCTGCCTTCTTGGACTTTTACCATTGTTATGAGAACAAGTCTTGGCTGGCCATTGGCTCCAAAAGGGACGTGAGAGACGTAAGGAACAGAGCTGCCCTGCTGGCCTTCAAACTCTTGAGTAAGAAATAAGTGATTATTGTTTTATACCAGTGAAATTTTGTAGATGTCTGTTATGCAGCATTATCGTGGCAAGAGTTGCCTGAGTAGCCCTAGGCAAGTGGAGGAGGAAAATCATGGTGGCTTCAGTGTTCACTAACATATATTTGAGTACTTACTATTGTCTAGCTTCTGAGCTAAAGCACTTTACATGTCTTATGTCACTGAATCTTCACAGGGGCACTCTGAGATAAATCATGTTGTTATCCTCATTGGTAAAATGGAACTAGGAAAGAGGTTATATAATTTATATTAGAGCACACAGTGAATGAGAGGTCAAGCATAGATTTGAACCTAGGCAAACTGGTTGGATTCAAAAAGGTTTGTTTGTCTTGGATTGTGGTCCCCTTTCATTCAACATCATTATTATCATCATCATCATCAATAATAATAATGATAACAGCAATAACAAAAATGATAGTAATAACTGCTGTTACTGTTTACTGAGCACCTACTATGACTTGTGAATTGAGCGAGATATCTCACATAGTGTGGTAGGCAGCTCACAACCATCCCCACCTACTGGTATTTCTACTCTTGTGTAATTCCCTCCTCTTGAGTGTGTGGACTAGACTTAAGGACTTACTTCTAAAATCTAGAATACAGAAAAGATGATAGGATGTCTCTTCTGAGATTCTGGGAATGCTGTGACTTCTGTCTTGCTCGCACCTTGTCTGCGTTCCTTCGACTCTTCTTGGATTTATTGTTCTAATGAAGCCAACCGCCATGTTGTGAGCTGTCCTGTGAAGAGGTTCATCTGACAAGAAACTGATGGAGGGCTCTTGCAAATAGCTCTTGAGGAACTAAGGACTCATTCCAACAAACTACAAGGACCTGGATCCTGCTAACAACCATGTGAATGAACTAGGGAGTAGATCACTCTTGATGGAGCCTTGAGACCCACTGAAGTTCCAGGCAACATCTTGACTGAAGCCTTGTTAGGGCCCCAGAACTAGAAAGCTCAGTTAAACCATTTGTGTTTATGGGTTTCTGACCCACAGACATGTGAGAAAATAAATACCCTGTTTTGGACCACTAAGTTCTGGGATAATTTGTTATTTGACAATTGATAACTGGCTCACTATGACATTCTATTTGTTCCTCACTGCAGTCGTGGATCTCCATTTAAAAAATTTTTAATGTTTTTTTAAATTTATTCCTGAGAGAGAGAGAGAGCAGGAGCAGGGGAGGGTCAGTGAAATAGGGAGACACAGAATCCGAAGGAGGCTCCGGGCTCTGTGCTAGCTGTCAGCACAAAGTCCGATGTGGGACTCAAACTCACGAACTGTGAGATCATGACCTGAGCTGAAGTTGGAAGCTTAACTGACTGAGCCACCCAGGCGCCCATTGGATCTCCATTTTAGAAATGGGGGAAATAATCTTGGAGTCAGATCACATATGTGAAATTAGAACATTTAGAAACTAGTTTAGGAATGAGCCTCTCATAGGATCCCAATGTTGACCCTCATTCCTGTTGTAGTACATGGACTCATGGGCAGAGGGTGCCCCAAAGTTCCCAGGCTGGGCAGAGAGAAAAAAAATCTCAACAAACTTCTCTGTCCCACTAAGCCTTCCAGTGCTTTCCTACTGTTGGTGGGAATGCAAACTGGTACAGCCCCTCTGGAAAACAGTGTGGAGTTTCCTCAGGAAACTATCAATAGAACTCCTCTATGACCCAGCAATAGCACTGATAGGAATTTACCCAAGGGATACAGGGGTGCTGATGCTTAGGAGCACATGTACCCCAATGTTCATAGCAGCACTCTCAACAACAGCCAAAACATGGAAAGAGCCTAAGTGTCCATCAACGGACAAATGGATCAAGAAGATGTGGTTTATCTATACTATGGAATACTACATGGCAATAAGAAAGAATGAAATCTGGCCATGTGTAGCAACATGGATGGACCTTGAGGGTGTTATGCTGAGTGGAATAAGTCAGGCAGAGAAGGACAAATATCATATGTTTTCACGTATAGGAGGATTAGGAGGAACTTGACGGAGGACCAAGGGGGAGAAGAAGGGCGGAAATGGTGGGGGAAAGGGAGAGAGGCAAACCATGAGAGACTCTTGAATGCTGACAAAAACTGAGGACTGATGGATGTGGGGGGGAGGAGGGATGGGCATGGAGGAGGAACACTTGTGGGGATGAGCACTGGGTGTTATGTGGAAACTAATTTGACAATAAACTATTTATAAAAAAATGGAAGTTATCATTATTAGTTATGCTTTCAAATTAAAGTACCATAGGTCCCACCTATGATCTAATATTTGGTCTGAAATGATAGCACCGTGGATAGCACCGTGTTATAGAGTGACAGCGGCAATATGACCTCATTGTGAATCAGCACGTGGGTCTCCTGGAAGGAGGCTGAGAAAACCAGATGGGGAAACACACACAGGGAGACCTGAGTTCCTGAGCAGGTACTGTAAACGACCAGCCAGCTGTGCGATTTTGGGCAAGTTGCTAAGCCTTTCTGAACTTCAGTGTTCTCATCTTTGAAACTGCAGTAGTAGCTTCGTCAATGGTTATGGTCAAAAATAAACAGAGTATGCAGGGTGCCCTTCTACAAAGCGCTCATCATATGCTGGCTGGTACTAACACACTTCGACGAGGGGTAGCGGAGCTTTCTTGGACTTTCCCCACCCCCATCACATTTCAACCATCCCATGAACAAAAGAATAAAACGATGTTTTTCTAGGGCACGTGAGTCGCTCAGTCGGTTAAGCATCTGACTTCGGCTCAGGTCATGATCTCATGGTTTGACAGTTCGAGCCCCGCATTGAGTGAGTTGGAGCCCCGCTTCTGCTGAGCTTGAGCCTCACTTCTTTCTTTCTCCCCCTCTCTCTCTCCACCCCTTTCTCACTTGCGCACTCTCTCTCTCCCTCTCTCTCTCTCTCTCTCTCTCGAAACAAAAACGATTTTTTCCAAGCCCTTTCTTGACAACACAGCTTTTGTTCTGAGAGTCTGGGTGTGTACTGGATATAGATTTTGGGTGTTGCAGAGAAAAACTGGAGATGTCATCCAGTCCAGAAGATAACCCTAATATGGGATTATGGTTTGTATGATGTATTTGTCAAATGGGCTAAATGGGCTAACAAACAATTTCAAAGGCTTAATACGAAATGAAGTTTTGTCTTGCTCACCTTACAATCCAAGGCAATCAGTAGGGGAGCTCTATCATTTTCTTAAAATTTTTTTTTTTTACATTTATTTATTTTTCAGAGAGAGACACACACAGAATGCGAGGGGAGGTTGGGCAGAGAGAGAAGGAGATGCTGAATGTGAAGCAGGCTCCAGGCTTTGAGCTAGCTGTCAGCACAGAGCCTCATGTGGGACTTGAACCCAAGAACTGTGAGATCATGACCTGAGCCAAAGTCGGACACTTAACTGACTGAGCCACCCAGGCGTCCCAGTCCCCTGGGACTGGGATCTAGTCCATGCAGTCAGTCCCAGGCTCCCTTTTCCTGAGTCTCTACCCTGGTCTGTGTACTTGTGTTCTTTACACCCAGCCAATGGGCAAGCTGGGAGTGGGTGCGAGGGTGGGGGGGGGGAGGGGAGAGGCATGGAAGATTCTGCAGGAGGTTTTCAAGGACCCCTCCTGTCTTCAGACTGTTGTCCAGAATTTAGGCACAACCCCTCCCATGGCGGCAACTGTAAAGGAGCCTGAGAACATGAATTCTAGCTTTGTGCCCAGGGAGGAAAGGAAGCTGGTTTAATGAACCCATAGAAGTATCTGCCATCACAAGTATAGACTGGGGTCACTAGCACATAAGGGGTCCATATCTGTGCAAGAGATAGAGGACCAGGGCAGTGCAGAAAGGCCTTGGAGGACCAGAGTGGGTACACTCACTTAGAAGGGCATCCCTTAGAAGGGCATCTGGTTAACCAGATCTTTCCGGTTTTTTGTTTTATTTTTTTTAATGTTTATTTATTTATTTATTTTGAGAGAGAGAGGGAGAGAGACAGAGCGAGCATGAGCAGAGGAGGGGCAGAGAGGGAATCCCAGGCAGGGTCCACAATATCAGCGCGG
Source organism: Proteles cristata cristata (assembly GCA_017311185.1). NCBI lineage: Eukaryota > Metazoa > Chordata > Mammalia > Carnivora > Hyaenidae > Proteles > Proteles cristata. The sequence continues at coordinate 775,490 of JAESUZ010003659.1, read as the reverse complement.
AGCCCAACGTGGCATTTGAACCCACGAACCGTGAGACCAGGACCTGAGCCGAAATGAAGAGTCGAACACCTAACTGACTAAGCCACCCAGGCACCCCTTGATCTTTCCAGTTTTTAAAGCAGATGGGAATCTGGATGTTTATGTGAAAACTTCTCATTTAAAAATATTAACTTAAGTCCATTTTTTTTCTAAAGTGTGCAAACCAAAAGCATATATCTGGAGGTCCCGTTCGAGGTGTAAATTGCTAACTTGTGTTCTCTGGTCTAGACACTCTGAGGGAATGTGTATCCAGGACAAAGAGGCATGGATGCTTGGGGCTTTCAGAGGTAAGCAGGGCAAAGGCGGGGGTGGATGATGGTATGGGGTTCCCTAAAGACACAAAGAAGGTTTGTGGGTTCTGAGGGTGATGAAGATTGTAGTATCCTAGAGTTAAAAGGACATTTTCTAGGCATGCGGCTTGTTGATGGGGTAAGCGTCACGTATCTGCCTTGGACCTGAAGCTGACAGCTTTTCTAGTAAGTCACAGCAGGGGACAGATGGTGGCTGGCCAGGACTGGGTCATCTTACTTCCAACTTATCTCAGTGTCTGTCACAGTGCCTGACACATAGTTTATGTATTTGATAAAAAGCTGTCAAGAGGTGCCTGGGTGGCTCAGTCCTTTGAGCTTCTGACTCTTGGTTTCAGCTGAGGTCATGATCTCACGATTTGTGGGATCGAGCCCTGCATAGGGCTCTGTGCTCACGGAGCCTTGCTTGGGATTCTGCCTCTCCCTCTCTCTGCCTGTCCCAAGGCTCTCTCTCTCAAATTAAGTAAATAAACTTAAAAAAAAATTCTGTTGAATTAATGAACGATTGACTTTAACTGAGTGAATAAATCCAAAGCCACAATGGATATCAAGAGAGTGACACATAAATATGTGTGCTCCCTGGAGACCTGGCAAAGGTCCCCAGGACACTTGCAGCATCCCAGGCGAGGAAGAGGAGAGTTTCCTGTTAATGTTGCATGTGGAGGTGTGAACTATATTTCACTTGATTTAGAGAATAAAGGAACGTAGAGGGTTCTTTTCTTGTGTTTATTTATTTATGTTGTGTGTGTGTGTGTGTGTGTGTGTGTGTGTGTTTGCCTTCTGAGTTTTGGAATGCAGCTCAGAGCTGTTATTAACATGAAGGGTTTGGGATGTGGCAGCATTTCCCAGGGTTGAGGCGTCCGGTAGGAAGAGCAGGGACCCCAATGCAGGGGACACAGGAAGTGGCTGAGAGCACGGAAGAGAAACCTGGCCCAGCGTGCTTGAAGAGGCGGTGGTGGGAACCGGCTCCACCCAGCAACCACCACCGCCGACAACGGCCACCCACATACCTTTGCCATGTTAAGCTGTTGGAAAAGTCACAGCATTATCTGCTTCATGGACTTTTTGTTAAAGAGTTATGCTGATTTTTAGCTAAATAGAAGCTATACACATTCAGTCCACACATTTAAGCTACACCTGCAAATCAGTCCCTCTCTGTGGCGTCGTAAAGAGGTGAATTACTTTGCTTCTGTGGCTCAGGCAGGTTTGGGGTTTCTCATCTGTACAGTAAAGGTCTTATAGTGCCTGCCACTTAAGGTTGTTGTGAGCTTGAAATGAACTGTAGTCAATAGTATCAGCTTATCAGTGAGGCCTCTTCTGAGCAGTCAATGCAAATAAAGTAACCTTGCCCCAGGATTGCTTCTCTTCTTTTCTCTGCTTCACTTTCTAGGAGAGCTTTGTTGCGCTATTGTCTGACCTCAAGTCCCCTGCCACTAAAACATAAGGCTCAGGAGGGAGAAACTTTGTCTATGCTGTTCAACACAATAATGGAACAACCAAGAGCATTGCTCAGCATACAATAGGTGCTCAATAACTGTTATTGGTATGGGGAAAGAATCACCTCTTCTGCAGATGATTCTGGAACCACTGGGTCTCTACATAAGAAAGAATAAATGTGAGGGGCGCCTGGGTGGCTCAGTCGGTTAAGCGTCGGACCTCAGCTCAGGTCATGATCTCACGGTTCGTGGGTTCGAGCCCCACATCAGGCTCTATGCTGACAGCTCAGAGCCTGGAGCCTTCTTCAGATTCTGTGCCTCCCTCTCTCTCTCTGCCTCTCCTCTGCTTGTGCTCTCTCTCTCTCAAAAATGAATAAACATTAAAAAAATAAAAAAATAAAAAAAGTGGAGGTCTGTTTTACACCATACATAAAAATAAATGGAAAATGTTCAAAGTTCTAAATGTAAGATCAAAAACTATATAACTTTAAGAAAAAAAATCTTTGTAATCTTTGTAATACTGAGTAAGGCTATGGTTTCCTGTAAATGTCGCCAAAAGCATAGGCAGCTGAATTAAAAATGGGTAAATAGGACTTCAACAAAATTAAGATCTTTTGTGCTTCAAGAGACACTGTCAAGAAAATGAAAAGATAACCCACAGAATGGAGAAATATTTGCAAATCATAGATCTGATAAGGAACCAGTATCCAGAATCTATAAAGAACTCATAACAATAAAAATAATAAAAAGACAAATGTCTCAATTGAAAAACGGGCAACATATTTGAATAGACATTCCTCCTGAGCATATGAAAATATGCTCAATACCATTAATCATTAGAGAAATGCAAACCAAAATTTCAGTGAGTTACCACTTTATTTTCACTAGGATGGTGATAATAAATTAATACTAATAAATGCTGGCTGGAATATAAAACGGTACAGGTACTTTGAAAAACAGACTGGCAGTCCCTCAAAATGTTCACCCAAGAAAGTAAAAACAAATTATGTTCACACAGAAACTTGTACATGAACGGTGAGAGCAGAATGATGTACAATGGCTATAAAGTGGAACCAGTTCAAACACCCATTAACTGATGAATGCATAAATAAAACGAGGACTATCTATGCAATGGAGTATTATTCAGCAATAAAAAAGAATGAAGAGCTGAAATCTGGTACAAGGTGGAGAAACCTTGCCAAGATTTTACAATGTGGAAGAATGCAGGCAGAGAATGTCACATACTATATGACTCTATCTTGCGAAAGCTCCAGAACAGGCAGACCCTTACATGTAGAAAGTCGATTAACCATTGCCAGGGGCTAGGGGAGGGGCAGATACGAGTAACTGCTCATGTTGCATAACCTTGCGGATACATTAACATCATTCAATTTTACGGGTGGAAGCAGTGAGTTTTATGGCATGGGAATCATATCTCAACCTTAAAAAGTAGTGACTATCAGGGGCGCCTGGGTGGCTTAGTCGGTTAAGCGTCCGACTTTCGCTTAGGTCATGATCTCGCGGTTCGTGGGTTCGAGCCCCGCGTCGGGCTCTGTGCTGACTGCCAGCTCAGAGCCTGGAGCCTGTTTCAGTCTGTGACTCCCCTCTCTGACCCTCCCCTGCTCACGCTGTCTCTCTCTCTCCTAAAAAAAAAAAAAAAATGTTAAAAAAAAAAAAGTAGTGACTATCATAATTGGTCATTTGAAAGTGCTACTTCGGAGCAGGGAAATATAAAAGGAGACTAGAGCAGAGGTTTGGGAAGCATGAAGAACAAAATGATGAGGGTCATTATTTGTCTCCTTCCCCACCTACATCCCCCTATGAAGGTTGTAAATCTTTTCTCATGCAGACATTTTGAATTCCTAGGAAACAGCCTGATATCTGAATTTTGGGTGCCAGTATTATTTCCCAAGGCCAGATTTCACTAAAACTTTGCCTGCAGAAATGCTATTCAGTCAGAAAAGCTCACTTGTTTCATTTGTCAAAGATGCCTATTGATGTCCTGTCTAGATGTGGGTCATACGTTGGGGAGCAGATAAGCTCTGGAGTGGGAAGATCTGAACATAGGTTCTGCTTTTAGTATTTGTGTAAAAGTGGTAGAATTTTTCTATTTTCTAAACCTCAGTTTCTCCTTTTAAAATAATATATGACTTCCTCCTACTGGCCGATGAGATAGCGTACTAGCCAGGACTCTCAGTTGCAAAGGATGGATATCCCAATCAAATCAGATTGAGGACCAGAGGGGATTTTTTGGTACAACTGAAATTCCAGGAAGAGGTAGGCTGCAGGTATGACTGGATAAGGGTGCTCGAACAATAGTCTCTTGGCACCTATTTGCTCTGTCTGCCCTTCATCATACTTTCCTCTGCGTCGGCCCCACCCAGAGGCAGGCTCTGTCCAGTGGTGGTGGTATGATGGGGTCAAGAGCTTCCATAGGTTCACATGCTAACTTCTCAGCAGCTCCTGGGAATGGGGAGGGAGTCGGGAGGGGGAAGGACAGGAAGAGACTTCATTATCCTATCTTAGAACTCTGTGGAAAGAAGATTATCCCTTTACTTAGCAAGGTCTGAACTGACTGGAAGTTACTGAGACTCTGACTTCCTGAACCCATTCCATGGCTAAAGGGATGTAATATGCTACTGAGTGAGCCTAAGCCAGGTACCCAGCTCTTTCCATGAAGTATGAATGAGGGAGGGTGGGTTCCCAATGAAAGTTGGAGTGACTTTAACTGAAGAAGAGGGATGGATAACAAGTAGGGGAAATAGTAACTATTCTCTAGGGCACTGTTTTTCAAACCTTTAAATGATCACCTAAATTAGAAATCACTTTTACATGAAGATGGGGTATACACATATGTATTTTTTTATACTGAAATGACTATAGATTTTGCTCTTTGGATTTATTTTCAAATATATTAACTTAGAGAGAGTGAGAGAGAAGAGAGAGAGAGAGAGAGAGAGAGAGAGAGAGAATCTCAAGCAAGCTCTGTGCTGTCAGTGCAGAGATCTATGAAGGACTGGGATTCATGAACCATGAGATCATGACCTGAGCCAAAATCATGAGTTGTAAACTCAACCAACTGAGTCACTCAGATGCCCCATTTGCTCTTTTTCTTCAAAATATCCCAAGTTTTCTAAATTTAGCGAAATCAGTGTGAGGTTTTTAAATTCAAGTATAATTAGCATACAGTGCTCTATTAGTTTCAAGTGTATAATATAATGTTTCAACAATCCTTTTTTTAATGATTTAACAATCCTATACATATGTATTTATATGTAAATGAAACAGCAGTTTCACCATAAAAACCAACCTCACTGTATACAAATGGACATAGATATTTTCTAGTTCATTCTAATTTGTTTTGTTCAATCTTCTCCCATTTCATTACAAAATGTAGTTTACACCAGTAATTTGATTTTATAATTACAAATTTATTTAAAATTTTTTAAGGTTTATTTTTGAGGGAGAGAGAGAGAGAGAGAGAGAGAGCGCGCGAGTGAGCATGAATAGAGTTGCGGGGGAGACAGAGAGAGACACACACACAGAATCTGAAGCAAGTTCCAGGCTCTAAGCTGTCAGCCCAGAGCCCGATGCAGGGCTCGAACTCACAGACTCATGAAATCATGACCTGAGCCAAAGTTGGACGCTTAACCGACTGAGTCACCCAGGCTCCCCTATAATTCACAAATTTGAACCCCGGTTTACAAAGTACTTCTTCATAGGAAACACATTTAGAAGTGCCCCATAAACTGTAAAGCACTATTCCTATGTTAATATAATATTCTATATTAATATTAATATGGTGTCAATGCCATCGTAATTTTGTAAACAGAGTATGAGAAGAAGCAACTAAAAATTGTTGGTGTACCAAGGGTAGGACATGTGGATTGACCAAAGTACTGTTTTTGTGGAGTGGGGTGCAGTTCAACCCCAAGCAAGAGCTAACTGGCCCAGCTACAGATCTTCCCAGATAATCAGACAATTGCTATGATTTGGACAAGGCAGGAAAATCCAGACTAGAACAGTTAAGTGGTTTACTGCAGTGACTTGCAACATAAGGACAAAAATGAGTGGTTTATAAAATTCGGGCTCAAGTAGAGACCGAAGCCCAGAGTGCAGTTTCACTTGGCACTGCCAGCACTTTGATTATGACTATAACTCTTATGCTTAAGGTTTGCCAGTAAGTAAAATGGGTCCAAATAGCAGTGGATGAAGCTTAATTATCTCTGTCTTACATAAATGTATGAAGATGGACAGTCCAGTGCTAGTGTGAGGTTCTTTCCCATGAAGCCTCCAGGGACATAGGACTCTTCCCACACATAATGCTACATGCCCAGATTAAACCCTTGTTCTTGCTGTCCAGGATGATGGCTGGAGCTTCAGTCATCAAATTGTAGATCAGGTGGCAGATATAGGAGGTGAGGGAGGAGAGAAGATAAAGCAGATGGTCATACCAGCCAACTTTCAAAAAAATTCTCCAGAACAAGCAATAGTACGTCTCCTTGGCCAAGAAGTGATCATAAGATCATATCTAGCTATAAAGGGGCCTGGAAAAATTAGCCAGCTTAAAGCAAGAAATTTGTTTTAATTTATATTATTTAGCTTTTCCTGCAAAACAAATTACCCTCAAAGTCAGCAGCTTAAATAGCAACCATTTTACTTAGCACACAAATTCTGGGTCAGCCACGTGATTCTTTTGCTCTGGCCAAGTGTGACTAACTTCAGTTGGAAAAAGAGCTTAAAACATTTGTGTGGTGGCGTGTTAGCTTTGTTCACCTTCACATGGATTCTCATCTCCAGCAGGCTATGTAGGACTCATTGCACGGTGGTATCAAGGTTGAGCAAAAACAGGGCAAAAACAGCAAAAAGGGGCAAAAAGGGGCAAGCCCTAATGTGAAAGCATTTTCAAGACTCTACTGGGGTCAGAGTTGCTAACGTTCCATTGCCCAAAGTGACTAACGGTGATTCAGAAAATAGAGAAGTTACACTCCACTTTCATATGGGAAGGGAAGAATTTGTGGCTATTTATTTTGATCTACTGCACAATAGAGAAAGAGGAGAATGGATATCAGGGGGCACCGTTAGTCTCTCATTTTTCCACGAGAAATACTACACTACCTCCATCAATGTCTAGTGTTCCAGACTGGTTATGACTAACTTCCTGCATTCCATCTTCACTTGGGTGTGTCCTCAGATGTCTAAAATTCAACATCTTCAAAACATAACTTCTAATTTATCTCCCACACATAACAAAACTAAACAAAGCTTGTCCTCCTACGGTATATGACACCACAACCCTTTCAGTTCGTTACTCAGTCCAAATAGCCGGAAGTCCTCTTTGACAACTCCTTCTCTCTCACTTTCTCATATTCAAACTATAACCAAGTTCTGTTGATTTCATCTCCTAAATATCTCTGGAATCTACCCACATGTCTTGATCTCTACTGCCACCACCTAAGTCCAAAGGACCAGGCATACATTTTTGCATTCTCCAATCTGCTTTTCATATTACAGCTAAAGTGATGAAAATACAAATTTCATCATGTCACTCTAGTTTAAAAGCTTTCACTGGTGTCCTCTTGTTTTGGGGATGAAGATAAACCACATAGCATGCAAAGTCTTGCATGATCTTGGCTCCTGCTACTCTCTCTCTCCTTACTGTAGCATATAGCTTCAGAGGAAGGCAGAATAATGTAGTTTTAAAACAATAACTCATAGGGACACCTGAGTGGCTCAGTCAGTTGAGTTGACTCTTGATTTCAACTCAGGTCATGTTCTCATGGTTCGTGAGTTTGAGTCCCATATTGGGCTCCATGCTGACAATGCAGAGCCTGCTTGGGATTCTCTCTCTCCTTCTCTCTCTCTACCCTTCCCTCAATCAAGCTAGCAACCTCTCTCTCTCTCTCTCTCTCTCTCAAAAGAAAAAAATAAACTTAGAAAAACTTTAAAAAAATAATTCATAAACCAAGATGACCAATTGCACCTTGGACTGCCAACACGATCGTGTTCAAAGGTCTATGTGCTACAAGCTCACTGTAGGTCCTTCTTTATGGGCAACTGGGACATCTTTAAGTTGTTCCTCTTCTTTCTCTGGGCAGGAAAGTAAGGGAGATTTCTGTTGAGGGGTTATGATAATGTCAGAAGGCATTTCAGGGATTCCTATCTGTGATTGGAAGTAACAGCTAATAAAAATGGCTACATTGGTCTGATCTTAGATGGAGGCCTTGAAAGATACAAGGTGCTCCACATGGGAGGTCCAGCATGAATCATTTAGACAGGCTAGTCTGAACTTAAGTTCAGGTAAGGGAAGCCACAATTTGTTTCTAAGATAGAGATGGGGATGGAAGACAGATGTTGAGTCAAAACAGAGGCAAATTGGCTCACAGAAGTATGGGGAGTGTCAAGCAGGTAACTTGGTGAAAGGACAGATAGATAGTTCAGTTAATAAGGGACTTTTTTTGTGCTAGTAGATTCCTCTTGGAGTTTCCTTCTTTGGTGGCTTGCTTGTTGGATATTTTGGAAATAAATATTAAATGAAGTCAATATTTTTGCCCAATTCTAATCTAATTCATCTTGTCTGGGGCAGTCTGTAGGACTATCAACTCCATTTCTTCGGGATTTAATTCTGTTCTCTCAAGCATTAGCTGACATATCCACCACAGAAATATTTCACCTATTCTAAGGGTGAGAGCAACACTCCTGACCTTCTCTCTCCAGTTACCCTCTTATTTGAGCAGGTTGCCAGGACAATTGGACAGATTCATAACTGAACGTAGTTCTGTTCCAAGACTTCTCCATTCAAAGGTGTTAGAACCTGAACAAGAAACTCAGTCTCATTTAACAATATATTTGATAGTAACTCAGATGAAATTATTCATGTTTAGTAACTATTGGAAAATCATAAGCACAGGGAAGCAGTAGATGGTAAAATCAGGAACTAAAGGTAGGATGAGTTTGTACAAAGGACTGAAATTCTGAAGGTAAAACTCAGTATGGATAGCATAGGGGCCTCATTAAATTGGAGATTCAAATGCATAAAAACACAGTGGTCATGTGGGAGCTATGCAGTCTCACATTTTACAGAAACCTTACCATTAGGAATGATTGGGATATTCTTGCCAAAAAGATATCAAGGTAGGCTGCCTTTCTAGGCATGCATTCTTCAAGGTGATGAACATGGAAGACTTTTCCCATCTTAAAATAGTCTGAAAATGAAAATGAGATTTATTATTATTTTTTAAAAGACTGTTGTAGTGTTCTGGTAAGGGAACTGGGGAAAATGGTGGTGTTCATGCTAGAATACCAATATTCACTTCCATGTCACGTTTTTATTTCTTTGAGGCTAAGTATATCTGATTATTTGCAATCAATTTCAAAGTATCTATCTATCTATCTATCTATCTATCTATCTATCTATCTATCTTCTATCTATCTATCTATCTATCATCATCATCATCTAGAATTCATATCAGTAATAAACAATGTCAAAGGTAAATTGTTGACATCTAAAGAACATGTGTACTTGGTAATTCATGAACCTCTGCTTTGAGGAGCAATGAGGATCTGCCAGGAGGATAATCAAAATGACATGATTCGAAGGATCTTGGTCTGTCCTTTATTTGCAGAGATGTCATTGTCCTTTACTCAATAGACTTGTGAAGGACAAATGACCACTTTTTAAAAAAAGTTTATTTATTTATTTTGAGAGAGAGGGTGAGAGTGCACATGGGAGAGGGGCAGAGAGAAAGAGAGGGAGAGAGAGAATCCCAAGCAGGCTCCACATTGTCAGCACAGAGCCTGAGGTGAGGCTCGATCTCTTGAACCCTGAGATCATGACCTGAGCTGAAATCAAGAGTTGGACACTTAACCGACTGAGTCACCCAGGCACCCCAGACCACTTTTTTCTTGAGTTCCCAACTTGTGACTTTTTTGTGGAGTCTCCGTCCTGCCAGTGAATGCTCCCTGGACATCTGATCATGTGTGCCTGGGCTATTGTTCTGTTGCCATTATTCTCCATATAAATCCATCAACATTTTTGCATTCTCCATTTTCTTATATTTCTCCAACAGATTAATGTCAGTCAAAGCAAGAATTCAGAGAAAACAAATCGTACATCAGGTGGAGTTCCTGACTGCAAATAAAATAAACCACCTCTGGCTAACTTAAGCAAGGAGTGGCTGCACTGGAATATCGGGAATGTCAGAAACCATTGTGAAGCCTGGAGAGTCCTGCCTGGACACTTCACACTGCTGGCACCGAGGGTCAACTACAAGCACATTCTTGCTGCTCCTTAGTGAATACTTCCCCCTAAACTGCTGAAGCCCAGGTAAGAGCATCAGTTTAGACAAGTCTTGTTGGATAGTCACTCTCTCACTGCGAGCAGGTAGGAAGGGGGTACATGTGGATTGCTGGCCTCCAGAGAAAAGAGCTGGATATGTGTCCTACCACCAATCCACACATAAGGAGGACATCCCTGAATAGGAAGGGAGCCCCAGAACGGGACTCCAGGAAGACAGATGTCCTTCTTCTTTGCATTGATTTTGGTCTCTCTGTGTCTCACATCAGTCAGGATTTGTCTTCAAATGATCTCAAAACCAGAGCTGTCAAGAGTCTGAGATGAGACTAGACCAGACACAAGTGTTAAGTATGTACACTTATGAAAGATGGTAGGATTCAAGGGTGCATCATTCTAGAAAGTTCCTAGAACCTTGATGTGCTTCATCCAACACAATCTCTCTGTGTTCCTTTTCCTTCCTCTGTGAGTGGAGCTCCTGAAAGCTGTACTTCAGTTCACTTCTTCTCCTACGGGTAACATGAAGCAATGGGGGGCTGTAATGTCATGTTCAGCTTAGTCCCCAAAGTCTACATTTCATAAAGTATATTTTTTGAAAAAACTTTTTACTTATTTTGAGAGAGAGCATGAGTGAGGAAGGGGCAAGGAGAGATGGAGAGAGAAAATCCCAAGCAGGCTTGGTACTGCCAGCATGGAGCCCCAGGCAGGGCTCCAACTCACAAACTGTGAGATCATGACCTGAACCAAAAACAAGAGTCAGACACCTAACTGACTGAGCCATCCAGATGCCCCTCATAAAGTGTGAGCGTCTGATATGTAATGTTTTACTGATAGTTGCATATCCCTACGGAAGCTGTCTTTTGACTTACTGTTGCTGCTATCATGCTTATTTTCTTGTACATATTTATTGTCAGCTATCACAATTCTTTGTAAAAACATGGGATGATAAAGAAATGAATAGAGCAACAGCAACTAGTGGCTTATTAGCAGATTACCTAGCCAACTAACTAAATAAATAAATGAGAAAAACAGAATATATTTAAAAGTTTAAGTTCTGGCCTCTCACAAAGCAGGTCTGATCATACCCGTCTAGTACCTTGTCTGTTGCCAACAATTGACAGCTACAAAGGATCTGTTATTCTTGTCTTCTCTTTCTTGGGATTCAGTTAGGAAGTCTGACTGCCATCACCTTGTCTCTCCCCCAAGTCTGGCCATGACCAGGTATGACTCCCTAGCTCAGAGGAGAAGACTTGCTGTTTTCTGTGTTCTGTGGTCAGGCCTTGTGGTGGGCAGAGTGGTTTAATCATGGAAGCCTCTGAATATGCATCCTTACATAGCAAAACAGACTTTGCAGATGAAGTGAAGATTCCAAATTTAAAACAAGAAGATTACCCTGGGTTATCTGGCTGGGTCCCATCTCATCACATGAGTCCTTAAAAGCAGAAAACTTTCTCCAACTGAGGACAGAGAGATGCTGTGGAATGAAAAGTCAAAGAGATTCTAAGGGAGGTCTTTGCTGAGTCTGACAAAGAAGGGCTCGGGGACAGGGACTGGATAGATATTCTGGCTCCTAGCCCATAGCCAGCCAGGAAGTAGAGACCTCAGTCTTACAACTGTAAGACGCTAGACTTTTCCAACAAGTTGGCTGGGCTTAGAAGACAATTTTCAGAGCCTGCGGATAAGAGTTTTGGCAATGGATACCTTTGTCCATTGGTATAATAAGTGGTGGTATTTCAAGATATTAAATTTGTAATGGCAGCAATAGAAAATGAATACAAACCCTATATTTGGACCTTGCTTCTGATAAGGTTTAAAAATAAAAGCCCACAAAGTCTTTGAGGCTAGGAGAAGGTTCTGAGCCCACCCCCTTCCATTATCCAGTTGTGATGATTTCTCAGACTCTTTGGGTCTCAGGCAGTGAGGCTGAGACAGACCCTAAGTCAGCTGGAGTCTCTTCATTTCCCCCAACCCTATCAACCAGACCATGTCAAGCTTTCAGTATTTTATCAAGAAGGCAACAGACATTTGTTACCTGTTGCATGATGTGCAAAGGTGTCAAGGTATCGCTTGGGTAGACGGAATGCCAATACTTGGAAAAGAGTGGTAAGAAAGCTTCCTCACGGATAAACATCTGTCTGTGTAGACAGTATTCTCAATGTGATGAGGAAATCCTCCAACGTATCGATAGACAAGTTTAAAGGTGGGACCCATTAACAAGATGAAAGTATGATTAGTAATAGTGTCCGATGTTGGCTGCTAAGGTTAAGACATTTTTCCAGCAGAGTCTCAGGAGCAGTTACATTACCTGGCATTAAGGCTGCTCTCACATTCAAGTATGGACTTCCTGCCTTAAAAGCAGTCACCCAGAGTATCACCTTCCTGAAGCACTTGGATTAAAAGTACTTAGAAGTTGCAAAGTTACTCTTTACAAAGCGTCAAATGGATTCCCCTTATTTTGTTAATAAGAATAATCTGTAGACTGCCTAGTAGCCATTTCCATTAAATAACCAGCTTAAAAAAAAGAAGAAGAAGAAGAAGAAGGAAAGAAAAAGCTTTGAAAACTTTACTCGCAATATCTGTTCATTCTTTCTTTGATGTACTTGGAGTGAGGAGAATACATTAGTGCCTTTTAGCTTGGCAGCCAGCTCTCTCAAATGTAAGTAAATGAAAAGAGCTGACTAGAGTATTTACTTCTTTCTCAGAATTCTAATGTCAAGATTGTTTCCTCAAAGGCTGAAAAAAAATCAAAAAGTAGAAGCGGGGCTGAAGTTTTAAACAAGGCCTTTCCTTCTTGGGAGTAGCCAGCTTCAACAAAATTGATGCTGGCACAAAGGACATTTTCTCAGGAACAGCAGAAATAGCCAGTCTTTGGACCACACAGCCCATGGCCAAGGTGGTGGCCAAGCTGGTACCCAGTGGTCGTGCTGGAGAAGGGCCTCATGGAAAAGTGACAGAAAAGAGCTAGTCTTGACTCTACAGCAAACACTGCCTGGTCTTTAATAGACCGTTCCTCATCTTGGCAGACTACCAGATACCCATGTCCAACTGCTCCTCTTTTCTCTCCCAGAAATCGTTTTTGCTGGCACATGACCTCCCACTTGAGATGAGATTTCTCAGCCTTTCTGGGGGTGAGATGTAGTCAATAGAGCGTAAGTGAATGTGACCTGGGCCATTTCCGGGTCGTGACCTTAAAGCAAGAAAATGGGCTCCTCTCTTCTCTTATGATAAGACATGAGCTGTGTTCATAGCAGTGACCCAGCTGCCTCCATCCAGATGAAGATGGCACATGAGGGGACAGTGGTACAAGTTGGTACTTGAGACCGTGAATGATTTTGGAGGAGGCCCCACCATTGGAACTTCCAACCTATAGAGTTGCATGAGAAAGAAATCAAACTGCATGTTACTCAAGCCATTGCATTACAGCATCTCCTTGTTTTCACAGCTCAGCCATTACTCATCTACCACCCCTCCCTCTGTACCCAGAAATTTTTTTTAAATATAAAGTTCATTTATTTATTCTGAGAAAGAGAGAGAGAGAGAAGGGGAGGGGCAGAGGGAGAGAGAGAATCTCAAGCTGCCTCCACGCTCAGCATGGAGTCTGATGTAGGACTCGAACCCATGACTGCCAGACCACAACCTGAGTGGATATCAGAACTCAGAGGCTCAACTGACTGAGCCACCCTGGCATCCCTGTACCCAGAACTTTTTTGTTGCTCAACACTCACTGCAGCACTTTTACCTAGATCTATGTGCTTTTGCTAAGTTATTAATTTCAAAACGATTAAACTCCTGTTAACATGCCAAGCTCCATGTTCTGCTCTAGAACTAGCCATGCCAACCACACCTGCACACTCCTGTGTTCCATGAGTCATTCTCTTAGGGTTAGTCAGCCCTCATCTTCCAAGTCAGCTCTTTCAGTAATCTGCTAATGGATGTCTGCCTCTTGTGGGAAAACAGGTGGATCCTAACATTGGTCTTCAAGGCACCCTCTTCACCCTAAATAGCAAGTCTTATGGTGGGGGTTTCAGGAAAGTGTAGCAGACAGGGGTGTCCCTTACACTATATCTTAAGATGCTATGCCCAAAGCTGTTGTCACCTTCAAGACTGAAACTGGTTTAGCTCCTTCTGATGTATCAAATGAGATATCCAGATTTTGAGGAAATCTTAAAAGATTTTGGCAGTCTTCATCTTTATTGATTGTCAGCAAAATTTTGCTTTTTATGAAATAACTCAGATTTGACTTAAAATGATTTTTTAAAAAGTATCATTAAAATTGATAAAAATATGAGTGAATGCTTTCTTCAGCTTCCTCAGGCCTGGCAAAGTTGAGAGATAGAACACAATCCTTAAAACAGACTCAAACTTTTAAGCTATATGATGCTTACCATCCAGTAAATCTGCTTCGTGATTAAAAAAAATTTTTTTGTAATGTTTATTTATTTTGGAGAGACAGAGACAGAGCGTGAGCAGGGGAGGGGCAGAGAGAGAGGGAGACACAGAATCCAAAGCAGGCTCCAGGTTCTGAGCTGTCAGTGCAGGGCTCAATGCGGGGCTTGAACTCATGCACCATGAGATCATGACCTGAACTGAAGTCAAACGCTCAACTCACTGAGCCACCCACGTGCCCCAAACTATTTCATAATTTTAAAGTGGTCTTCTTATGTGGCAGGATGTATAAATAATGATTATTTATGATAAGAAGAAATGTTTTAAGGCCTAGTTATGCAAATGTTTTAAACCTTTAAGAACTTCTGATATTAGAACAATTCTATCTTAGGAAGAGAGAGGAGTTACTGCCATTTCTAAAGCATTCAGTGTGGGGTTTCTTTTATAGGCAGCCCATGCTGTGTTTCCATATTATTTGACTTATAAAAGTTAATTGTTAAAAGTTACTGATGACTCCTGGGAACATACACAGAGACAGACTGTCCCCTAGAATGGAGGGTGCAGAATTTTCCTTCTATAAATAACTGCTTAACACCTTACAGGCACACACACCCACACATAATTTTAGAGAAAAGCGGTTTGTTCACACAAAATTCTGCAGGGAAATGGAAGCTTTTCCTACCAAGCTGGCATAAACAGTGGAAGATCAGAAGAGGTAGACAGACACTGTGGCTCTCTGCACGCAGTGGGATGAGAATTCATTTACTCGTTAGAGGTTTGTGCATGTTAATTTTAAACGTGCTTTAGGAAAAATACACTTAAAATATACAACCTATCAATCAATCAACTACTATTTAACTGGGCAGCACTAGCCACTGTACTCTTTTATACAGTGAGCCTTCAGACATGAACCAGACCTATCTCAGTCCCAGATCAGCAGGAATTTTTATTTATTTTATTATTTATTTATTTATTTAAAAAATTTTTAATGTTTTATTTATTTCTAGGAGAGAGAGAGAGACAGCGTGGGCAGGGGAAGGTCAGAGAGAGAGGGAGTCATAGAACTGGAAACAGGCTCCAGGCTCCGAGCTGGCTGTCAGCACAGAGCCGTTCACAGGGCTCGAACCCACGAACCGTGAGATCATGACCTAAGGGAAAGTCGGACGCTTAACCGACTAAGCCACCCAGGCACCCCAGGAATTTTTTTAAGTCAGCTGTAGGGGTCAACAATTAATAACCATAACAAAATGAAAATTGACCAAAAGTATATCATCTTTGGTGCACAAAAAATATAGTTTCAAGATAGGTAGGTGTGTGTGCTTTCCTATCCTCATCACTGAATGTGCTCATGCCTCTCTTTTTTCATCAGCCAGTGCTTGCCATTTCTCTTTGCTTCATATTCGTATTGCATGCTCTCTCTCCACTGAAGTAGTAATGTGAAGCACAGAACAGAGGTGAGTACCAACAGTCAGATGACCAACTGGTGACTAGACTTCAGTTCTGTGTTCTTCATGGATAAGTGTCTGGGTTTGATGGAGATTCATCTGAGCTTGGAGGATGAGGGATTCTCAAAGCACGTGAGATGTCTGTGGGGGTCTTTCTGGCCTGGCCAGAGGTGTGGGAGCTCAGGAGTCAGGCACAGGGGGGCTGAAAAGAGGTAGTAATCCAAACTTCCTTTGGCATCTTTGGGGGTCAAGTCCATTTATCCAGAGAAAGAAAGAAGAGAGAGTCAGAAGAACTTTAGGAAAACACGAATGTGAGTCAAAGTTGGAGAGTAAAATTCCCGGTAAATAAAGTTAATATGTGCAGGAGAGAGGAAGCGGTACCAAGTCCCCAAAGTGGGACGAGTCCTTGTCCCCTGCTCCCAGCTGCAAACACTCAGTCAAGTCCATACCTGGTGTTAAACATTTTCTACTTGTGTGTGTGGGCTTTCACCCAACCTACACGGTGATTTTGAACCTTCCTACTTGTTAGACTACAGACCTTCTATTGAATCTCTAAAAAGCTGCCGAAAGTCAAACTAATATCAGGAGAGCTATTATCTTGGGAATTATAACATGTCAGTCGGGGTTTCACGGACTAAACAGAGAAGTCTCTTCGGCTGGTATGTGAGGAAGCATATGGGTCGTCCCTGTTCTTGTTTCGTGGCTGCTGGAGAAATTGTGTGGTGGTTGTTATTTTGTTTATGCTGCTTATTTGGTTGGGTGTTGGTGGGGGAAGAAAGGGAGGGAAGGGTGAACAGGAGGGTGGAGGGGGGGAGAGAGAGATTCCCTGAATACTCTCCTACCGTTGCTCAGAGGAAGTCCTGCCCATATTCGAAGTAAGATACATCTGCTTATAAGACAGGCTGGAGGCTGGTTAGAGGAATATAAATGCCTATTGTCCTTCTCTATGGCAGAAGCTTTATTTCCAGCCAGCAGCCCATCAGGGCCTGTCACATCAGACATGGTTATCACACATATTATGTAGCCTGGAACTTGGTGAGCACGAATTCCACTCAATTTAACTGTGTTACTCTGGAATACAATTTCTCCTGACCTAGAGGAGAAAGTGTATTCATGAATCTGTTGATGTGAATCTATCATAGGAACAACATACACCAAATACCCCTCACGTTAATTCCAGAATTTAATGGCTTGCCTCACCCTCCTAATGATAAAGAGGACAAGGAATTTGCTTCAAGTCAACCTACGTGATTTTGTTTTTAAGTTGAATCATGGGATATTCTGTATTAGTCTGGTGAGAATGTGGTCCCCACACACGTATACATGTGTACATATGTATGTGGGTGATTATGCAAATGTGAAGAGATTACATCTTATTTTATTCCCTATTCCCCATCGTAGTTAATATATATCATTACTTGTGCCGCATAGCAACCTGTCCCCAAACTTGGAGGCTTAAAATGACGGCAATTATTATGTCTCATGATTTTGTGAGTTGACTGGGAATTGCTCCTTCTTTGTGGGATATCACCTGGGGGATGAGATGATGGGAAGGCCCTCATGGCTGGTGGTTAGTGCTGGCTGGGATCTCACCGGCAGGCTGGTGACCAGGACGTCATTTCTCCAAGCATATAAATGGATTGCTTGGGCTTCCTCATGGTCTGGGTGGTCTATGGATAATCAACTTCTACATGGCAGGTGGCTTCTAAGAGTGCAAACGCGTAAGCCTCTAGGACTCGTCAAGACTTCGGTATAAAACATCACTACAAGTAGCATCACTTCTGCCATATTTTTTTTTCTTTTTTTCTTTTTTAATATTTTTTATTTATTTCAAGGAGACAGAGAGAGACAGCATGAGCAGGGGAGGGTCAGAGAGAGAGGGAGTCACGGACTGAAACAGGCTCCAGGCTCTGAGCTGGCAGTCAGCACAGAGCCCGACGTGGAGCTGGAACCCACGAACCGCGAGATCATGACCTAAGCGAAAGTCGGACGCTTAACCGACTGAGCCACCCAGGCGCCCCTACTTCTGCCATATTTTATTGGTTAAGGCAGATCGTGAGGCCAGCCCAGTTTTAGAGGAAGGCATGAATATTGTGAGCTGGGGTCCACTGGGGAGCTGCTGAAGCAAATATATACAAACACCTCTGCCTGTACTTGTCATCTTTCTAGATCTCCATCTCTCCAAACACTCACATGCTTGAATGTGGTCCTTATTTTGTAAGACAAGCCTGTTCAATGTGCTCTGTATCTGATACAGGATGTGATCTGAGAATGAAGAATGAAAGTATCCACAGACATCAGTGTTTCAGCGGAGGAAAAGAACTTAGACGTCATGTAGCTAAACTTTCTTTTCAGATGAGAGAACTACCTTATTACTCAGCACTATCTCCACTGGAACTGAATGCCTTTTGCCCTGTTTCAGTGAAGATGAAGCAACCATTTGGCATTGATTCCATTGTTCTGGCATCAAAGCAGTTGAACAGTAAATAATTGTAATGTCCCAATCAAGTAGCCCTTCATCCTCTGATCATTACTTTGGGAGGTTGCTGATCATTTAGCATCTACATTGGAATTACTGCAGATGAAAACACTGGTTCTCAGGGCAAATAATCAGGATAGACGTGATACGTATGGGAACTTTCTGGGGAGAATGGAAGGCAGCACGTGTTGAAGAGATCTCGCTGTAGTTGGGGGAGATCATCCTCCCTAGAGATAGCACATTGCTCAACTGGACCAAAAAATACACATTTTTAAAACCTCAACAGATTTTACTTTGCTCAGATGTTTTGTTTCCATTGACAATGATGGATGTGAATCTAACATCGTCTAAAAGTAAGTTGGTCTATATGTTACTTACTCAATTTATATGAGTCCATTTCAACCTGTACTCTGTTGAGTGAACCCCAATGTGCCAGACAGTTTACAGACATGAAGAAAAAAGACGCTTATACCTCACCATAAGGAATTAGTTAAATTAATTATGATACATCCACAGGAATTAGCATACAGCGATTGCAACAGAAGTTAGAGGAGAATATTTTTAACAGCTTTATTGAAGCATAACTGATATATAGAAAACTGTGCTGATTTCACGTATACAGTTTGACATTTGGATATACGCACGTACTTGTGAAATCATCTCCACAAGCAAGGGAATAAACACATATAGAAACACATTTAACACAGAGAGAGATGCTCAGGATAACTATGTGAAAATAAAGGTGCTAAGGGCCACAGAACACGAGCGAATGCACACTAAAGTCCAATGTTTTGAAAACCAATCCCTGTGCAGGGCAAGGAATGAAAAATGTGGATAGATTATTTCCGTGTCTTAGGCCATTTTTCTAGGTTCCCGAGATAACTTTTTCCCTGTGGTTTTCCAATGTTCCACCATCAACAGACATTACATGTGTGTCAACATAAAAAGGAAATAAAAACTTGGGTCAAAGTACAGAAGGCCATCTCTGTCTGTCTTTGCTATTAATTTATTTCCCAATTAGAAAAATTTAATATTTTATTTATTTCTGAGAGAGAGGGAGAGAGTGAGCAAGCAGGGGACAGTCAGAGAGAGAGGGAGACACAGAAGCTGAAGCAGGCTCCAGGCTCTGAGCTGTCAGCACAGAGCCCGACGCGGGCCTCGAACCCACGAACCGTGAGATCATGCCCTGAGCCAAAGTCTTAACTTTTTAACTGAGCCACCCAGGTGCCCCTATTTCCCAATTTTTAAGTTGTTTCTGTTTACAATGTTCAGAGAAGGCAGAAGTAGCCCCCCAACACATTTTAGTTTCCAAAGAAATGTACTATAATCCAGGAGGATTCTAGCACCATGCATGTCATGAAATTCAGGCTACTGAACAAGAGCTGACGTTTCATGCGAGGCCCCCGGAAGCTTTTCCACCACAAGGGTGCAGGCCCGCGCGCAACACCTCATCTTGACCTTTGCCTCTTGTACCCGTATCATCACAGCATAAAGCCATTTGATTCCAGGCCACCTTTGATCAATGTTTAATGATCAGCCCTTCTGCAGCAGTCAAAGACATCATGCAGCAGGAGATATTTACAGGCGGTGCAGACCCAGCCTCTTCCGTGGCGCGCTCTGGTTCCACGGACGCCATCGGCATTCCGCAGCGCGCAGAAACGTATCAAAGAAATTTGTGATGCTTTGAGCATGAAAGCGAAATAAAACACAGATAATTTGAGGAACTAAGAAACTTATCAGGGATGGGATCCACAGGCTGCCTGTCAGTTGGAAAGCGCGGTGCCACAGAGATCGGTGCACGCATGCAAATGTGGGGCGAGCAGCGCCACGGCGGCTCCCCGGGCCCCCCCTTCCGCCTCCCCACCCCCCCAACTGGAGGATGTTGCTATTCAAGGGGACTGATGAATGAAACCAGAATTGCATCAACTGCAGTGGAAAAGGCGGACAGGAGCAGCAGACAGCTGCGCGGGTGACCGCTTTACAAGTAGGAGCTATCAATCAGAAGGCGTGAAAGACCCAAATCCAGGGAAACCAGGATCCCACCCCCTTGATACCAATCCTAATAGAGTGCCAGTCACTGATGCAAATACGGGGCCGAGGAGCGTGATGATAGCTCCTGCCTTCCCTGCAGAAGGATCTCGGCGAACGTTGGCTGTTGTCCTGATTTAGGGACAATGCCACGCTGCAGCTGAGAATCTTTTTAGATGACAGACATTGCGGCTACCCTGTCTTAGACTTGGTTTAGGTCCCTCCAGGACATTTCTTCATGTGCGGGAGCACGGATGGTTCTAGCCTTCTCCCAGCCGCCAATGAGCGCAGGGTATCCACAAGGTAGGAGTTAAGCTATTGAGGACACAGGACCCAGACGCTCGTTTCTATGGGAGCTGGCACAGGGGGGTTAAGAGCGTGGCTTCTAGAACCAGACTGCTGGGAGTTGGGTTCCCTGAACGATGAACTCAGTTTTCTGTGGACTCAGTTTTCTCATCTGTAAAATGGGTTGAGTACTGGCTATGAAGATTGTGCTCTAACGCAATATTACCAAACTCGGTGTTCTCATCTGTAAAATGGGTTCATTACTGGTCATGAAGACTGTGCGCTAAAGCAAGGTTGCCGAATAGAAATGTGACATGGGCCACACGTGTAATTTTCTTGAATCTGCATTTGAAAAGTAAAGGCAAAAATGGGGGCTTTTAAGTAATATTTTATTCAGCCTAAATCTACCAGTCTAAGACGCTATTATTGAAGCATGCAATCCATACTAAGACGTTACTAATGAGATCTGATGGGTTTTGGTTTTCCTGTTTTTTTTTTTTTTATTAAGCCTTCAAAACCCAGAGTCTTTTACATTTATGGCATATGTCAATTCAGTCTACTACATTTCCAGTGCGCAGTTAGCCATGCTTGGCTAGAGGCTACTGTATCAAATAGCACAGCTTTACACCAGGAGAAACGCAATGCTATTTATGGACAGCCTAGAGTTTGTGGAAACTAAAATATTTTACAGTATTCCATAAATTTAACAGATAATCTGCCTGAGATCTAAGACTAAGAAGGTGAACGTTTATAATTTCCTCTGCCAGGAAAAACAACATTCTCTTCAAAAAGAGAAGCTAAAAACAAATAACTCTGATGTTTATATTTCTGAAATTCTATTCATCTCAATCAAAACTATCTGTGTGAGATAATAGGCCAATTATTTTTAGAGCTCTTTAAAATAATTTAGTAGACATAAATATACATGCAGATATACAGCTGGGATCCACAAAAAGCTGGCTTCAGCCACAGATAAATTATTAACCAATATCGAATGTTAAATTCCAGGGACCCAAGCGGGATCATCACAACGAACTACCTCCTTACCTCATAATGACTCGCGTATTCATCACCATTAGTAGCATTCATAACAGTAAAAAATAAAGACACACATCCTAGAACATTAATAACGGTAATCTTGTCATCTTTGAAAAATACGAGACCCAGCTACTTTGCACAGTGGGATGCAGATATTACTGAGGGAAATAATTAAAATATTAATTACACATTGGGTAGAGCATTGCCTATCGCTGTTATATTATCATTATTGTTGTTACGTTGCCCGAATATTGCTTTATGCAGATTTTACTTTATAGAGCCTTTATGAGAAATAAAATCTTTTGTGATTTTCATATTTACTCTCTTAGGCAACTTGAACTCCCGGGGACATGAATGCACGGTATATCAGATGGAGACTATCAGATTCAGCAACCAGGAAATATATTAACCTGGCTTTGCTGTGGGCCTACACTCATTAATCTGAAATGTTGAGCCTGTCCTTGAGTCAAACGGATGCCTGGATGGAAAAAATGTGGAGCATCCATGTTAGGCATGCGCTCGGTCAAGTTAATCATGGTTACACATTTACATGACAGTGGAAAGTATGTAGATGGGCGTTCCATGTGTCCCCCTCATCCTCACTTCTAGAGCCTCCTGAGCTTCTGACATTACGGGTCCTCTGTGTTCGAAGAGGTTGTGGCCGAAGGGAAAATTGTGGTAGACCAAATCATGGGGAATGTGGACTCGTTCGATAGAGATTGTAGCCTGGTGCTTGGCTCCCCACTTCTCACTAGTAAAAAGCGAAGCAGGCTTGCTGTTAGGAAGGAAGGAAACAGCAAGGAAACAGAGTGGAGGCGAGGGAAGGGAAGGAGAAGCCAGGCCATTCTCACAAGCATCTGTTCAGGCAGGAGCAAGGTCTTGTCCTTGAGCTGCCATTCCCTGGCTCCTCTTAGCCTCGAGGTTCACTTGTATCAACTGGACGGATGATTATACCTCTTGCACAGTTCTGCAGAAGGTCTGGTGGATGATGTCCCTAAATGTGCGTGCGTGTGGTCCGTACGACGCAAGTACTGAGTATTATTCTTCTGTGTCTTGGATGTTCAGCTGCATGAAACGTGGCCACATGCCTTCAGTCTTTCAAGAGATACTGCACAGTGGTCCCTCTCAGTGCTAGAGTGTCATGGGTGGTTGGGAGGAGAATGTGAGGTCCCTGCATCCAGGGGTCTCAGTTTGAGGGGGAGACAGACATACACGCAAACTGACCCCAGGCCACGGCAGAGAAGGTGAGCAGTGTTGGACTATGTGTGGTGGCACTCCATCAGCAGTGGGCGAGGGACCCTGCTTTTTAATTTTGCTGTGTGGAGTGCAGAGATCAATGGGTCTAGAAATCCTAAGAATGATGATTCAGTCCTGGGTACTAGATCCAACTACCTGTAGCCATATGTATGGGGACTATATGTTGGTACATATTTAACACCCAGGCCGACCTGTTATGGTTCATTTGCTTTTTTCTAAGATTTATTTTTGAAGATTTCTACTTGAATGGCTTCTACAACTTAGTTTTAATGTCTTAGGTGCCCGTTGGCGGGAATTGGCAAGTGTGATTTATTCCATTCATTTCTCTGCTTAAGCGAAGAATGTCTTTCTGACGACATAGCAGAAATAGTCCTCCACCCCCATTGGCTTCAGCCCTGTACCTTGCTCAATTTTTCTTCATAACTGATGCTGCTACCTGAGAGTTAATATACCATTTGCTTCTCTCATTAGAATATAAACTTGGGGAGGGTGTGACTTTGTTTTGTTTGCTAAAGTATTCCCAGACCCTAGAATAATGCCTGCCATTCTAGGTGGCTGCCAATCAAGGTCTTTGGAACTAATGAACATAAAGAAACAAAATAATCCTTGAATAAAGAGTCACACGTGTAGGGGAAAGGATGTGGGTTTCAGATTGGAGATGTTCAACTTTTTTTTTTTTTTTTTTTTAGTTTTTAATTTAGAGGGAGAGTACATGTGAGAATGGGGCAGGTGGGCAGAGGGAGAGAGACTTCCAAGCTGGCTCCATTCTCAACACAAAGCCTGACAGGGAGCTCGATCCCACAATCCTGCAACTTGATCATGACCTGAGGTGAAATGACCTGAGGTGAAATTAAGACTTGGACATTCAGCCGACTGAGCCACCCAGGCACTCCAAGAAAGATGTTCAACTTTTAAGCCTGACTCTCTGACATTCAGCAATGCATATGTTACATCATTTTGAGCCTCAGTTTTCCTATCTATAAAATGGGAGTCTTAACTATCATGCATAATAGTAAGGGCGCTTTTAAAATCTATTTATAGCTAGTAATCTCCTACAGAGCCAAGCCATCTAATGATCTAAATGTGTATGACAATTGGTTAATTTTGGAAGTCGGTGTCAGAAGAGAGATAAGCAAGACCTTGGCACAAGGTGTTTCTCAAACATCAGTTTTAATTCCCAGGTGTTATCTTTGAAGGAATTAATTTTGTTTATATTTTGTTATGTTTTCCAAGTCATTTTTTATCCATATATGCTAATCAAATAAATATTAAATTTAAGCAACGAAGCTTAGGACTATCTTCTCAAACAAGATAACTAGGGAAAAATTCACACATTAAAAAAAATTTCAGGATCCCACTGGCAGCGTTTGGCCCTTAAAACATACTTTCTCTGAAATAAAAAACAAACCAAAAACACATTTTCTCTGTATTGAGCCTTCATTTAAGCTGTTATGTTTTCTGTTTATCCCTGTACCCATACTCCCCATTTTCTTAAGTATAATAGAAATAGCAAAAGAAAAAAACACACACACACAAAGGAGTTGAAATTTAAAGTAAATTTCACTCATATTTAGGTCAGATATAGTGTTCATGGAGCAGAAGCGGTTTAAAGTATTCATGATTATCTTTGGTTGTAACTTTTGGGTCCTTTTGTTTGACCTTCAGGTACTTGAAAATTTTCAACAAATCCTGAAATAGTGTCATCTCAATTCTGAAGGTGGGGAGCACTCGACAGTCAGTGCCTTTTGATGATTTAGACAACTGATCCTTCATCGGAAACAGTCCTATGAAAATCAAACCTTCGACTCCACTGGTCTGTGGTATGAGTCTCCTTCTACGGTCTGTTTTGCAAATGGAAGAGAAACCCATGTCGAGCCCAGGCTTCCCGATCCCGTTTTCGCCTTGGATAAGATGGGCAAAGACACTGACCTGAGTCTGTTTGTCTGAAATCCCTGAGTATAAAGCCAGGGAGCTAGCAGAGCTGGTTCTGATTAACCTATATGGAGAGTCCAATGTAAATGCTATTAAAAACTCATTGAATAGTATAGGAACTGATTACTTACCCAGGGAGTTCTAAGTAAATCGAAGCAAATTGCCTGAGATTTAATTTAACAAACATTTACCAAGCATCTGCTCTGCTCACAGCACTGAGCTCAGAAGTCCGGGGTGCAGAGACGACTGAGACACAGGGTGCCTTCCAGGAGCTCCCGCTCTGGTTCTGTATGACACACCTCCACACAGGGCACGCATCTTCAGTTGTACCTTGAGGACATTTCCCCCTCTGATCAGAATCTGGGGCAAATTGTTAAGGGTTTGTGGCAGAGAGCTAGAAAACCACTGACCTGCGTGGACCCCTGTAATAAACACCAGAATGTCTTTGATATGCAAGAAAGAGGTTCCCAATTCTGACTGAGACTATCAAGGGGGACTTTAAAATTTTTAAAAAATGTTTTATTTATTTCTGAGAGAGATAAAGAGAGACAGCGTGAGCAGGGGAGGGTCAGAGAGAGAGGGAGATACAGAATCCGAAACAGGCTCCAGGCTCTGAGCTAGCTGTCAGCACAGAGCCCAACACGGGGCTCGAACCCACGAACTGTGAGATCATGACCTGAGCCGAAGTTGGATGCTTAACCGACTGAGCCACCCAGGCGTCCCCCAAGGGGGAATTTTTAGAAGACAGAGGTGTTAAAGGACCACTGGGTCTTCAATAGGCACATTCTACAGGGAGAGACTTTCCAGGCAAGGGAAGAATGGTAGATCGTAGTAAATAATAGCAATAATGAAGTGTTTCATCCGTGCTGGCATTGTTCTAAACCCTTTGCATGTACTAATTCACTTATTTCTTATATCCACTCGGTGAGCAGGTAAGGAGCTGATCTTCATTTTACAGATGAGGAAAGTGAGGCACAGAGAGGTTAAGCAACGTCCATGGTCACCCACCTAGGAAGTAGGAAATGCGATGCTAATCTGTTCTTTATCATAAGACTGGGCTGCCGTTCAAAACCCTGAGGTGGGAAGGTTCAGGATGTATTCAAATTTCTGTGCATATATTGCAGGATTGGAAGATAGCTTCGAGGAGGTGTATAAGAGGCATGGTTTGAAAAGTGGGTAGGACTGGGGCACCTGGGTGTCTTAGTCGGTTAAGCGTCTGACTTTCGCTTAGGTCATGATCTCGCGATTCGTGGGTTCAAGCCCCGTGTCGGGCTCTGTGCTGACTGCCAGCTCAGAGCCTGGAGCCTGCTTCAGATTCTGTGTCACCCTCTCTCTCTGACCTTCCCCTGCTCACGCTGTCTCTCTCTCTCCTAGAAATAAATAAAAAACATAAAAAAAGAAAAGAAAAGAAAAGTGGGTAGGGAACAATTGTGCTGATATTCTGTAGGAAATGGAAACCACGAAGTTATGGACAGATAAAATCTCTCCTTAAGAAGAAAAGGGAGCCCTTTGTAACACAGTCCAAAGCAAGATTCAGGACATTTCTGTAAATGGCACTGAACTTACCCCTGTGGATGCCATGGTCTGAAGGTACAAGATAACTACTTGAGAGTCTAGCCCTTTTTGGATACTTTCGAAACCTGTGGCTGATGAGGGAAAAAGAAAAGAGAGAGACAAAATGTTAGCTGGTCACTTAATAGTCTAGCTTTCATGATCCCTCTTTTTAGTTCTAAGATTATACATCTTGTGGTGAGAACGGTATCAAATGAGTTAAGGATTGTAAGCACATTTCCTTTATACTATCATTTATTCAAAATGCTATCCCTTAAACGTTAAATAGATTGTCAAATGATAGCACGGCCTGTGTTCATGTTAATTTCACCACTAAAAAATGGCAGCCATGCTTTAAAAAAATGGAACATGAGAATGTATTTTATTCTATCCAGTAGATAGGAGATTTGGGGCCTGCATGATGGGGTTGGGTGAAGCATTAGTTGTCTTGCAAGTACTTAAAAGAGGAATTAATTTGGATAATTGTTGATATTATTTCGGCAAGACATTAGAAAAATATTTTTGAAAGTGTGGCTATTTGAAAGCACCATTGGGGAAGTAATCAAAAGGCCATGGGAAGAAAAGTAACATTATAGATTCTAGAATCCCAAAGTTGCCCAAATGGTCTCCTAAGGGCAAAACTACTTACAGATCCTGAATTATTCAGACCTGCGCTTTGGAGACGCGAGGCTTTAGTATGCTGAAGATGTTGTTGAAGGCTTCTGGGGTCACCGCAGATATTAAAAATTGGTACCAAGACACTAGACTACTAATCAGACAATGGCAGAAGGACTCGGACACTGCGGAATTCCTAATAATTCAAAGAGGGTCTGGCCGATAGCATTTTTAAATACAGAAGCAACCCATCTCCATCTAATTAGGGATACATTTGTGCAAAAAATTCTCCAGCGTCCATCTCAAGTTTCTGTAAGCCATGAGAAAACAGAGCACTGGTGTGCAAGAAAAAGCACTCTAATGGCTAGCTTGATGGTAGAGTAACCCCTACAGTGAAGTTATAATTACAATTTTGTCAAGAGAGTCGGGAAGTCAAAGTTTCACAGGGAAAAAACCTATTTACGGAAAAATATTATGCTTTTCATTTGATAGAAAAGTAATTATTGCAAAGGGACTCCTGGAAGATCTTGCAGACAGTCACCCCCTCTTTAATAAGTCCTTGTGGCAGCTAAGTGGGGATCAGGAGTATTCTTTATCAGGTTTGCATTCAAGTAGCACTAAATCTATGCAGGTAGGAATTAAATAGTATCTGAGTTTAATTAAAATTATAAAAAAGGAGAAGAATGGTTGGTAGACTGCTCGACTGCATTTTAACCAGTAACCTCAGACCCTAATTAGAAATGCTTTTCATATCTTCTCTGTGCAAGGGCTTAATCTGACGTGAGTCTGTGAGCAAGGGCTCGGGGACCGGTGTTAATTCTGCATTCGGTCTCGGTTTGTATGGAGGCGGGCGGCGCTGATTGACCGCACCGAAGCACGGATCCCATGACCTTGTGGGGATTTTCATGTGAGGTGTTAATTGAGCGGGTGGGTTAATCTTTGAGCATCATTGTCCCCAAGCTCTGGGCAAAGTTTGTGCTTCGTTTCCTTACTCAACAGTACATTTGATCTCCACCTTGTCCCCTCCATGACAGTTTCCTAAGCCCACCACCAACTCTCTCTTGATAAATTTGTTGGGCAAAGATAAGCTCTTGCCCTCTTGTTTGATTTCATGAGCTTGTTTTTGTGCCCAGCTCTAAAGGGAAAGGAGCGTCTCACTGAATTATATTCAAGTTCTACTTAGAGACAGATAAATGCACACACGGTTAAGATCTCCACTTCTCCTTCCTGCCCCTCTGGCTGCTGCTGCTCTCCCTTCCTTGCATGGTTCAGTCTCTCAGGGAAGAAAAGAAAAGACTCATCCATTGGGAGATGAACAGCATCAAAAATCAAAAAGTAAGCAGGAGGCAAATTCGAGGGAGAGGTTTCAACCGTATTCCAAAGGAGTGCTGTGAAAATGTGATGTGATGTGTGTGTGTGTGTGTGTGTGTGTGTGTGTGTGTGTTCCTCCAGTGCAGAAAGCCTGGAGTAGTTACAAAAGCAGGAGACATTATAGATATAGTACTTCTGTAACAATACGCGTACAGCCACACACACGCGCCAGAGTCTTCACATAACACTTGTGTAATGTACAAAAAGACAACCCATTACTTTTGATTTTTAAAAATAAATAATGAATGACGTCCCCCCCATGTGTGATTGTACAGGCCTGTCATTTCTATCACGAGGAGTAAATTTTTACTCGAGGCAGGATTAATGTATACTGGCTGACCTTAGAAATGACTCCCAAGTGAGCAGGATGGTAGTTAAAAAAAAAGAAGTAATGGCGCTCACACAGGAAACACGCAGGGAAACAACAGTGATTAAAAAAACAAAAGATTATGAGAAAGCACAAATGTTAGCCGTCCTTGACATGCGATGCATTTCTCTTATTTGTTTCATAACACCAGCTGTAGAGGAGTTTAATTACAATGCTTCAAGACCCTTTCTAGCGCCATTACTGAAATGCTAGGACACCCAGTGAATCAGTGCGTGGTGATGGGCAGCCGCAGACCCCGCCCGTCGGGAAGGGGGGTTGTCGCCACATCTGATCACACAATGGGTCACTGTGCCTCTCCGGTGGCTGGCTTCCCCCATCACCTCCCCTGACTCGGCGAAGCAAGGGTGCAGAGAGAAGGTGGAGGGAGGGTAAGACAGCTGTCTATGGAACTTGTCACTTTCTGGGGCCGTCACCGCAATCAGATGCAGACGCTGCTTTAGTAAGAAGCGCTGGCTTCCTCCCCGACACCCCCTCTCCACCGGCTCCCGCCTACACCCTGCCCCTTTTCTAGACTGGCTTTTAATTATTTTGAATGGTATATAGTTAATTCAAAAAGAAAAGGAAAGAAAAGAAAGAAACAGAAAAAAGAAAATCTCTGTTATTTGAATTGAATTCATTTCAAAGAATATTGATAAAGCAATATTCATCCTCATATTAATAAGTTAATGACTTTAACATTTAGGGACGTTTCATGGTTCCGATAATAAAACTAACCTTTGGCCGGCTCGCTCGCAGAGTCCTTTTGCACACATCGACTGATTTAGTGCACTGAAATCTAATCATCTCCTTAACCAGTTCCTGGATATTCAGGTTTTTCCAAACCTCGCTCCCTGTCTCTACTTTGCCAAACACATAAAACTCTCCGTGTCCTTGTTCTCTTGGTGGATGAATTTTTTTTTTTCCTTTTAAACCTGATGGCTCTTCAAAGACATCATACGTCCCCTTTGTTGCACTTTTGACTCCTCTGCAGACTGAGAACTTGGAGTTAATATGCACAGGTATGCGTTTACCCCCAGCCGAGGTTAAAACTCAGGGGAGCAGTCTAAGGTCAGTTCTATTTCAGCCATTTGTCATGCATTCGCCTTAAAAGAAACCCAAACCTACTGCTTCATCAACGTGGCAGTCAACTCCCTCACCTGCAGGCCTGGCGTCTGTGAGTGGGGGCTGGGGGGGAGGGGAGCAGAAATCAAAGTCTTAAGACAACCATTTCCATTACTGACTCCCAAGTTCAAGGAGGCTGCTATGGTCGTCTACCATCCGGTACCCTTGCTGCCGCTTAATTCCGAGCCCAGATTTCAAATTAAAGTTTTAACGTTGGCTTCTTGAAGGAAAAGGTTTCAGAAGTCAGGTAAACAGCCTGGGCCTGTGAGAAGGGATACAGATGAAGAGCCACCAGCAGAGGGAAATGAGGATGTGACAGAGGCCACAGAGAGTTCAAACAAAATTTGGCCTGCAGAATGCGTCAAAAATCCCCTGGCGGCAGATGCCATCTTGTGGGTCACTCTGCCACTCTGTTTCCTGCCACATTTTATAACAAGAAGAGATGAAGGAGGACCAGATTCTTAGAGGCTTGGAATTGGAAAAGTCATTCAAAGAAATGTGAGTGGAGTTGGCTCTGGGCTTTACATGATACTGTGAGTGTGGATATTTTGCTCCACATCTTGGAGCCCCAGTAAGGAATTTAAAGATGGAAGGAGGAAGGAATACTTGTATAAGCTAAATCTTCTCTTTCCAGTATAAAAAACTGATAGCTTCTCAACATCCTGAAGTGTTTGCTTTTTTCGCAACATATCCAAAATAAGTTCTTGCTCAGGCAAAGCCCAGACCCCAGAACTCCTCCAGTTAAAATGTCAATTCTGGGGCGACTGGGTGGCTCAGTCGGTTAAGGGTCCGACTTCGGCTCAGGTCATGATCTCACGGTTGGTGGGTTTGAGCCCCGCGTTGGGGTCTGTGCTGACAGCCAGCTCAGAGCCGGGAGCCTGTTTCCAATTCTGTGCCTCCCTCTCTCTCTGACCCTCCCCTGCTCACACTGTCTCTCTCTCTCTCTCTCTCAGGAATAAATAAAACCATAAAAAATGTGTGAGTTCCAAGGAATAACATCTGTAGGCACATTCGGTTCCATGCGGTTATCCTGCTCAGCCAATTTATTTGAGATAATTCCCTTTGAACTTGCTGCTATGGAATATACAGATCCACAAAAATAGGATCTCATACTTTTCTCTTGATCTGGACTGGCCATTAATAAAGAAGAAAACAATCACACTAAGTAGCTGAAAGGTCGGCATTAACAATACAGGTTACAGTTCATTTTGTTCATTCATCGAGGTCCCTTTTGTGTTTTCAACATATCTACAGGATATCATAGTCCAGAAATAGTCAAGAAAAGACGGGATTTTATTAGGTGGTAGTGGTTGTGGATAAAGCACTCCACGGCTAACCCTAGTCGTTATGGTATCTCCTGCAAAATTGAACTATTTTGCTTTACAGCAAAGTATTCTCTTCATTATGAAATTACTTAAGGTGTAGAAGCCCCGATCTCTATGTTGCATCAGCCAACCAATTTTATTAAGTTCAATACCACGTTGTCTTTAACATTCGCGCATAAAAACATCACACTGTTTTGTAGACAATTGCATTTGGAGTGTACTGTCTTGTACGTAAGTCTTCAGTGGGGTCTATGTCCCTTGTTTCTTGTGTTTCAGAGAACAATGAACTTAATGGTGGCCGTGAGCCTTTATATGAGCTTAGTTCAGAGGCAATTTGTACGTGTTTGTGAGGTTGGATTCACAGGTCTGGTCTTACCTTTGGTTACTTCCAAGTTTTTATAGGATTCAGGAATGCCTTCCTGACAACGGGGATTGTAGTGCATGACTGGAGGATTCCTCAGCAGAACATTTGGAAGCTTCTCTGCAACCCCAAGTTTTCTGCTGGTGTGTGATTTTTGAAATAGAACATGGACATCATTTTCAAATTCTTCATGGGGAATGCTGACATTTTCATAAGGGGCCATAAGAACGTCATCAAAGGGTCATAAAACCAGGTTAACATTAAAGACGGTTCTTTCTTTGCACCTTGGTCTTGCGGCCTCCATCCCCTGCCCCCTGACTTTTGGAAGGAATAGCTAATGGAGCAAGAGAGACTGGTTCCATCATGAACCAGCTTTGTGATCCCAGCCCAAGGTTTTCCTCTGAGCACGAAGCATCTGGCTTTGCACGGGGTGAACGTGGATCAGCTCTCCCCCAGAATTTCAGCATCAGGCAAGGGGTGAGGGCTGGGGGCCTCCACTGGAGAGCTAGCCTCTGCCCTCTGAACTTCTCCACCTTCCCACTAGTCCCCCAAAACAACTCTGCGAAAGACAGGAGTCAGCCCCTGAAAAGCATACCAGGCATTTTTAAACACAGCCATGACATTTCCTCAGCATCTCCATAGCCGAGACTTCCCGCGCACAACCTCCCCCCACACCCCCCTTCAATCAAATAAGGCACCCGCTCGCTCTCTGATGCTACTGCAAAGAAGGAAGAAAAAAAAAAAGTTGGCAATTTAATTCAAACAAAAGGAGCTTGAAATCTATAAGCACAGCAACTCTGAGGCTTTGGCAAATAGAATTCTAATTAGTATGCTGCTATTTTTCTTTTAGACAGATGAGCGATGCCCCCTATTGACTCTAGCGGGCAGGCTGGTAAGGGGGAAAAAAAAGAGGGGGGGGCAGGTGGGGGCTAGCCAGCAAACCCTGCAGATTGCAAATTATATTGCAAACCTTGCCAAGTCCCAGCTCTTGGCATCAGATTTTTAATGACACCCTGGAAAAAGGAAAAAGAAGCCCTCAGCTAAGGGATCAAAATGAAGGGTTTTACACTGTGATAAGTCTTCGCTTAAAACCCAAATGGCCAAGCACACATTAGGGTTTTAAAATATTCATAGATAGAAGTGAAAATGAGGATATGAGGAAGTACATTTGTTGCTTGGTCAATTGACAACTCATTCTGCATATTAATACAGAGGGATGATCTAATTTTAAAGGGATAGGCCATCCTTTTTTTTTTTTTTTTAATGTGACTTTTGATTACTCCGAGACTAAGGGCAAAACATCACAGAAATGTCTTGGCAATGACACAGAACGCCGCTTTCTTTTGATGTAGACCTGGGACTAACTACTTCTTTGGTCAAGAATTCTGGGGGCTCAAAAACTATGCTTCTCTTCTTGTGTAATCTCTCTGATGTATCTTGACTGAGCACTTTGATTTTTTTTTCCTTTTTTCTCCCCCCCTCTCCACAACCTTTTTCCTTGTTGCAGTACACGAGGCCCTTCACAGTTGTAGGGTTTTATACACAAATAGACAGATCATCACAGGCAGGAAGGCCATTCCTTTTAATAATTAGGCCACCTTCTCTTCTGAGAAATCAGTTTTGGTATCTCTGCTTCTATGTGGAAGGTCAGAACACTAAGAAAAAGAAAAAGAAAAAAAATGCAATAGGGGAGAGCATTAGCCTCTATCCAGGCCCAGACACCATCGTTCTCTGAGCCACAACAACCTCACAAAATCGCTTTTAATGGAAAACCTTCAACTATACACTCCGTAATGTCCATCCATACAAACTGTATTGTAACTCTGTGGGGAGGAGGGTAAGAGTGATGCGTCTATTCCACTTATTTCTTCATATGGATTTAAAGTGGGTTTTGCCTTTTCAGGACCTCATCAGAGGTACAGAAAAAAATATGAAGACTTCTAAAAACTGTCTTGAATTTTCGAGTTGAATATCATGCTTTTCATGAATTACTTCCATGCTTTTGTCTTAAGGGACTAAAAGTCTATCTGTTGGTGTTGCCGAGCAAGGTATTTTTCCAATGCATAGGAACAGGAATCTTTCAAAGACAAAACGATGAGATTGAAGCAAAGTGTGGTAAGCCATGCAACACAGCAGGGCCCCCGCCCATGGAAAATGGGAGATGGAAGGAGGCAGGGAAAGTGGATTGGTCACACTGGCCTGGATGTAGATAGACTGTGTTCTTAGAGGACCAGGTACCAGCCACGTAAAGAAACAGGGTTCAACTCAATTCCTGCAAGAAAGAATGAGATATATATTTTTTAATTTTTTAAAACTTTTTAAAAATTTATTTCTGAGAGAGAGAGACAGCATGAGCAGGGGAGGGTCAGAGAGAGAGGGAGACACAGAATCTGAAACAGGCTCCAGGCTCTGAGCTAGCTGTCAGCATAGAGCCCGACGTGGGGCTCGAACCCATGAACCGTGAGATGATGACTTGAGCTGAAGTCGGACGCCTAACTGACTGAACCACCCAGGCTCCCCTGGAATGAGATATTTTAAAAGCCATTTTCAAAGAAGGAATACTAACCAAAGTTGTACAGAATGCTCTTGCTGCCTTAAGGAGAAATCAGTATATGCTGGTCAGGCCCTCACTGATGTTGTTAGAGTCAAAGATTTTCTTGGAAAAAATAAAAAAGAGAGAGTGACATGGGGTCCCCAAATGCAGTCTGAGCTCTATTTAGACAAAATAATCACTTAAGCTATTTAGTTTAAAAAGTGATGTTTTTGTTTTTAATATCTGCAAACTTACTTAAACACATTTTATTTAAAGTAATCCCTTCTAAGGTCACCTGGGAAAAGCTCAGAAATTGGGGAGGGGGAGAGAACTTTAATTTTTCACAGCTGACCTACAAAGCAATTGCTGCTGGGGTGCCTGAGAGGCTCAGTTGGTTAGGCATCCGACTTTGGCTAATGTCATGATCTCACGGTTCATGGGTTCAAGTCCCGCGTTGCGCTCTGTGCTGACAGCTCAGAGCCTGGAACCTGCTTCTGATTCTGTGTCTCCCTCTCTCTCTGCTCCTCCCCTGCTCACGCTGTGTGTGTGTCTCTCTCTCAAAAGTAAATAAAAACATTTTTTTTTAAAAAGCAATTGCTGCTGAAATCCTGCTGTGTGAGATGGTTTTGGGTGGCAAGGAGTTCTGAATCACTGCAGTCAGTTAAGCCTCTGACTCTTGATTTCGGCTCAGGTCATGATCTCATGTTCATGAGTTCGAGCCCCATGTCGGGCTCCGCACAGCAGCATGGAGACTGGGATTCTTTCTCTTTCCCTCTCTCTGCCCCTCCCCTGCTCATGCTCTGTCTCTCTCTCTCTCTTTCTCTCTCTCAAAATATATAAATAAAGCTTAAAAAGTAAAAAAAAAAAAAAAAAAGAAGAAGAAGCTCTGAGCCACCATCGCTGGTGGCTGCTGGGAAGTCCCAGGCACTGAAATTTGAGAACAATCTTTAAAATGCCATTCTGGATAATGAGTCACCTTATTTGATCCCTTAGTGACTAAGTCAGTATGTTTAAGGGCAGTGTTGCATTTACTCAGAAAGAGGAGAGATGACATTGGACACGGCTTTAGCATATGAGACGAGACAGAAAGTTTGGGGCCTTCAAATAAAGATGGTAAATGGGAGAGTCAAGTATTGCTTCCGAGAGGGATCCTGCCATTGAAAAAAAAAAGGAGGGGCAGCGTCTTACCAATTATCAAAACTTGCAATTACTCCTGAAAGAGCTGCTTTTCAGTGAAAAACTTTCTCCCCCTCCCCACTCCCACCCTTACGTACTAGTTGAATTCCGTTCACAGGTGAAGGGAGGTGACAAGCAATTTTAGCACCCAATGGCTTAAAGGAGTTCAAATGACCACTGAAGTCATATTAACTTGTCAAATTGACCAGTATTTTCTGTCATTGAAACATTAGAATGAGTAGCTCCAGACAATAAAATTGTTTCAATTATACTGCATTAGGCCTGGCCACAAGTAAGCGAAAATGCAGAAAGCAAGAGGGAGAGCAAGAGTCCACATGTTCCAGAAGGCTGACAGTACCGTTCCACTGGAAACCATTTAAACACTTACCTGTGCAGGGGGCACGCAAGGCCGTACTCGTGAATGAATTCCCATTAAGGGCAGTGGGCCGATGAGTCTACACCAGCCCCTCTCCCCTAAAGAGAAATGTGACTGTTTATTGGTGCAGTGTTGGCTACGGATATGAACTAGATTACATGAAATTATCCCAAGTTATTAAAGTCCCAGGAAATTGGTGCTAGTTATACCAATTGAGTATTAATTGAGATTTCTTTTTTAAATAGAAAGGGGGTGAGGTAAAAAGGAGCAATTTTCATAGACCAAAATAAATACAGTTGTGTTCACCCTTCTGTTTGCACCAGAAGAGGTATTGATCCTTTGCAATACCCCCCTACTTTGTTTCTCTGAAGACAGAAACTGCCTGCAGGAGAGAATACTGGAGTGGGGCATGGATTCCTGCACTGTCCCAGGCTGCTGCAGAGCAGAGAAGCCAATTCAGTTTCCCGATGGGATGGCATGCTTGCGTGTGTGTGTGTGTGTGTGTGTGTGTGTGTGTGTGTGTGTGTGTTCAGCATTGCCCAAACATCAAGGGTCTGACTGCCCGGCCACTCAACCATACTTCTATCATGCCAAGACTCTCTCTCTCCTACTTAAGCGATGCTAGGATGATAGGTTGTTCTCACCTATCTCGCCAAGAATCTTAGGGTTGGGCTGGTGGGCAAAGGGCTGATACAATCATTGAATGTGTGTGTGTGTGTGGGGGGGGGTAGATTGATATTGTCTCCATTTTTATAGCAAAGATCCATCATGGGTCTGAGAGATTTATGTATCTTTATAATGACTCTTTCTTCTTCATCAAGGAAAACTATTATCAACAGAAAATAGGTTCTTACTATATAGTTACTTTTCTTCTCTGGAGTTGGAATGACTGTGCTCTTTTGGGCCTGGGCTGTTTGTTTTTGTTTTTCATGGCCAGGCATTTGGGGTGTTTGTTTTTCTTTTTCATGGTCAGGCAGCCTGAATTCTAGCCTATTTTGGCGCGGCCAAACTTCACGATCCTTGATATCTTATTTTAAATCAATGACCCACCTGTTTGTTTTTGTCTTATTTATTAAAAAAAATTAAACTCTAAGGTAGTTAACATACATTGTTATATTGGTTTCAGGTATACAGTATGATGATCCAACAGTTCTATACATTACTCAGTGCTCATCAAGAGAAGTGCACTGTTAATCCCCATCACCTATTTCACCCATCCTCCACCCACATAAATGATCCCTTTTTAAAAAATAAATTTATTTATTTATTTATTTTGAGAGAAACAGAGACAGTGTGAGTGGGGGAGGGGCAGAAATTAAGGGGAGACAGAGAGAAAGAGAGAGAGAAAGAGAATCCCAAGCCGGCTCTGCTCTGTTGACACAGAACCTGACCCGGGGCTCAAACCCATGAACTTGAGATCATGACCTGACTGGAAACCAAGATTCAGACACTTAACCGACTGAGCCACCCAGGTACCTTGTAAATGATCCCTTGTTAATTCTGTTCCATCTCACCTAGCTACCGAATGTGACAATATTCATTGGACCCCTATTCTGCTTATAGCACTGTGCTGAGAACTGCCAGGGCTAGGATCATCCTTGACCTCATTGCTCTCAGAGTCAAGTGTGTATGTGCGTATTTGAGCA
The DNA here is from genome assembly GCA_017311185.1 of Proteles cristata cristata. NCBI lineage: Eukaryota > Metazoa > Chordata > Mammalia > Carnivora > Hyaenidae > Proteles > Proteles cristata. The sequence goes on along the minus strand of JAESUZ010003659.1, from coordinate 738,121 downwards.
GGAGTCTGAATCTGAGCCACAGCACATTGAATTCTGATGGAATGTAGACTATGATTTTCCCCTTTGGTTTGCCATGCCAGTTAAAAATCCTCTGTAACTAGCTCCTTCTCCTTCCTCTTCTGTTACTCAAGTGTAATGAAAGGTGTCCTAACTACCGCAATAATCACTTTCTCTTCAAAGTTAAACCAAGTCGTTATGTGGGGCCCTGGTAGCCACCACCTGCCGCGGTTGTCTTTCCATCCCGCGGTCATCACAATTGGAGGTAATCGCGGTTTATGTACTCTTTCCAATTACCTATTTAAAAACCCATTGAAAAATTTTAGATGCCATGCTCAAAGTCATAGAAACGTCTCAGACTATATCGGTCTCTTTGTGACTCTGGTCATTTTGTAGTTCCTTCCCAAACAAATCCTGTGTATGTATATTATGCATGATTTAAAAAAAAAGAAACTCCCCACGTATAATGATTTACTGAATCTTTATGCTACAATCAAATCCCAAGGTAATTCTATAGTCAGGATGGAGCCCATACTACTCTTCTGTAACTACTGGCTTGATACAGTAAATTCAAAAGAGAGCGTGGGGTGGGGGTGGGGGGTTAGCAGTTGCGGCTGAAAGGGGAAATCAAGAAACAGCAGCGTATTCCTTTTGTCTTCTTCCTGCTCTTCAAGATGTAAGAGTCTCCAGTGGGTGGGAAGCCTACAATCCACCTCCCAATTCTGGTGATAACCCTGCAAGGTTGCACTTTACAATTACCTTTTTAAAATGCCAATTAACCCATGCAGTGCTGTTTGGCATACCGTGAGCAGTCAGGAAAGCCATTTTGCACACTATAGCCAGAGAGTAAGACAGGTGCGCTCACACACACACACCCCCGCCATGTGCACATGCGTGTGTACACACACACACACACACACACACACACGAGATGTCAGGGGAGAGGAGGGTGGCTGAGCTCTTGGTGGCTGCAAGCCTGGGATGCATTATTGCAGTACTTAATGTAGCCTGGGAACTTAATAAATTTTTTTTGCCATTGATAAAAATCAAGAATATGCAGATGCAGTGGGATTCCTACACCATTGAGAAGTATAATGAAGACCTGAATGTACAGATATTATTCACAAGAAAGAAAGCAGTAAATGAGATTTGGCAATATCCCCCATTTTTAATTGTATCTCACCAGCTTGAAAAGCAACTCCAAGTTAATTTTAACCATATCGCTTTGGCTGTTATATTTAGTGTTTACTCCGAAGAAAGTAGTGTGGATTTAAACTCAACATTTTCTATTTCGAGGCAATTAATAAAATTACTGTTTACGTCCACGGGCGTCTTCAGCCTCCAGCTTCCGAACACTTTCCAAGCACCTTTTTTGTTTCTTCTGACTAGAGAGTACATGGGGCAGGAGACTGGGATGTTTTATTTTATTTTTGGGCATGAAGCCATGGAGTTTCAGTTGCTAGATGCTTAGGGCATGTGGGGAGGAGTGTCTCCAGGTAGCTTCTCGTCAAGGTGTGGTGGGTATAACCAGGGTTGAGGCTCCTTGGGTGGTTGCCTGGAATTCTAACCTTCGGTTGGAATACCCCCAAAAACTCAGGAATTTTGACTGACTTAACCTACGAGAGACAGAGTGGAGAGGGAAAAAGACTATTGTCATCATGGTAGACACTTCACAGGCAGCATGGGCTTCCCCATACCCTAAATATGCACAAATGCATCACTGCCTCAATGAAGTCAAGGCAGGAGCCAGTTCCCAAAACCCTGAACTTGTTCCCACAGAATAAGAAGACACAGACTCAGAGTGTGAAAGAAAATCCAGGTTTCCCTGGCCCCAATGCTCACCTGGAAGCCAACTCTACTGGAATAACAACGGTGTTTGTGGAGGAGAGGACGAGGCATTCTAATCCCGTACTCAAATGGAAACATCCAGGAGCAAGTGGGTTTCTCAGATTCAACCTCATTCTATGAACGTTTATTTTAGGCTGGTTGGTATTAAGCCACTGTCCACTAAGATCCTGATTCGAAGAATTACTCATGCTGAACACAAAAAAATATCATTGTACATTTGCTAATTTTATTTTACAAACTGCTCTAACTTTGCACCAGTACATGGCAATGTTTCCCTGCATCTGAAGTGTTTTTAAGGCTTCAGAGGTGAATTCCCAGGTGCAAGACAGACTTTGCTCAACAAGCAGTGAACGTTGAGTTGCTGATGCAATTTTCTGCACACATAAACATAAATGTAATTGGTCAATGTTTCCAGTAAACTGGTTTTCCCCCCTTTCGCTTGTGTCAAAGTATAACTTTTCCATCTTTTGTGCTGCAAGAAATAAGAATTACTATGGACACTCTACAGCGCCTCAGAACTGAAGAAGGGAAATGATCCAAGAGCAGAATCAGGCTGTGAGCTACGGTTCACGACCATTGTTGTCACGTTCGACTATGTAGCTTTCAAACTTGGTCATTCACTCCCAAATGAACAAAACATAGCTTCCAGTTTCTCTCTCTAATAAGGAGTTTGAGGGGGGATTGAGGAGTGTGGACGTTCTAGGTCTACCCTTGAGCCACAGCAAATAAAATATCTAAAATATAACACAAACTTCTCCACTGCATCCTTATGCTTCATATTTAGAAAATACCACTAAATAATAAAAATAAAGCCTCAGGTAAAGTTAGTGGTTTCTGCAGGTTTAGAAAGGACAATATCCATTGTCCCAGACAGCTTGGAAAATTCTACAATATTTAAAGTTCTCCCTAAGCCTTAGTGTGTGTGCGTGCGTGCGTGCGTGTGTGTGTGTGTGTGTGTGTATGTGTGTGTACAGCTGATATGTGGCTTAAACAGAATCAAGATGAAGGGGATATATTTTGTGTATATGAATGTGTTTGTGTGTGTGTATATGTGTGTGTGTGTGTATATATGTATGCCATTTAGCATTTATAGAAAAAAAAGGAGAAAGAAGAAATAATTAACTAAAAGGACAAGCATAACCTAGACTGATAGTTTAAATCAATCTGATCCAAGATAGATATAGATAGTTGAGGCCACCCTGGATTTGGGGTTCATCCTACTATTTCTATATATTTTACAAAGAATGTGTAAGAAAATGAGGCTGTGGCTCACAGCTCGCTCTCTCTTCCTCCCTATCTCTGTCTCCACCTTCATTTTGTTCCTTCTCTGCCTCCCTCCTCCCTGGGGGAGATTATGATTATTCTTAAAGGTTATTTCACTGTTTCCTAGTAGCTCATGCATAAAGAATAAACAACTACTAGGGAAATTTTAATTTAATATTGGTGGTATGTTTTTTCCCCCAAATATTCCTCTTAACACACACCAAAAGCCATAAGGTTGCATAGGAAGGAATTGTTTTGTATGCAATGGTCTGTTGCATTTTCTGTATCAACTGGGGAAAAAAAATTACAGCTAACGTCTGGACACGAAAGCACCTGGAGTTAGAACAGATGTTCCATGGACGGTTAACGTACAGGCAGTTGACATATTTAGGGTGATGTGTCATAGTGAAGGCAGGCAGCGTGGATTGGTAGCTCTGAGGTTTTTAGGGAAGGTGGATCTGATAGTGAAGTTGTAAGGGTTGGAAGGATGTGGTAACATGTTAATTTTTTTAATGTTTTATTTATTTTTGAGAGAGAGAGAGAGACATCATGAACAGGGGAGGGTCAGAGAGAGAGGGAGACACAGAATCCAAAGACAGGCTCCAGGCTCTGAGCTGTCAGCACAGAGCCCGACATGGGGCTCAAACCCACGAACCATGAGATCATGACCTGAGCTGAAGTTGGATACTTAACCGACTGAGCCACCCAGGTGCCCCTGGATGTGGTAACATTTTAAACATTGCTTGTAGCTCCTCACGAAGGCTAAGTAAGAAAACAAAGGTTAGCTGGGGCTTGCTTGTTAACAACACAATAAAGTCAGCTTTGTTATATTGATTTCTAGAAATATATAATGTATACATGTATCTATCTATCTATCTATCTATCTATCTATCTATCTATCTATCTACCTTCCTTCCTACCTACCTACTTACTGTCTATCTTTTTAAATGACCTAGGAACACAGTAAATGTTGTACTTAAGTATATTGGAAAGGGGAAGACAATTCATCAGTGAACTTTTGAGTGAATTGCCTTTGCATGTAAAGTAACACACATAATTCTAGTGTATACTCTAAAAAACATAATAAGACATAGAGTTTAGTGGGGAATCACATAAACGCCTTCCTTGTGGAAGTCTTACCAATTCTTTTCCAAAGCAAGAAAGGACAGGGGTTGAAGACTGTATGACACTCAACGTAAGTATCTCAAAAATGTGAACACTGTTGAATGTAGTGCAAAATAATAATTTGTATGACGCTCTCCAGATCACGTATCTGAGACACTTTCTGATGATAGAGGAGAAGGTAGCAGTGCTATTTTCTTCATTTTGTGGCAAAAGGTTCACATGAGGTTTTTGAAAGACGGTTTCATGGGCATACAAAAAAATACACACGAAAATCACGTTAATGTGAATTTCTCTCTTTATCAGCCCAGCTCACATTAGAAATGTATGTGTCGGTCTGTAGGTGCAAACTATAATAGGTGGATGGATATTTACCCAAGGAAATTTGAGCCATGGCCTTTCATTTTCAGAAAGCTGCTACCTAATCCCAGTGTAGCATCCGGACAAAGGACACCTCATTCCTCTTGCGCCTGAACTGCGAGGCAACCCTTTGTGAACCACCTAAGCGATTAGAATAATGGGCTGGGGGAGGAAAAAAAAAAGATAAAATACAAATTTCACTCAGATCTGCGTTGGATTACTTCCTCCTGCCCTTGCCTTTATTGAGCGATTTGGAGTTTCATTAGAATTCAGAATTCCTGTGGAAAGAGAAACCACCGTGGCACGGACTTCTCTTTCAAGGGGATTGCAGGCTGACCCATCAAAATGAAAAGGCTCAATGTTGTGGTGACAGGTCCCCAAGCAGCCCTGAGTGACAGCTTCATTTCGGGAGTTCTCAGATGAGGTTTGAATTGAGGCTGGAGAGGTAGTGCTGGGGACACTTTGTTCCCTAAAAGTGGCGGAATCTACCCTGTGGTGCATGGACAGGGGTGGAGGTACAAAAGGAAGCGGACTCTAGCCTCTGTTTGCCCATCTTCAAATTTATTATTCGTGTCTCAGGAATATTCACTGAGCACAAGGTTGCATTTAAAACTCAGAGTACCTACCCCTGGATTCTTTTTCTTTATTTTTTATTACAGTTGTGGGGAGAAAGTAAAAAAAAAAAACCAGATAAGAAAGCTCTGTGAAGTGGCTGAAGCCAAAAGGTACCACGCTCTGCCTGGACAATTTTTTCCAAAAGAATCATGATTTTCTCAACAAATACTGCGGTGGAAATCTCATCAGGCAATGCCCTGAAGTTTACCCTTGAAAAAAGGAAAGTGCAGGCTCTTTCCTCCTTTGATCTGATCTGATCTGAACCCCAGTAGTAATGAAAAATAACAATGTATAATGGTTTCTCGTAATGGGGCACTCAGTCTCCTGGAATATAGTCTGTACATCTTTTCTGGAAATAAGGTACCTACTAACACGAAGTGCCTATCCACAACTCTGGGAGTGGAAAGTGGTCAAATTTTCATATTTCGAAGGCAGTAAATATTCAGACTCACTCTTCCCAACTTCTAGTGCCCCAGCCATTAATGAAAGGGAGCTTAGAGGAAGCAGACAATAGACAAAATTCAGCTGCCCCATCCAACATTTTTCGCATATTGCTCTCCCATTTGTATGTTGCATCTCAAGAACCATACTCTTGTGGATAAGGGAAAATTACAAAATGTATGCATACTTTCTTAACATAACACTCATAATTTTGAAAACTCTTTTTAAAAAAGTATAAGTTACTTATAGGGAACACAGATAAAGAACTCCTGCTTCCTCCAGATATGTCCAAAATTCATTCACTGTGTTCCAAGAAAAGTATTTGCCTTGCCCCTGAGTTGCATAATAAAACCACAGCAAAGCACTATTCTTCAGATGCCTATGTTATTATTATTATTTTGTCATGGAGTCAGAGAGCACAGAGTGGCAAAAATCTATTGATTCGCCAGTGTAAGTTAGGGGTAATGTTAAGAAACGTCATCTTACGTAGTTTTCTCTTATTCGATTTCTTAAATTTTCCTTCAAAAATTGTTTATATGCTACATACCAGAATAGTCTTCAAAAATAACTTTTCTTCTAATCCTATCTTTCCAACAATTAACCATAGTCTGTGTGTCCCATAAAATTAAGAGGACAGAGCATTTCATTGCCTTTATTAGATCTTAAAAGCCACCCACAGTTTTGATCAACCAGCATATGAGGGCTTCTTTGATTTGAAGGGATTTCACATGTGTGCTTAGAAAATGCAGAATATGTTTTGCACACATTAATAGCATTGGAATTTTTAGTTCACGGTTCCAATAGGAGTATATTCCCAACTGTGAGTTTTCTTTGGTTCTTTCATTTTGGGGTCCTAAAATTTTGGTTAGTATTAACCAACCAAGGAAAACAGCGAGGAAAGAAATTATTTAAGTCAATTCAGCAAAACAGAACCCAATCATTAGTAAAATATATTTGCTTCAAACAGCTAGGCATTTCTATGTAAAAGGTTGATTAGTTGTATGCTGACTAATCTGGGAAAACAGTTGAGCTTTCCCTTTCCCTTTGCCAGGGAAAGGTAAGTTACTCGTTGAATTCGTGAAGGTTGCCCTTACCTCTGCTAAAGGCCAGCATATATAGAATGATGTATGCTGGGAAGTTTCCTGCTTGATACCACTAAATGGCTTGTGGAATCACCCTGTTAGTTCCACAATTCTTTATTCAGCACTTACTATGACCAAGCTGGAAACCTAAGAGTAAATAGGCTTTGTTACTCAGTAGGACAGAGGGAGAGCCCAGACTTCACGCAAGGTCACAGTTACCTGGACTGGTCTGCTTTCTCTCCATTTGGCAAGGTCCCTCCTAGGAAACGTACGTTTCTGATCTTTTCCTTATTCCTCAATTCATATGGAGAACGCTGGCAGCAATAAGCCAAGTTAGATTCTAGATCCTTATAGAATTAGTTTATCCCTTTTGGATGAACCTCTAAATAATTGAGGAGTTCTATTAAAAGAGAATTGGGGGGAGTGAAGGTATAACAGAAAAGGGAGGAAGGAGCAAGTCAGAGGCTGGGGATCCGGAAGAGGGCAACAAAATAAATAGTGTGGCTGTAGAAGAAAAAAAAAAAAAAAAGGAAAATACAATAGCAAATGTTACAAAAATGTGAATACCTTTTGTCCTGAAAAATAGAACGCTGTTCATTGAAAGTCGACTCACGACTATATTTTGTTCCTAAAAGTTATGCTCCTTGTGAACTAAAAACAAAACACAGAAATCAACAATTTCCTTTTTAAGTTCTACCCATATCACGGCAATATCATTGCTAATAGGTTACGGTGCACCCTTCTGAACCCATTGTGTGTGTATGTGCATATAAAAGAATGGCCTAAAAGGTCCCATATATGCTTACATTCTATATGTATTTACATGGGTGGAATAATATATTACATATGTATATGCACATGTAGATAAACGGATAGATAAATATTCCTAGATCTATATCCACTTTTTTAAAATAGATCTTTTTAATGTTTATTTATTTATTTTGAGAGAGAGCGAGCACAAGCAAGGGAAGGAAGGTCGGAGAGTGGTAGAGAGAGAGAGCCCCAAGCAGACTCCACCCGGTCAGCTCAGAGCCCCTTTTAGAGCTTGAACTCATGAACTGTGAGATCATGACTTGAGCTGAAACCAAAAGCTGGTCACTCAACTGACTGAGCCACCCAGGTGCCCCTATATCCACTTTTTAATGGTTGCATGATATTTTACCACAGGGCTATCATATAACTGAGTATAGCTTGTTTCAAACTCTTGGCATTAATGAAACAGCAAATAGCATGTAAAAATAAACACCCTTGTGTATGTTCATTTATTCTTCCCCAATTTAACTTTTAGAAGTGGTACTCTCGGGTCAGACGTCATGGCCACTTGAAAGTTCCATGCATATTGCCAAATCGTCCTTGGGAAAAGGGGTCACAGGCTACATGTTGATGGGTTATATACATCTCAGCCTGTGACTCCATCCATGCCTTGCCAAAATGGTGTTATCACGGCTTTAATGTTCACACTCTAACATGTGAGAACTTAGATTACATGTTTTCTAAAATGTGCCTTCCTTTCCTCGTCGGCGAGGCTCAGCGTTTTTCATACGTTTACTGACATTTGAATTTCTTTTCTGTGAATGATCGGTCATGTCTTTCATCCCCTTTGTGTGAGTGTGTTTTGTATCTTGTCATAGTTTTCTGAAGGAATTTGACTTTTTTGACCAGATAATCAGTGCTTTGGTTTCCATTTCATCATGGCTTTTTGAAGTGACTCTTTCACTTCTCCATTCACTTTTTTAGTTTGTAAAGATAGCAGATTCTTCACTGCAATTCACTTGTGGATGTCAAAAACTCAGTTACAGAATTTAATTTGGATAAACTATTTCGAGATGTGATTGTAATGACAGCCCTCTCTGAAGCATGGAGACAAACACGTGGCTGAGTGATTTGCGAAGTTGTATCCATTTGAAGATCCTGGACCCAAATTGCCTATCTGATCAATATTTATTCAGTGAATTGTGAATAAAAATGGAGTGCCGACTGCCTTTTAAAAGATCCTCAGAGAAAGAAATAGGTCACAATTTTAGGGTTCTGAATAATAGTTTTAAAACTGAACTATCTAGAGGAAATGAAGTTCAAGTTTGATACTCTTTCTATAAAGTAAGGTCTCTAACGGCACAAACTCTGAGAAAATGCTAAACAAACCTTACAGCATAATTGGTTGCTTAAAATATGGCTAAAAAAGAATCTGTTTAAAATTTTATCTTAGATTCTATGCAGCCTGTAAGGATAAAATTAAAATGTCTTAATAATTAGAATTAAAGTCACCAGAAAAGATGATGACAATAAATCACTGAAATGATTTCCAACCATGTTTTGACCTTTTACACTAGACACTAATTTTTGAAGACCTTTTGAAAACCGAAACAGAGGATGATTTAAACCATCCACATTCCTTCTGACTTGAGCTTTCACAGACCCGAACGCTGATTGCAAAATCCTGTCATGGCTTCTGCGAAGTAAAAGGGTAATAATGACTATATTAATATGACATTTCAACATGCGACACGATGCAAAACAAGGTAAAAAAAGAGAGAGAGAGAGAGAAGAAGAAGAAGAAAAAGAAAATTACCCCCAAACACCAACTACTCTGGATGCAATTTTAGCCTAGTGTGGATTTTATTTGCACCGCATTACTCATAAACACCCAAATGTAACTCTTTCTCTAGAACTCCTTTTGAGTTCAATGTGATAATGAATGTGAAGGGTCCAGGCGGGGGGAGTTGGGGGGGGGGAACTTTGTGATTTTGCAGGTTCACACCAGATAGGCATTTTTTATAGCCTGAAAGGGGATGTTTTCTTTTGTTAATGGCTTACAATCCGATGAAAGGACTCATCACTCTATTTTAGTGCTCCGCCACATGGCGCGTATCTTTTATAAATTACAGCCTGGCGTTGTGTGCACTTGGGGAGAGAAAGGTTGGTTTTTCTCGCTGTGAGCCATCCTGCCTAATTGTCGTATGCAAATAAAAGCAATTATAAGGCTTTTAGGGTGAAGGGATGACAGCTGAGTTTGGCAGTTGAGAAGGCCTCACCCACCTTGTTGGCATAGCAACAGGGAGGAAAAGGACAAAATGGTGTGTATACACAGGAAATATATATGTTTTGGTTCAAGAATTTTAAAATATATACCAATGTTGAAATGTAAATGTCAATATGGGGGAATGAACGCCTTTGTTCAAAATATTAAATTAAGCTCTATTTATTTCTCGGCCCTTTGAATGATCCCTGACACCTTAACTACCATTTATCTGCTATCATTTGTGATTTTAGTTGCTACTTTGAAAGTTCGGTGCAGATCATAACAACACGTTCAATAATTAGGAGATTATAAGTTCTTGATTTTAACAACCTTCAGAATACACCACTGGGTGGAAGTTTTGTGAAAGGAAATCCCAGGATAGGAGATGATGTGATGTGGGAAAATGGTGCAAAGTATGCAGCTATCAGTGCATAAAGTTCAATATTTAAAAAAAAAATGTTTGTGCTAAAGTGTTAAACAAGTAGAATAAATAGCATGCTACCAGCATACAAAATTAAAATGAGTCACAAATGGATATCTTCTATGGCAATTTATTTCACAATTACTCTTGTGGAAGCTTTCATGAATTAAATATGAGTTCTGTCTTGAAATTAGGTGTTATAAGGCTAAATTACAAGAGGCAGGCAGTAATTGAGGCAGCAGCAACACGGGGTCTGGTGAACTAATCTCTTGCCGTGTCACGTGGCCCCCCTTCAGCCAATGAGAAGCCTCCCATCACAAAAACAGAGGCAGCTGAGAAAAATTGATTTCTCATCTGAGCCATATTTGATAGCTTTTGAAATCGAAAATTGAAATTAACTAACCTAAGCCCCGTTGTAACAAAAGAGCAAATTAAATATGCAACATCGTTTCCTATTGGCAGTAAGAGGGCCTGCCAAGGTAAATTTGTAAATAGAGTTTAAGATGCAATTCTGTTCCCTCTCCCTCTTTCTTTCAGTGTAAAAGTATAAGTGTATAGTGGCTTTATAAATTATTTATAAAAAAATCATCAGCTGCAAATGGCCACTGTGGTTAAGGACTTCCATGGAGAAAATCATTGCATTAGGAGAGCTCATTGAATGAATCAAAATTAAAAATCATCCTCAATGATTCATAGACATTACTTAAAAGGAAAAGTAGGAATATTTTAAATTTCTTTTTCTGAACTTTGCCTCCCGCGCCCCCCCGCCTTTCCCCCAAAGGCAAAGAACAAAATCTATCACGGTTTACTGAAATTAAAAAAAAAAAAAACAACAACCCCGCTCTAAATTTAACCATTCAACTATCTTGTAAATAATTATAAGAATTAATTTTCGTTTGCCTACTGCTCAAAGCAAACTTAGGGCTCTATTGTGTGATATGGAATGATTTCAAGTGGAGCTCTTTTAAAATAATTTCCCAAATGAGTCCCAGCGATTCAGCAGGTATGGCTATTGATTTCAAATTTATAAATTTACTAGATCAGATGAAGGAATTAGACATCTCAGAGGCTCTAGCTTCGATAATCCAAGAATGACAGTTTTTAATTTATTATTTCACTCTGTCCTGTGCAATAGGCTGCCCACGGTAATGTTTGTTTTACTACAGAGAAAGTGTTTTCATTCCCACCTTTCATTGAATTTATAAGTAGGCAAATTAATTTTATACATTTAAGACATAGATGAGTGAAGATAAAAATCACAAAATCATAGTACAACCCTGTCTTCCTTGTTCAGAGCTGAACCATATAGAATTCAATGACAAGTGTAATGGAGGATATTACACTTAGCCTGCCTGTCAGCCCACAGATCCCATAAAATCATTTTCTGTTCTAATTTATTATTTTTAGTGTCAATCAGACTCCGACGAGATGAGTAACATCATTAGGTACCGGGATCAACTACTCAGCACTTTTTAAATGTGGTTTAAGTAGTTGTCATTATCTGTACTGGAAGACATAGTCAGGGTTCAAAAGTTATTCTTTTGCCTAGAGATTTTGTTGGAAAAAAGCCTTGGGAAGATAAAACCTAGAAGCTTTTTTCTTTTTCTTTTTTTCATTTCCCCTGTAAAAATCAAATTGCATTGAGGCACCAGGATGCCACATGTCACTTCCAAACAGTGGGTAATGTTCAGTTTCCATTTTCCCACTGAACCTCGAGCCAGAAGACCTAATGCACAGCCATGAAGACAATTCGCCCTGCTCTCATTTGCTGAGCTCTCCTCTCTCTCTGTTGAAAGTGCATGGGAGACAAATGTGCCCAAGGTGAATAGCCCCACCGGAAGAAGAAGAAACCAGAAATGGACCCAATCTATATGCAGGATATTTACTCCCTTCCCGAGCATTTTCCTTCATCCCTGTAGTCAACTTTCTAAGGAATGATTTTTAAATAGCACTTTTATTTGTAATAAACTCCACTCTGGAAAAGCATTTGCTCCAGATTAATAAATCGCCTTATCCAGCGCTGATAACACGCAAAATCCTTTTACCCAAATTATGTGATTGAGTTTCAGAACCAGCATTAATTAGATAGGAGCAGGTGCTATTGTTTCCATTTTATGGATGATTAGGAAAGAAACCATCTAGAGAAATTTAGGAAGGTGAGTCGTGGATTTCAATTGGTTATGGATCTTGGAATTGGGAATTGAACTTTCTAGCTACCAATCCCGTGATGTGTATCTGACTCTCTTTTATTTCCTGAAATTAGAAATTGAAATTTTAAGATGTTCCAGTTTACGTCAGATGTTATGCACAGAAGGAAATATGTATATAGCTGTTCTTTTATTCAACCAATGTGATATTTAGAATATTTAACAATTGGCGACTTGGGTACTGATCAATAAGGAGGGAAGCAAGCTGTCAATCACTGGCATATTCTGGCGTTGTGTGGAGATTGAATAGCAGCTCTGGACCCAACCAGTTTTCTTAAGAACCTACTACACACTACACCTATGCTTCGTGATCACTGTCTTTGTCATATTCTTTCCTGTTTATGTCCTTAATTTTGTAAAATGCTTTGTGGATATCTAGATATTTACTATATTCTGTCTTTCCCCCATTTCCTTCAAAAGATAAATAGCCCCATCAGAAAGATGAAGGAATTCACAAACCTTTCCAGTTGGTGACATTTTTATATTTTTAGTAATCACAGGCCAGTCACTTGAAAACTCCATTTATCATTCATTTCCGGCATCTGCTCTCATCTTGCACCTTGTTTCCACCTCTGCAAATGGAGATTCTACTACACGTGACCTTGTGGGGTAGTCTTCATGTTCCAAAACACATGTGCAGAGTCTGATCCCTAGCAAGCTCTTGATAAAGTATCGATTATTGGTTATCATTTCACAAATGCAGATTCCAGCTCAAAATGCAGATCCAGGAAGGGAAAGGACGATGGGCATGCTTTTGGAGGGATAGTTCCATAAGAAGAATAGGATGACAATATTTATTCAGAGCCTATTTTGTGCATTCTTTAAGGGCATTTCACATCGATTTAATGCATGATTGAATCTTCACAATAACCCTGAGACACAGGGATTATTCTTAAAATTCCCATTTTGCATATTGTTACATAAGCTCTCAGAGGTTAAGTAACCAGGATTCTAACCAACGTCTACATCTAAGTCATATTTTCTTTACCCTAAATAACTATGTAATCTAACAGGGGCCAGCACTTTGCTAGAATTAAGCTGTCGAAAACATGTTCATCAAATAAATGGGTGTTCTGCATAATGGAGAGCAGAGAGTGATTCTTATCTTATTTTTACAAGTTATCTTTTGAAGACCGTGACTTTCGAAGGCTATGTACATTCATGGTATTATTAACATACAGTTTTGTGGACAAACAGTATAGACAAGATACAAGTCTCAGTTACGTTCTGAAAAAAGAAAAGTATTCAAGGAAAAATGCTTCATATTCACATTCTGATACAGCTCTTTTAGTTTTCTTTCTGAGCAAGGTCAGATCCATGCATCTTAAGCTACCTTAAGATTTGATAAGCACACACTCCGGAAAAGTCCTCTACAACTCAGGACCCTAGCCATTCAAATATGGGATTTGGTGGGGTTATGTTTGCACAATAAGTATCTTTTTGAAAAGTTTTCTGATTTTTTTCCCCTAAGTGGATTGAACTTGAAGTGAGTCAGTGAGTGCATTGTGAGATCTATCTTCTTAGTTCTGCAGTCCTGAGGATCAAATCTTTTTCTCTCTTATCAGCCGCCACTCCTCGAAGCCAAGCACCCCCTGAGATGCTGGGGTTGCCTCTGAAAAGAAGAACAATGTGGTCCTTGTTCTCACTGTGCTTCTCTCTACTGGGAGACACAGACAAAGAGACAGCTATTAGGATATGATGTGATATATGCAACAATGGAAATAAGCAAAATGTGACATGGGAGCATCTGGAAGAGACAGCCCACCTGAGAGTGGGAAACCAGAACAAGTGGCACTTTCTCGGCTAAGAAGGAATTATTCTGATGAGGGATGCTGTGGGGATGGGACGGGTTCAATGCAAGGGTTCCAAGCAGAGAGAGACAGTGGATGAAAAGGCCAAAAGGTCAGTAGAGAGCAGGCACACTGCAAGAACCGGTAAGGATAGCTGGAGCATCGGGTATGGGAAGTAGAGAAGAGAAATTGAAATGGAATGGAAGAGAAAGGCAGAGGCCATATAATAAATGTCCTCCAAGCCATGGTGGTGAGGACAATTTGAGATTCTTTGAGGAGGAGAATTGTGTAATGGAAATATTCACTGTATAGCTTAGAGTCTGCAAGACCAGAGAAAGGGAAAATAATTCAGCAGCAATTCAGATAAGACATGCCAGGTTTCTACTGGAGTGGCATGGGTCTCAGGGGTGGTGAAAAGTGGAGAGATCTGAGGGCTATTTAAGACTTGATGATTAATTGACACCAGAGGTGGAGGCTAAATGATAGAAACAATAGAAAGATACCCCCCCCAAATGGGAAGGAGAGGTAATTAAGGAACTTACATGAGTAGAAACACAAGGGGCCAGAAAGCACATGAAACCACATGCAACCCCGTGTCCAACCAGAGAAATGTGAATTCACACCAAAGTGAGATGCTATTTTATACCCCTCATACTGGCAAACACTGAAAGATCTGACAGGGTCAGCAAAAGTGAGAGAGAATAGTAGCATTATTCCAATCAGTCTTTGATATCATTTTGGAGACCTGTTTGGCAAACAAAGATGAAAACATACATGTGCTTTGTCCAGAAAGCCCTCTTCTAGGTGTGTATCCTGGAGGAAATCATACTCTTGTAAAAAAAAATATGTGGAAATTTGCTCATTCTACAATCTGTATTTGTCTTTGTACCATTTGAAGAATAAGAAATGGTAGATAACTTCACCATCTCCTGGTAAGGAATGGATCCTTCTATAAGATACACTGTCTTGATGGCATACTGTATAACAATTAACTCGAATGAATCAGACATCTGCATGCCAGTGTGGATTTTATTTAAATAATGTTGGGTTGGAAAACATACACACACACACATACACTCACACACACACACACACACACACACACACACACACACACACACACAATGTGATATGCCAGTATGACACAAGCTGGTTAAAATCCTAAAAGATGTGAATGAGGATAATATATAGACTATGGGATGTACACACGTAGTAGAGCTAAGGAGATACACACTGCAAAGACAGAGCAAGTTCACAGTAGTGGCTGGATCTGGGGCATAAAGGAGAATGGGCTTGGGGAAGAGATGGAGTGAGGTATCAAGGGAGTTCCACCATACCTATAATGTTTTTATTTTATTTTATATTCTATATTTTATTTTATTTTATGTTTATTTATTTATTTTGAGAGAGAGAGAGACAGACAGACAGACAGAATCCCAAGCAGGGTCTCCACTATCAACGTAGAGCCCAACATGGGGCATGGACCCAAGAACTGTGAGATCATGACCTAAGCCGAAATCAAGAGTCCAATGCTAAGCCAACTGAGCCACCCAGGTGCCCCATATTTTTATTTTAGCAAAGAAAGGATGGCAGACCTCTGCTAATTCTTGATGGTAGGTACCAAGATATATGTGCTATTATTATGAGATTACATGCATGCTAACAGAAATTCTAAGATAGTGATTGAAAGCTGTCCATGTTTTTGGAGGAGGGTATGAGTGGTGGTGTGAGACTAGTTTTATAGCCTGATGGAAGAAAGTTGCAGGGCGAGGAGAAGGGAGAAAGAAAAGAGGGGAAACTCGCACCTTGTCAAAGCCATTGCACTGCATAGGGAAGAAAGATATAGTGATCGAGTAGAATGTTATTATTATAAGAAAGAATTGGCACTTATTTAAATGCTGGTGAGTTAGAGCTAGTTCTTGAAGAGTGGGGGAGGTCCATAGAGCATTTGAAGAGCTAAGGTTTAAGCAGAGGAAGGACACTTTTCATGGAAAAGGAGAGGAAGGAAGGGTGTGGACAAGTACATTTGGGCCTGGATGAAATTGGAGACCTTCAATTTCTCATGGCTTCAATCTCTAAAGTTGCACGATCGACTTCAACATCATTCGCAGCTGCTGACTTATGTGTGCCCAGGGCAAAGCTGGGGGCCCAATTCTGGGGTGGAGACCAGGGCATGAGGAAATTCAGACTCTGGGAGTCCACATTAGTCATTAGCCATAGCAGGTACCAGCCCTGGAAACCCCATGAGGTAGATTTAGCTTAAGATCCACTCATCACTTCTACCTTCTCCAACACATCCACACGAGCAGTAGACTTGACAGTGCTATCCAGAATTTGGTAGTAAGGATGCTGGGATATATTTCGGCAAATATATAATCTTTTTTATCATTGTGAAAAACAAATATTTTTGGTTCAACATTACATAGTTGGCACATTTGTGGGAGCATGCCATCAGGACGCCTCAGAGCATTGGCCATTAGAAGGATGACTCCAGCCCAGGTAGTGGTATGGTGCAGAGTTGCGCAAATCATCATCCTAATTTATGATTTTGTAACTTTGTATGTTTGCATATCAGATTTTCCAGAAACATGTCCCCTCTGAAGGATATTAACAGGCAACGATGGGGATGGTTTCCCTTCTTTCTGAAAAATGCAGGGATGGGGTAAGAACCACTTGAGAATGCCCTTCCCCCAGTCTTCATTAATGGTGTCGCATTCAAACGTGGCTCCTTTCCCTGACAGGAGGGCTCACACGCTGAGCCAGCATTGATTGATTGCTGGCTGGCCATAGTGAACGTAACCCCTCTAGATCGGTATTAAGCATCATAAGCTAGTATTCTCTTCAGGAAGATGCAATTTAACCTGATCGGTAGAGTCTACTGCTTAGTTGTAGACTAAGAAAGGACAGAGAAAACTAGTTGCTTCTTGTTACTTTGCAGTCTCCTACAAATGAAGTGAAATAAAATAGCAAAATAAAAATACAGGCAGTTGTGAGTTCCTTAACTCTACAGACCCACTCGCTCTGCTGTCGAAGGTTCAAGTCAATGAAACCATGTCAGTGTGACTGGCTTGGAGATTTCACGTACATATGGTCCTTACCTGCACTCATTGTTTTCATGGTCTTCATCCAAAAGGAGAAAACAATCAGGAAACCCGTAATTCCAGGAGGCTTCAGAAATGCCCACAGCCTTAAAAATCAGAATGGGGACAGATCTATCCTGAGAACATTCCTGGAGCACAAATTCTGCGGAGACCGTCCAGTCCCTGAACAAGGTTGATAACTCTGAGAAGCCTACAGAGGCTTTTAATCTTAAAACTGCCAGTACCGAGAAGAAAACACCCTTACGTCCACGCTTCAGATCTTTGGAACAGGTTTTCTTTCTTTTCTTTTTCTTTTAATTCTCAATACAGAGATTGTTTGGAGCAAAAGAGAGTTTTAAAATAAGTGGGGCAAGCATTCCTAAAAAAAAAAAAAATAACTTGATTATCTGCAACTTTTATGTGCTTACAGAGATTAGACGCCTGGAAAGTTTCTTAGAAGAATGCTCGTTTTGTTAAAAATCTATTTTGATGTATATGCTTTTAAAAAATATACAGGTTTCAGCAGAATGAAACTCAAAATGAGATTGCAAAGGCCTCAAAAGTGGATTTTCCCTTCAACATTTATTATTTAGACTCTGAGACCAGTGTTATAAGAATCGCAGACACGTCCAGTTCATAGGCACCCACTTATCCCCCATGAAGGGAAGATATGGGGGTTGCTCTGAGAAGGATAAGTGATAGATAAAAAATATAAAGGAATACTTTTATACAGGAGCTTTAAAAATGTACTTTAAGAATTTTGAGGGGTTTTATTTCTTCAGCCGCAGTGGAGGTGAGACTTGCTCCATTCTGAGGTTTTCCCAATCTCCAAAGTTTCACGGAAAGACTCCCTAGGTCTCTAACCCCTCTACCACCCTCTCACCGGGCTACAAAGACCTTGCCCCACCCCAACACCTAGAGAGAAAGTTAGCTGCAGGCCACGGTTATATAATATCACAGAGAAAGATGAGGAATTACATTATTGTCATTGCTGGGAGGCTATATTATAGGTATTTCAGGGAAGAGATTTATAGCAGGATTTAATGAATGCAACTAGTTTCCTTATCAGTCAGTAACCATACCTATGTTATATGTATGGTAAGATTAAATTAATCCATTATAATAACCTTACAAAAGGTGACTATTTGGTGGAGGCAAGTCTGGCTAAACGAAATTGCATTAGCTTGATGCCATGGTATTATTCATTTCGACACAGGTTGTTGGTCAAGTCCGCAAAAATGCGCCTTATAATTTTTAGGCATTTCTCTTATTAAGGAATGTGAAAAGGTCTAGCTTTAGGATGTGGATATTATTGGAGTTATCAATCTCAGCCTACTTAAAAATATCACAGGCTAAACTTTGGAGCACTGTTCTTTCGCAAAATTAACATTTTCCACCTTGGAGCGATTTTCACACATTTACTGGGAACTTTTTTTTTTTTTTTCAGGGATCATTATATGAAGCATTATGATATAGACAGGCTAGAATGCTGGCAGATTTGGAACATTAATTCAGATTAAACAATCAGTCTGCAGCTCAGGGAAAATTATCAAGAGACAACTACAATTTATTTTAAAGTCTTTATTTAACACTAGCTACCTGGTAATTTGTATACGTGTTTAATTGGGAGGGAAACTTGCTCACTATTAGTTAATTTTGGAAATAAGATTTCCTAGGTTGTTCCTTTCTGCACTGAGATTTTCCCAATTTATGTTCTTCAAACTCAAGCTGATCTCGGCTAAAAAAGAAAGACGGTTTTGTCACAATTTTTCAGCGACTACTCAGGAAGGTAGGCGGGGCTTGGTGAGCATTTGTATTTTGGCAACCTGGCCGAATATTACAGTTATGTAAAGAGAAAACCCCAAACAAATAAAAATTCTTAGATTTTTCTACAGAGAAAAAAAATCTGAAACCAGAGAAATTATATGGCAGTGTCTCTAAGTCTTCAGTATGGGTACTTGCTATTCGATTATCATCTTGTGCAGTGTACACACATGAGAAATGTCATCTTACGGCTTGGGTTGGCTTCCCCAAGTTCAGATAGTGACATTCCCAAGTAACACATTGATCCACGGGGCTTCTTCTACAACCTGCAGGGAGGAACCTTAGCTGAGTACCTCCCAAACATTCTGGATTTCCTGATTGACTCAGCTTAGGCAGCCTGTTTGTAAGAGTAGTTATAAGCAATTGAGCAAATTAGGGGCTCAAAAGACGAGGCCCCCTCTAACTGCATGGGGAAGGGACAGAGCTGGTCAGTCTCTCTTGCAATGACTTTCCAGATTGAAACATCACTCCCGTGATGCCCAGAGGAGATAAAGTCTTTCCACGGTCTTGTACTCCCTTCTTCATGGTCTCCCTGTGGTTCATATTTACATATGCACCTGTGGGTACTATAACCATCTCTTTCCCCAACTAACATTGCTCACTTTAGCGTCTTCAGTATCTGTCAGAGTACCTGCCGCAAAGCAGGTGCTCAATAAATGTTTGTTGTATGGATGATAGTGTCCTCTGAACAATTCAAATATTTTCTTGTATGTAGAGGTCAGACTAGTAGGGTGCTCAAGATGGAAGACCCCTCAGAAGTGAGCTAGTTAATATTAGACGACTGTGCTCCCTTGATTTTGTGCAACAGATTTTCCAACAGATTTTTTTTTAAAAAAAATAATGTTTTATTATTTCTGAGAGAGAGAGAGAGAGAGTGTGAGAGAGAGAAAGAGAGAGAGACAGAGAGAGAGAGAGAGAGAGAGAGAGAGAGAGCACGAGCAGGGGAGGGTCAGAGAGAAAGGGAGACACACAATCTGAAACAGGCTCCAGGCTCCAAGCTAGCTGTCAGCACAGAGCCCGATGCGAGGCTCGAACTCATGAGCGGTGAGATCGTGACCTGAGCCAAAGTTGGTCACCCAACTGACTGAGCCACCCAGGCGCCCCTCAGCAGATTTTTAAAAACCATATTTTACCTATTACATTGCCTTAGACGAAAGAGGAAGGAGGCTTTAGGAACACTTCAAATGTCATAGAGCAGAATTTGTTTGTAAATGTCAGCGAAATGTTTCTATGGAGCAATTCTGTGTAAATTTATTTATGCCCATCCAAGGACTCAGTCCGTTCAATCTGAAAATCCTTTCTGAGCTGAGTAGATGATAGGGGGAAAATAAAAAGCAGAAAGCTCTTATGCAAATAAAATGGCTTGTTATTAATTCGTTATTAAATATTCCTATAAAATTTGAATAACAAAACAGCATGTGTCACTGTAAAACAATTCACAGGTACAGTAATTTGAAAAACACTCGACTCTTGAATTGTTCTCCTTTCCTCAAAGAGTAATGTGATTCTAATTTAGAATAACCAATTTGCTTGTAAAACAAATGTTATATACTATTTAAAAACTGACTGTCTAATAATACCTCTGAGTTTTTTGTGTTGTTTGTATCTAAGTATTTACATACACACCACTAGCCCTTATTAATTTTACTTTGCAATCAGAGGAGGCCTTAAATTTTCTTTTTAGATGGAGAATAGCTCCTGCCTCAAGATTCATCTCAAGGTAAAATTAACTTCGACCTACATAGAAAGGTAGAATGATAAGTTGCATTCAAATTTCACATTTTAGCTAATGCCTTCTCTCTATATTTTCTTCCAAGTGTATATTTCACCTGGAGTGTTTTGTTTTTTTCACTTTCTAGAATCTGCTAAGCCTTTCTTTAGTTTAAGTTTTAAGGATTTATTTTATTTGTGTAATCACAACATAATAATTAAACATTTGTGAATTTTTATCATAATCCCAAACAAGTAGAGGACCCTCATTATTTTTATTTTTTACATCATCTAAAATTTTGGACTATAGTTTCACGTGAAGGTTTGTTTCTTACTGATGAAAGCAGTCTTTTGTTTTCAGAAATATTTATTAGTGTCTATGACAGCGAGCTTTGCTATCAACTTGCTTATACAATGCACACACACACACACAAATGTATCTCAACAGTGCGTTAAAGCTAAAATAAATCCTCAGAATTTTTCCTGGGGTTTAAGACTTAAAGAGTCAGATGTAAATAACTCGAGAATATTCTGCTCGGCCATTGTCGGAATGGTATTCCACAGGGGATATTGTTAATGTGAGTGACAAGTCAATTATATCCCATTCACAAATGTTTTGATGTCTGCAATATTAATAATACGGCATTGCCCATGAGAAGTGCTACCCTAACTACTGGCACGGAATAGTCACAATAAATGGCAGCAAATGTAATTCTAACCTCTGACTCTGTGACAAACAGCATGGGTACTCTCTGCCTCTCTGCCTTTAATTTCAGTGGGCATCAAAGGGAAACTCAAGCGCCTTGAAAAATAACTCTAGCCCCATGTCTCTGATAAAATAAAATGCTTACCCACAGACATAAATTACCATGGAAATAAAAAGAGGACCAAAAAAATTACACAGTTTCCTAATGCTCTTAAATCAAAGTAGCGGAGGGAGCGGAGGGCTGGGGGCAGAGCACATGTATTATGAGGTCCTGCTGCCTGGTGAACAATCTTTGATGGCTTTAATCCAACAGGTTTGTGCCGTTGATGGTGGGGGAGTGTTATTCATAATTTTCAAGAACAGAGCATTTTAATAGTCATTTCTGTGAATGCCCGCTTGGAAGTTTTTTTTTTTTTTTTTTCCTGTGCAGACATTATAAATTAGAATTTAGTCAATATAAGCTGTACGCGTGATTTAATAGTTTCAAAACTATTGACTCATTGGGCGTCCATGCAGCCAACCCAGCGACAGACATGCTCCCTCCCAATGCTATAAGCCGTCTTTGCCTGTCTGCCCGCACTACCTTCTTCCCTCCTTCACCCCCTCCTAACTCCCTTTCAAACTTCCTATTTCAAACTTCTCCTACACGAGAAACAATTCTCCTTAAAAATAAATGTGTCGACAATGCACGTAAAATAAAGAGTCCTACTTGGCGCCCTGTCCTTTCTCAGGGGTAACTTTTGCAAACAGTGCATTAATGGACCTTCGCTGTGGATCTTTTCCTGTGCAAGTACATGCACGTGTGTGTTCATGTACAAAAGGGTAATTGGTGTGCTTTAATTTTTTTAAGCTTATTTATTTATTTTGAGAGAGAGCTGGGTAGGGGAAGAGAGAGAGAGAGAGAGAGAGAGGAAGCATTAATTATTTTTTTTAATGTTTATTATTAAGAGACAGAGAGAGACAGAGCATGAGCATGGGAGGGACAGAAAGAGAGGGAGACACAGATTCTGAAGCAGGATCCTGGCTCTGAGCTAGCTGTCAGCACACAGCCTAACACAGGGTTTGAACTCATGAACTATGAGATCATGACCTGAGCCAAAGTCAGAGGCTTAACTGACTGAGCCACCCAGGTGCCCCAGGATGAGAGCATTCTAAGCAGGCTCCACGCTGTAAGTGCAGAGGCTGAGGTGGCACTTGAACTCATGAACCATGAGATCATGACCTGAGCCTAGATTGTGTCTGACACTTCACAGACTGAGCCACCCAGGTGCCTCTAATTGGTGTCCTTTACATCCCCAACAGGGTCAAACTGTTCCTATTGTTTGCAAAAAAAAAACAAAAACAAAAACAAAAAAACCAAAACAACAACAAATTGGTATGACTCAAAGAACTTTAAGTATCCTTATATAGTGATTTGCCTAATTCCTGTTACATCCTATCCTGCCTCACAGTCTATAGTATAGAAATAGCATAATTTAATTTATCTTTTCTTGATAAAAATATAAATTGTCTGGTTATAATGATATGAAGAATATATGTGAGTAGCACTTGTGTACATGTAGGGCTGTCTCTAGGTTGTAAATCAGAGGCGAGATTGCAAAAGGAACGGATGCGTGAATCTGCGGTCTTACCATGTGTGGTCATGTTGCTTTCCAAAGGAGCTATTCTCATGTCTTACCAGTCTCTATCAGATTTCTTATTCCATTATGTCTTCCCCTCTCCTTACGTTTGTCAGATATGTTGGTTTTTGCAAATCTGATGGATATTAAGTGATTACTCATTGTGATGTTTATCGTATTTCCCAGATTCCTGATAAAGTTGAGTCCATCTTCATTTGCATATTGACCTTTTCTGTTCCATCTTTACCCTTTGGGGTAAAAATAGTTTTTGAGATATAACTCACAAACCTTAAAGTTCACCCCTTTAAAATGTACAGTTCAGTGGCTTTTGTGTATTTGGCCAACTGTACATTGACGATCCCCCAAAGAAATCTCATATTCACCCATTAGGTGTCACTCCCCATTACTCTTCCTTGGCAATCACTAATCTGTCTGTCTTTATGGATTTCTTGTTCTGCACATTCCAAATAATGGAATCATTCACTGTGTGGCATTTTGTGTCTGGCTTCTTTCACTTAGTATAATGTTTTTAAAATGTCCTCCATGTTGTATACATCAGCACTCCATTCCTTTTGTGGAAACCATTGCATGGATATACCATATTTTGTGTATGTGATCATCATTTGAGGGACTTTTGTGTTGCTTGTACTTTTGGCTATTTGAATAACACTGCTGTAAGTATCCATGAACAAGGTTTTGGATGGACATGTTTTCAATTGTCTTGGATATATACCTTGTTGTGGAATTGCTGGGTCATACAGTAATGATGGTTAAGGTTCCAAGGAACTTTCACACATTGTTTTCCAAAGTGTCTGTATCATTTTGCCTACCCACCCGCAAAGTATGGGGTTTCCGAATTCTCCACATCAGTTTTTTTAAAGTAGGCTCCATGACCAACATGGGAATTGAACTCACAATCCTGAGATCAAGAGTCACAGGCTCTACTGGCTGAGCCAGTCAGGTGCCCCTCTCCACATCATTTCTAATACTTGCTATTATCTGTCTTCTTGATAATGGTCTTCTTAATGGGTATGAATTGGCATCACATCGTGTTTTTCATTTGCATTTGCCTAATGGATACTGATGTGGAGAATCTTTCCATGTGTTTATTGACCATTTATACATCTTCCTTGGAGAAATGTTTATTCAAATCTTTGGACCATTTAAAAAATTAGGTTATTTGTCTTTATTTTTGACATGTAAGAGTTGAGGGTTTTTTTGTTCTGGTTACAAGTCTCTTATCAGATATATGATTTACAAATATTTTCTCCCTTTCTGTGGGGTTGTCTTTTCATTTTCTTGACAGGGTCCTTTGATGCCTAAAAGTTTAAAATTTTGATAAGGCACTATTTATCTATTTTTTTCTTTTGTCGTTTTTGCTTTCCTATCACTGTGGTACCAAAATCCAAGGTCACAAAGATTTGCTCTTTTGTTTTCTTCCAAAAGTTCATAGTTTTAATTCTTACAGTTAAAAGTCTATAACCAGTTGAGAGTTAATGTTTGCATATGGTGTGAGGTAGAGATTCAATTTCACTCTTTTCTTTGTGGATATCAGTTGTCCCAGAACCATTTATTGAAAAACTCTTCTTTCCCCATCAAATACTCTTGCCTCCTTGTTGAACATCAAGTGACCATAAATGTAAGGTTTAAGGTTTGCTCATATTTTTCCTGAAGTCTCCGTTCTGTTCTATATGTCTATAGTTTTGCCAGTCTCATGCTGTTGATTATTGTAGCTTGGTAGTAAGTTTTGAAGTCATGAATTGTCAGTCTTCCAGTATTCTTCTTATTTTCTAGTTTGGGCTAATTTTTTTATTGGGTAAATCTTCATTTCCTTGGCCTGCAGGAGTTCTTTTATATTCTAAATATAGGTTTTTGTTTGCAACAGGATTTTCTCTAAGTCTATCACTTTACTTTGAATTCCATTTGTTATATTTCCCATACATTACACATTTGATGAAGCCAAACTTATTGATCTTTTTGGCATCTGTCTTTTGTATTTTATTTATTTTATTAATTAATTTATTTATTTTGAGAGAGAAAGAGGGAGCAAGTGAGCAAGGGGCAGAGAGAGAAGGTGGGGGAATAGAGAGAGATAGAGAAGTAGGGCCTACACAGGGCTCACATTTTATCCAAAATGGGACTCAAGCTCTCCTGAAGTGGGGCTCGTGCTTATGTGAAGTGGAGTTTGAACTCACCCAATGTGGGACTTGAACTCATGAACCATGAGATCATGACTTGAGCCAAAGTCAAATGTTTAATGACTGAACCACCCAGGCACCCTATTATTTATTTATTTTTAAAGATTAATTATTTTGGGAAAGAGAGAGGGAGAACAAGGGAGGGTCAGAGAGACAGAAAGAGAGAGAGAGAGAAACCTAAGGAGGCTCTGCACTGTCAGCATGGACCCAGACGAGGAACTAGATCTCACCAACTGTGAGATCATGACCTCAGCCAAAATTAAGAGTCAGACACTTAACCTGTGCCACCCAACTGCCCCTATTTATTTTTTATTTTGAGAGAGAGAGAATACACACACACAGACATACACACACACACACACACACACACACACACACACACACACACACACACACAATTGGGGGAGGGGCAGAGAGCAAGGGAGAAAGAGGATCCCAAGCAGGTTCTGTGGTGCCAATGCAGAGCCCTATTCAGAGCTCAATCTTACCAGCTATGACATGATGACCTGAGCCTAAATCAGGAGTCGGACGCTTAACCGACGGGGCCACCCAGGTGTCTCTGTATTTTGTATTTTAAATAAAAAGTTTTTTTTTTTAAATGAAATATATTCTTTCAAGAGTTTATTTTAACACTTTGGCTCTTTCTTTAGGTTTTAAATGTATCTGTAATTTATCTTGAATATCTTCCATAGAGATGTAGCTTTTTTGGTGTTGTTTTGTTTTGTTTTTTTCTTTTTTCTCAACTGAACAGACAATATTCTCAACATTTACTGGATATTCTGCCTTTTCTCTACTATTTCAAAATTTGTCCATTATCATGTATTAAATTCCTATACATACAGTCTTTATCTATCTATCTATCTATCTATCTATCTATCTATCTATCTATCATCTATCTATCTTATCTATAGGCGTAGGTTTGGTTTGAGGTTTACTATTATCTGTTGTGGTTTATTTATTTAAGGCCACATCAATAAACATTCTTATTATGGTTTTATAATATAGTTTGCTATTTATATGGCAGTCTCCATTTCCGTAAGTACTTTTTTCTTTTCTTTTAAAGAATTTTTCGTGTATTCTTATATACTATTTTCCTTTGAGATAAATATTATAACCTGATAACTTTCATGAAAGTCCTATTTCTATTTTGTTTTGTGTTTTATTACATTTATAAATCAATTTCGTAGGGTATTGCCAGAATGATAATCTTTAGCATTACAATCTAGGAGCATAAGATGTCTCTTTACTTATCTGCATCTTCTTTAGTAGCTTTGTATCAACTTTTTATGATTTCCTTCAATAAGTGTCACATATTTGTTATTAGTGTGACTCACTTCAAAATTTTTTAATGTTTTATTTATTTCTGAGAGAGAGAAACAGTGTGAGCGACGGGGGGGTGGGGGTGGTCAGAGAGGGAGGGAGACACACCATCTGAAACAGGCTCTAGGCTCTGAGCTAGCTGTCAGCACTGAGCCCGATGTGGGGCTCGAACCCATGAACCGTGAGATCATGACCTGAGCGAAGTCGGATGCTCAACCGACTGAGCCACCCAGGCGCCCCTAGTGTGACTCACTTCAAATATATATGTGTTTTGGGGAGCTAGGAACTCATTTGCTACAGCAATTTTATAATAGGTAGTGGTCAGTACCCAGACACAGTCATATGGGCCATGGGTCATAGAAACAAGAAGCAAGGGAGCTTGGTCTCAGGGTCTGGGCACAAAAATTGCATAATCTGGAATCCTCCTCCTAGCTGATTGACACAGAGCACAGTTCTTTCTCTCTCTGTGCTCATTTCTTTGCATGTGGAGTGATGATAACAGTACCACTCCCATGCTGTGTGGGTTGAGAAAGACATGCAGGAAGTATTGAATAAACATTAGCTATTGCTATTAATTTCTAGGAGCACTTGACTTATTATCCAATATAGGTCACCTGGTTTAGGCACACCCTTGACTCCTTCCTTGTCTTTGAGCTTTGTGACTGAGGCGAAGTTAGAGGGAATGTATTTGGCCTGGTAAGTGGGGTTGAGACCTTTGGAAACTACCAGGTAGGAGAGGGAAAGGAAAAGCAGAGTGAGATCTGGTAATAGCCATTTGTTATTATTTTTAACTTTTATTTATTTATTTTTTAGAGAGAGAGCACACACCTGTGCAAATGCACACGCTAGCGAGAAAGGGGCAGAGAGAGAGAGAGAGAGAGAAACAGAGAGAGAGAGAAAGAGAGAGAGGGAGACACAGAATCTGAGGCAGGCTTCAAGCTCTGAGCTGTTAGTGCAGAGCCTGACACAGGTCTCAAAACCCACTTAACTGTGAGATCATGACCTGAGCTGGAGTCAGATGCTTAACCGACTGAGCCACCCAGGTGCCCCAGTAATAGTCATTTAAACACAAGAGACAACTGGGCTGCTGCCCTCACTGTGCTCTGCAGTGTCTTTCTCTACCAGATGCTGCCATTGAGCCCTAACAATCTCCTTGCTCCTGGCCTCCCTCCAACCAGGCCCCCTCGGCAGCCACAGGGCCTCCTTAATATGCAGACCTCATCATATCATTGCCAGTCCTTAAGCCCTTAATGGTTTCCCAATGCGCTCAAAGCTAGATCTGGGCTCCCAAATGTGGTTGTAAAAGATGGCCCTTTATTACTCCTATAAGTGTCCTTGCATCTAGCCACTGTCTGTATTATATGTAGTGAAATATGCTTTGAAAACAAATGTGTTTAAATGGATGCATAAATCTTCTTCTTATCCCAAATTTCATGACCCATTGCTTATCCCACAAAAATGTAGTAGAAATACTGTAAATTATTTATAGGTTGTCTATTGTGTTTCTAGTTAATTTATACCCTGCTAGAGCATATGAAACACTGCATACAATATTTACAATATTTACCCTGAGACACACATTTTATTTATTTATTTAAAATTTTTTTAAATGTTTGTTTATTTTTGAAAGACAGAGCATGAGCAGGGGAGGGCCTAGAAAGAGAAGGACACAGAATCCGAAGCAGGCTCCAAGCTCTGAGTTGCTAACACAGAGCCCGATGCGGGGCTCGGACCCACAAACCTTGAGATCATGACCTGAGCTGAAGTCAGACGCTCAACCAGCCACCCAGGTGCCCCAAGACACATGTTGTAGACTCCCATAGAACTTAATGAAAGCTTAAGTGTTGACCAGAAGGTTGGCGGTGAACACTAGGATTGCCAGTAGGGTTACGCCGCGACGCCAAGGTGGATTATAAGATAAATTTAAGCTTACCTACTACATTTAGTTCAAGTCACGACAATGATCCGGACTGTAATCAGGAGCCAAGGGGACAGAATGCTGATCCCAGTTCTGGGATAAAAGGGCCTTTGACCTTGAGTAGGATTGGAAAAGTTTCCAGGCCTTGCTCTTCCATGTGTGAACCACCTAGAGGCTCTTCCAATGTTCTTCAAGATTTCATCAAATGGAAAAATCTAGGCATCTTGTCCTGGTGAGGCCATAGACACCCGCTTCATTCTGAGTTATTTGCTTAGTCCTTGATGAAAGAAGATGGACACAAATGACACTGAATATCTGACCCCGACTTCGGAGAATTTGCAGTGTATTACAGAATGAAGTGATACACGGACCATTTACTTTCATTTCATGTTTTGGTGTCTTGAGGTTGGCTAATGAGCCTGTTTGTGCAAAATCCAATTATCCATTCTATTTTCTTACCCTCCAGTACATATGTGAATACATTCATTACCCACTTCCCTCGACCACTGCTCGGTACCACCAACCACATAAAGAGAGCTTTGTGAAAGGGGAGGGATTTGAAGCGAGGGGAGGGGCAGACTAGAAAGGGAGGGCATTATTCCAGGTCTCAGAACCAGTGCGGAGGAAGTGTAAAATCAGAGGTGGGAAAATCAAACATCAAGAAGTTTAGTTTGGAGAGAACAGAGGGAGCCTTGAGGGCGAGGGTCTTCAGAACGACGGAGTGGAGGGGAGGAGTGGAGACATTTTTCAAACCCGGACTGAATGACAGCCACAAAAGAAGGGAGACGAAGACCAGAATTAATCTTCAAAAAGAGTAAACTAAGACACAACTTAATAAAGATATTAAAATGGCTGACACACTCTTTTTGTGTTGATCAAGTAAGGATAAAACTGGGTGAAGTCCAAATATCTACCTATAAAGTGGCCCTGAAGTTAGGCATTCGGTACCCATCCAATTATATCTGTATACTTGTCAGCTGTGCATCTGTTCTCTCATCAAAGCAATGTGACATTTAAGACACAGAGTCAAACAGATGGCTGTATTTTGCTGAACTGGACTTTAATGAAAAAGTCCAGATTCTTTTGTTGCAGAGGAAAGGGATTATTGCCTTAGAGGGTGTTCATCATGGGGGAAAAAAGATAATGCTACATCAAAGAATTGAAATGGAGAAGAGAATATTGAGACGATTTTACCTCTCATGAGACACACACACACACACACACACACACACACAGAGAGAGAGAGAGAGAGAGAGAGAGAGAGAAGGAGAGAATATGTGAAACATTCAGCATTCAAAAAATAGAAAGCTAAAGCCAGGATCCATTAAAAATCCTAAGTACTCTAGTTAAAATGATAGAAACCTCAGTACACCTGCTTCAGTGCAAAAATCAAGAAATACTGAATGAGGTATTCCTTCCTCTAAAAAAAAAATAACAAAAGCAAGAGGTAGGATTAATACCAAAGTATCATAGGAGAAAGATTGCAAAAGTTTAAATTTGCCAAAAAAATAAAGTCTCAGCCTTTTGAGCTGAACAATCTCCAAATGACAGCGGTACCCTCATTTTGGACAATCATGCGCCTCCTCTTCTTCATGAAGAATCTGTTAGATGCCCACTAAACTAGGTTGCGCCTTTGTGGGTTTCCTAGAGGGAAGTTCTGTCTTCGGCTTTGTCTCATAGCATCTTGTCAGAGATCATCGCTAGTGCTTGAGTCCATTCCTTGCCACACACAAAAAAAACCCCTTCTTAGGCTTAGTGACATCCCCTCCCCCACCACACACAATTTAAATGGTTTTGAAACTCCTGATTTGAGAGTTGCAATTTCCCCAATAATTATCTTTGTAACACTTAAAAAGGGAAAGTGTAGAGGAGGATGTATGGCTTCAGTTCTTTTCCAAAGCTCATTAATGGAATGCAAATACATTGTGAACTCATTATAATGCAGGGCTCTTTAATTAAAAATGGGTACATGCGATAGAAGAAAGCAGCAAGAGAATGAACTTTACTTAGAATCTGATAACCATTTATAAAAATAGTTCTTAATCAGTAGTAGAAGGGGCGCAAGAACATTTGAGCATTGTTTGTAAATGTAGATGCGTTTTCAGTGCTTGGCTTTGGAAGTGAAGTCTCTTGCTCACTAAAAGCTTTGAATTCACTGACTGCATGGGAAAGTTTTGGGTTGCGGTGGGGCATTTGAGCACAGCACTAGCCGAGATGCTCAAAAATCAAGGGTCTTCAAAGAGACTTTCATTAGTTCACTCAGGACCAACGCAGTATCTTGTGACATGGATGATTTCAAATCAGGGCTTTTAAGTGCATCTAAGGCATAGGCAAAGGAAAAATCCGTTTGCTTTCCTCTGACTCATAAAAATGGCACAGACTGTCAGATCCATGTAGAAGGAAGTGATCAGTGAACTTGACTTTGACAACTGCAAAAAGTTCTTAAGCAGCGTGTGTGAGAATGATTACATGTTACCTTGGATGTGTCTACTTTCATGGAACATTTTCCCCTCTTGATATTTGAGTCCATGTAGTTTCCAACATAAAAAAAAAATAAAATAAAATAAATAAAGGGCAAGTCTCGGTACTCTTAGCAGGATAAATAGAAAATTGGTAAAGGCTTTTCTTTAAAAACTCTTTTACTATTATAGACTTTATGACTGTTAAAGTTTATGCTTACCCTTCTGGGTCTTCCTGTGTGCATGTATCATTTTCAATAAAAATAAGTCCATACTATGCACACTGTTTTGTGATCTGCTGTTTCTAATCAAGGATCTACACCTTTCTGTTTCAGCAGATGTTCACAGACTGATACTCAGCCTGTACTTGGATTATACAATTGGCCCCTAATATCCTTTGCAGGGTGAGTTAGGGAGCCACATATTGAAGCTGGCTGTTACGTCACTGAGTCTTTTTTAGCCAGCACATTCTTTTTCTCCCGACTGTGACTTTTTAGAGAGAAGAGGCAAGTCTGTCTGCAGAATATGCCCTTTGCCCCTTTTTGGATTCATCTGCATGCTTCCAATTTTACTCTTTTTGACCCATTATAAGAAGATTCTCTTTTTGTTTGGATTGTCTTTTTTTTTTTTTTCTAGAAATTAGTTCTGAAGAGAATAAAGCACCGATTTAAAGAGTAACTACGATAGCAAATACTATGGTCAGAAAGCTGAGTTCGTTTCCACAGCCCTGCTGTATCATTCACTGGGTAATCCTTCCTGTAGAATCATAAATATTCCTCATTTGGACACATGCATTAAAAAGTAGGCATAATCCAACATTTCCTTTTCCCTTCCCTTGTCTTCAGTACTGTTTGGATGAATATGAATTTTAGGTCACGACAGCCTTTAATGAAAAAAAGGAGATTAAAGTTTCAATTCTTAGTGGTTTGTTTGTGCCCAAGTAGTGCTTCTAATAAGTGGTCAGGATGGATATATGCAAATATACTATAATAGTTTGAGATAATTTTCATTCTCTTCATTCCTGCGGAAAGTTGAGTTACTTTCTCATATTATACCTCTGATAATCATTCCAAACTAATGACCAAGATGGGTTAGTAACCCAGTTGTCAATGATTTTCTCAGTCTCTCCCATTTTTACATAAACATATGAAAGTCAGAGGGATTTTTTTCAGGGGCAGAATTTCATAAGCCTTTTCTCCGGTATTAAATGTAAACTATGCAGTTATAATTAGATAGGAGCTTCCTTTTTTAATTTTTAAAAATGCTTGTTTACTTATTTTCTTTTAATTTTTTAAATGTTTTATTTATTTAAGAGAGAGAGAGAGAGACAGTGTGAGCAGGAGAGGGTCAGAGAGAGAGGGAGACAGAATCTGAAGGAGGGTCCAGGCTCTGAGCTGGCTGTCAGCACAGAGCCCGACGCAGGGCTTGAACCCATGAACTGTGAGATCATGACCTGAGCCTAAGTCAGACGCTTAACCGACTGAGCCACCCAGGTGCCCCATAAATGTTTATTTATTTTTGAGAGAGAAAGGCAGAGAGAGAGAGACATACACAGAATCTGAAGTAGGATCCAGGCTCTGAGCTGTTAGCACAGAGCCTGACATGGGGCTTGAAGTCATGAGACATGAGATCATGACCTGAGCTGAGTTTGGATGCTTAATGAACTGAGCCACCCAGGTGCCCCTAGATAGGAGCTTTAAATCCTTTTAAAGTGTATTTACTCTTAAAAATTAACAAGAAGCTTACATCAGTGTTATTGTCTATGATGGATTTACCAAACAAATGCATTGTTACTCTCTAGAATTAGCTACTTAGGTTTAGCATAATAAAATGGTAACACTTAAAAACAGAAAACATTTACAGAGCGCTTACCAAGAGTCAGGCACTAGAATAAGAACATTGCAAGGTTTATTTTCATTGAAACTCACAAAAGTTCTTAAGGTATACATGTGACTATTAGATCCATTTTACTTCTGATACAACACAATAGAAAAGCTAGTGTATTTTTATTGGGGGGACGAATTTAAAATGTACATTTGTTGGGGTGTCTAAGTGGCTCAGTCGGTCAAGTGTCTGACTGTTGATTTCCAGCTCAGGCTATGATCCTGGGACGGTGGGATCGAACCCCAGGTCAGGCTCCATGCTAAGCATGGAACCTGCTTAAGATTCTCTCTCTCAGTCTCCCTCTGCTCTTCCCCCTCCCCCACTGTCTCCCTCTCTCTCAAAAAAGTGTATTTGTTAAAGAAACAAAAGTAGAAATCTACTTAGTGTCTTATACGTCAGAGATGTGTCTATTTTGAATAGTCCCCTGGAGAAGTGGTCTGCCAGGCGCCGGGGTAGAAAATACCTACCTAAGACACTAGCATTTACTCATAAAGTAGGAGGAGCTAGAAATTCAGTATCCTGGAAGCACCATGAATTTAGCTTCTGGTGGTGCTCTATCTTGTCACTGAGGATACAGTAGACAAGGCCATTTAAATTAGCATGATTCTGAGAGTCTCCATAATAGATAACAGTCCAAAGGAACACCCCACCAACCCCCAAAACAAACAAACAAACTTTACTTGTATTCATTCCATTGGTATTTGGATTTACTTTGTAATTCTTCCTATGATAATACTCCTGGGCTTGATAGGAGTATTTTTTTTGAAAATAGACAGAAAAAAGTATTTGTTTTAATAGCATCCATTAAAAACTTTCAGTCTGATGGTCTCTTTTCTTTTGGAATAAAAATTAATAATTTGTTTCCACATAAATGTCTGATGACAAGATTAATCATCAGGTATCCGGAGATGAATAACCTGACTAGAAGAATGAGTTTTAATCGAATAGTTTTAGCCATTACTGTGACTCTTCAAACATCTTAGGGCTTAATAACTTAAGATTAATAACTAAATTAATTAAATTAAGTAACTAAAATTAAATAACTAAATTAACTAAATTAATAACTGAAATATATGAATGTTAAAAAAAGCCGAGCCTTCAGAAAATAAACATTCTACTTAGTTCCTAGAATAAAAGATTCTTGGGCTATACTAATTACCATACTGTGTCATGATTCAGGTAACTTATGACTTACACTCCTAGAATGGATACTAAGTGTAGTCTGGTTGGAAAAAAGGGCGATGTTATTTCCAGACCTAGGATTTGAGAATGTTATTAAAAGCCACCCCGACTCAAATACATCTATTCAAACTCAATTATCTAAAATGATATTGAAAACATTATTTAATAATGGTTATGGTTAATTGGGCACTCATTTTAGGCTAAGCACTTTAATTGAGTTAATTTAATCTTCTGAGTAATAGTATTATCCCCTGCCTGCATATGGGGAAACTGAGGCTTGGAGAGACTAAAGTCAAGTCATAATCTAGGACTGTATCTTTCCTGGATTTCAAAGCAAGTCTGTTCTGTAAGTCCAAGCCTGGACCTCTACATTATAATCCTCCCATACTTTTTTTGAGTTCAGCTCAATTTAATACCAAGTATTTGATGAAACGTGTTGAATTGCCAAAAGTAGTTCTAGAACTTCTACCACATGCTAGAAACAGGATACAGGACCATAAATCCTGTATTCCATCCCCTGGAAACTTCCACCCAAGAAGGGGGAAGGAGAGCCAATTATTAAGACCAGTTAATTATCTGTATCCATTCGAAGGGTGAATTTCTGATTTGAGTTTCCTTTCAAGAAAGGTACAAAAGTCAGCAGTCTTCCAAACCTGAAAATAGTAAATACTTATTATGGGCAAAATGTCACATGTAGAGTAAAATGAACAGAGTCACACAAAGAAGAAAAAGTGCATAACATTCATGGCACAGCGCTCTCTCTGGAGTTTCCGTTGTGACTAAATTATTTGATCTGTAATATTTGTTTATATGCAAGCTTCCCAGATTTTATTTTCTTACTCAGCCATTAAATGGAATATGCTTTGTCATACACTGAAATAGACATTTGCTGTGCCAGCAGGATGATACACCAATGTACATCTATCAAAACCCAAAGAAAAGGGTGTTAAACTTTATAATCAACATTGAAGACATGAAAAGCGATCGTTAAGCTTTATAGTATAATGAAAAGTCATGGGAAGCACTTAATATGTTTAGCATCTGAAGTTATTGCTCTGATAGTGCAGAAATGCAACTTCTTTCTGCTTTACACATCTCACCAGTTCCCTTTCTCTTGCAAAATATTGGCAACTATAATTTTCTTCAGAATGGTATTTTCTGCACAAATAAAAATCAAGCTCCCTGCAACGTCTATTTCTATGTAAGTTCCTCATTTCCTCCAACATTGGAAGACCCCTCTTTATGGCACCTAATTGAATATTTGCGCATCAGGCTAGAGTGTGGATGTTGAAGATGATCAAGGAAGTTATCATCTTTACGAGAAAATCACCTGCTTCAAACCAGTTTCTTACTAGCCACATAATTCACCTCAATGGAAATTTTGTGCCAATAAACACCATTCAGGGACCACAGAGAGCTGACCAGTAAATTCCTGCATCCAGCACGGTCTCCAACACATAGTAAGTGCTCACCAAAATGATTTTTTTAAAAAATATTTTTATATATTTCTAGGAGAGAGAGAGACAGACAGCATGAGCAGGGAAGGGTCAGAGAGAGAGGGAGACACAGACTCCGAAACAGGCTCCAGGCTCTGAGCTGGCAGTCAGCACAGAGCCCGACGCGGGGCTCGAAGCCACGAGCCACGAGATCATGACCTAAGCGAAAGTCGGACGCTTAACCGACTAAGCCACCCAGGCGCCCCTTTTTTTTTTGTTTTTAATGCAAGAATAAATAACAGGCATTTTTTAAAATCCTGAAGTATATATCATCTCATTGATAACGAGTCACACATATTACTTTAAAGTTTTCCTCTTATTTGGGAATGCTTTAGTGTACTAATAGAGCAAAAAGGCCTGTCGAAAACAAAAACTGTTTTAATTATTCAGCTCTCATTTTGTACGGAATGTTGTCCCAGATGCTGGAAGTTCATACCACAGGGCTCGACTCGATGAACTTTCAGTCACGCTATGTTCATTCTCTCATAAATGGAGCCAGCAGTTGGGCTTTGGGCTGGTAACCCATTAAATGATAGGAGAGCAGGATTTCTAGGGTAGATTTGTGCGGCAAAAACACATTCGAGGCACTCGTGAAGCCCAAAGTGGAAGCAGCTATTAGCCTGGAGGGAACCGCACTGAACCAGTTCACAATGGGTCTGTCTAGCTTTCAAAGTGGCGCGCATGTCAACTTCTACAGGGACGAAGTATATTTGGGCTTCCCACGGAACCAACAAAGAGAGTGAGCAAAGTGAAGGTGTGGGAAGAACGGAAACTTGACAAGACACAACCGCCTATGTCTCTCTTGTTTCTCGGGGGCAGGCTGAAGTTTAGCTGTGATTTTGGTCACCAAACAATGACCATCCAGCCATCCAGGTTGAAGGAGCCAAATGGCAGGAACTCTCAGCCCCTGCAGGGGCCAAGCCATGGTGGATAGTGAAGGCTCTACCCACCATCAGACATGAGAATTCATGGCTCAAACCTTGCTCTGTCCTGTTTCCTTTTTCTCCCGCTGGCACTGAGACTAGACACGGCTTCCTTCCCGGTTTCAATTACTGCCACGATTCATAGCATTGAAAAGAGCAAGAGAAAGTGCAAAGATGTACTTCTAACGAGACAAAACCCTTGTGCTATAGTATCCTGGGGAGGAGCTCAAGCTTTCCGTATCTGAATGTTTTATCTGTAAAATGGGGCTAAAAATACTTACTTTCTTATAAGACTATTGTAAGAGCCAGAGAACATAATACATGTAAAGGGAGCCAGCAGGCCCTGGAAATCAGATATCGTTCTTCTCTGTCATTATAATCGGTCATTCACCGCAGCTGTGGATTCTGCGTCACACTTCAACTGTTGACCGAACTTCAATGGCCGGGAGGGCACCTGAGGACTCACCCGGCATAACCATCCAGATGCTAGGCTCAGCTTTCCAGTTTTGTTCAACAGCAGTTGCTAACTGTAGCCTAAGCGTTAAGCATTTGTTTTCATCCTCTTCATTACTGGACTCTTTTCTCTTCCTTTGGCTTGTACTAAAATGATCACAAAAATGAATAGCATCGTATGCTGTCCAAAGCAGTGTTCCATACTCTATCTCATTTCCCCCCCATGACAGCCCCATTCTTAATCATCATTCTCATTTCATAGATGAAACACTGAAGCTGAGTAATAATAGGAAACTTGCCCCATGTGCCCGGAACGACAATGTTGGACTGTTTGGTCTTCCGCCATACCATCGCTTACCATGCCCTTATCTTTTATGGTTTTTTAGATTGGTTGGTTTTATGTGAAGGCCCAAATGAGTACGATATAATTGACATAAAAGGAATACGATTTAAGTGCGGAGAAAGCTGAACGTACACATGCAGTCGAGGTCTACAGAAACACGCTCTGGAATCTAAAAGATGAACTCGGCCTTCAAGCCCAGGGAGATGTCACAACCCTCCTTTTGAACCTGTAACCTGCGACTCTTGAATCCAAGTTTACCCATTCTCATCCCCCACAGACGCATTTAATCCTTTTTAATAGAGGGAGCTCCCTTTGAAATACGACCAGGAGTCTGCACATAGGAAAACATGTGTCCTACATGGCCCATGAAGGGAGATAAACCAGAGCCCAAATTACTGCCTCTTGTTTTCACTGAACTACTTGTGACTGAGCACTTTGGACTAGAAGACATTTATCAAAAGTCTCCCAGCTGGCCAAAATACTTGAAGGATTAATACACAGTGACCAAGTCTTGCATTGTAAGACCAAGAACCATTAAAAAGAGTGGAGGGCCATGCATCTGTTCTCTTTTTAAAAATTTAACTATGTCCTATATCCAAGTGCCCACACATATTATAAAAGCACTGGAATCAAACAAGCAAGGTTCATTCCTGGCCTTTGATTTTTATAAACAGGCATGTTAAAAAGAGAGAGAGAGAGAGGGACAGAGAGGGAGAGAGAGACAGAGAGGGAAAACCAAACATGTGTGCTGCCTTTTAATAAAGATCATATTAAAAATTCAATAAATAGCAATATCTCTGATCTCTTAACAAAAGCTTCTGGTGTACAGGAAATTAAATGGAAAAAAAAAAACACCCTTGTTAATCCTTTTTGATTTCTGTACATTGTGGCTAGAAGCAAAATTCTCTAACTCGCAGATTTCTCTCTCTTTTTTTCCTTTTTAACATTAAAAAAAAATCTTTTCTTGCACAAACGTTGTCTGGGCAACACTCTAAACGCAGCACGATTCTTGGAAACATTTAAAAATAAGGGGGGGGCGTTAGGGTCGAGAGCAAACTGTTGTGTTCTTGTCTCCTCCCGGTGGCCTCGCAAGGAGGAATCCACCTCGAACCAGGTGATAACCCGATAGACTTTATCTTGTCTTCTCCCGGCTTCCCTGAAGCCTGCCAACACTTCGGCTGGCTGTTAGGCATTTTAAATATCCCCCCTGAGCCCTCACCTCACCCCCTTTCTCTTCTTGTCAGCTGGAATGTCTCAGAGCTGTCAGAAGCTTGTTGCTTATTGATGTTTCCGTGTGTTTTATGTCTTTTCTGAGATATGACAGGCCCTGACACAGTGCTGATTTCAATCAGGCTGCTTCTGGAGAGGTCTAAGATTTTGAGTTGCACAATCCGCGTTTCGAGCCTACTTCAGAGGCCTCGGTCTAATGAAAATGTTTTCAGGAGGCCGAAATAAAGGCCCTGGGCCCAACGAACAGCAGCTGAGGAATTCACAGGGCTTGAAAAAACACGTGTGTACGTGTGCGCACGCGCACAGACACACACACACACACACACACACACACACACACACACACACACACCAGAGTCTCCCTCCCCCCACCCCCCGCCCTTTGTTATAAGAAAAGCAAGAACAGAAAGTGACCTCAGGAGGCAAAGGTTCTGACACTGAATCAAATCCCTTTAGACCCAAACTGACAGGCTAGGCCTGGCTTTAGATTACGTTATCACATCTTAGAACGAGGCTTGTATGTACCTCAGGATTCCCTACATGTAAAGAGCTGGCGATTTTACCCCTGTCGCCCTATTAAGTCAAGTTCTGATGTCCTGTCGAGAATGAAAGCTTATCAACAGAGGGCTGGAATAAAGGAGGGGGGGCGGGACAAGCAGAAATGGAAATCAAATGTGTCCCTGGTAGAGAACTCATCTCTGTTATTTACCAGGCTGGCCGTGAGGAGATTAAAAATATTAGAAAATTATTCTTGGCAAATCATGTGTGATTTCCTGCAACCTGTGTGAACATCTCATTTGGTATCATGTTGCTTGTATTCAAGAGAGGCAAATAAGGGACCCTAGGCAGCAAAGGTGTTTTATTTGAACTGGCCTCAGCAGGTGCATTCAAGGGCCCCCTTCAAATTCATTCCCAGACACCAGAGCGAGGGCATAGGATAGGCTTATGAATGTGTCTGGTCGGTTGTACAGACTTGATTTAGTTAAATGATCTCCTTCTCCAGTCTTATATTTATTTATTTATTTATTTTTCTGAGAGAGAGAAACAGAGCACGAGCAGGGGAAGGACAGAGAGAGAGGGAGACACAGAATCTGAAGACAGGCTCCAGGCTCTGAGCTAGCTGTCAGCACAGAGCACAGTTTGAACTCACGAACCACGAGATCGTGACTTGAGCTGAAGTCGGACGCTTAACCGACTGAGCCACCCAGGAGCCCCGACCTTCTCCAGTTTAAAATAGGGATTCTAGGGGTGCCTGGATGGCTTAGCCGGTTAAGCATCTGACTTTCACTTAGGTCATGATCTCACGGTTTGTGGGTTTGAGCCCCGTGTCGGGCTCTGTGCTGACTGCCAGCTCAGAGCCTGGAGCCTGTTTCAGTCTGTGATTGACCCTCCCCTGCTCACGCTGTCTCTCTCTCTGTCTCCTAGAAATAAATAAAACATAATAAAAAAATAAAATAAGGATTCTACAGACTCATATTCCCGGGAAGAAGGGTATCATTTCATCATTGGTCTTTCGGGCTTTAAAAGTCAAGCGATGGGCGCAAGCTTCCAAGACGGTGATAAAGCTCCAATGATACGAAACAGATTAAAAAAAATTCTCGGTGACTGGTGTTCTGCTTTTTTTACATGACAATATACCCCTTGCTGATGTGCAATTAATATTTGTGATCTGGTTCGGGACTTTTAAGGAGAACAAAACCACCATAAGGAAAAAGATTATAATATTAGGCCACATTGTCTGGAAGGGAAGTATTTCTTTCTTTCTTTTTTTTTTTTATTTCTAGGAGAGAGAGAGAAACAGCATGAGCAGGGGAGGGTCAGAGAGAGAGGGAGTCACAGACTGAAACAGGCTCCAGGCTCTGAGCTGGCAGTCAGCACAGAGCCCGACGCGGGGCTCGAACCCACGAACCGCGAGATCATGACCTAAGCGAAAGTCGGACGCTTAACCGACTAAGCCACCCAGGCGCCCCTGGAAGGGAAGTATTTCTTGAAGGATAAATCTCCGAAGTGAAACAAGCATTTATCAGACATACTCAGTTTTTTGGTTTGGTTTAGACTGATTTTCTTTGCAGAGAGAGTGTAAAGTAGGGAAGAGAATACAGGCTCCAGAGCACAGATTCCAAAAGCATTCTTAGGAGGCATCGCTGACCACCTCTTTTCCCTGTCCCTCTATATTTAGGCTTTGGCCCCTGACTCCTTAGAGTTACATTTGGACATCAGATGGGTCTCTTTAAACAACTTGCTTAACTGCTTTTAGTTTTCCTTCCTCCAAAATGAGACAAGTTCTGCTAGAAATGTTCTTTTGATGAGTAACTGACATTATAAAGGCAAAATGTTTGGTTTCTAAAACAGCAGCCTTCAATGGGGCACCTGGGTGGCTCAGTTAAGAGCCTGATTCTTGGTTTCAGCTCGGGTCATGATCTCACAGTTCATGGGTTAGAGCCTCTGCATGGGGCTTTTCGCCCACCGTCCAGAGCCTGCTCGGGATTCTCTCTCCCTTTCTCTCTCCCCCTCCTTGCCTCGTGCTGTCTCTGTCTCTCTCAACATAAATAAATAAACTTTAAAAAAAAAACCTTCAACAAATATCATTTCTCTCTCCCATCCCTTCTTTGTAGGATGCAGA
The DNA here is from genome assembly GCA_017311185.1 of Proteles cristata cristata. Classification (NCBI taxonomy): domain Eukaryota; kingdom Metazoa; phylum Chordata; class Mammalia; order Carnivora; family Hyaenidae; genus Proteles; species Proteles cristata. The sequence goes on along the minus strand of JAESUZ010003659.1, from coordinate 696,988 downwards.
AGTGTGGTCACTTTGTGTTTGTTTCCAAGTCAGTTTCTTCCCTGTGTGAAGTTAGAGTTTTAGTGGTTTTAGCTTAAAAGAGAGAGAGAGAGAGAGAGAGAGAGAGAGAGAGATTCTCTGCCTCTAAGCAACACTGAGTGAAAATTACCACTAAAAAAAGTGCTTCTCTACCTCCATTCCATTTTTAAAATGTTATGGTATTTTTAACAATATTAATATAATAACAGTAGCATGTGTTTATTGGGTTAGTCTGTATTTTATGACTCAGTATCGAATTTATGGCTTGTTTCTACCACTACTGTCACTATTAATTTTTGTTCCCATTTTTTTCATCAGCTGCCACATTGTCACAGGACTATTGCTTGCTCGTGATAAGCAGCCTCTCTGATTATTATTTCAGGCTTACTTATCAACAGTCAACACATCTCCCCAAATTATTTCTTTCTGAGAAAAACTATGTTATCAGTTTAACCCCTTGGTCACCAAAGGGACCCTTCCTTCCGCCCCTCATGAGGATTCTGGTGCACTATGCTGGCAAGTCAGAGAATCAGGAGGGAAGTCAGAAAGAGCTGTCACTTAAAAAAAAAATATTAGGGGCGCCTGGGTGGCTTAGTCGGTTAAGCATCCGACTTTCGCTTAGGTCATGATCTCGCGGTTCGTGGGTTCGAGCCCCGCGTCGGGCCCTGTGCTGACTGCCGGCTCAGAGCCTGGAGCCTGTTTCAGTCTGTGATTCCCTCTCTCTCTGACCCTCCCCTGCTCACGCTGTCTCTCTCTCTCCTAAAAATAAATAAAACATTAAAAAAAAAAACTACCCCAGGAGGTAGAGAAGGCCTTCACAGTACGGCTTTAGGGTAGATATTTCTACTGGACCTGGCTTCTGCTCCAGCCCAGGCGAAAACTGGAGCTCAGAGCCTGAGATGCTCCTGCCCCTTGGAAGGAAGGGCTGGTTGAGGGAGAGACACCGGCTGGGAACTCCCAGAGATCACCGGTCTGCCAGACTTTCTGGAACTGACTGCCAATTTGGCTTAGTCTCAGCTGACTGCGTGCCCAGGAGGAAGGGAATGGCAGTAATAAAGCAGTTTAGTGGAGAAAGATATTGCTTCAAGTTCCCAAGGCTTCCAGTCTATTTTATGACAACATTATTCACTCACACATCCACCCAGATACACACACACACACACACACACACACACACACACAGCCATGGACAGACACGCAAGCACTCATATGATCATCAGGATATATATGTGTGTGTGTGTGTGTGTGTGTGTATGTATATATATTTGGCATTTGGCTCACAAGAATGCTCTAAGGGCTAGGATTCTAAGAATCTTTTGTAACTTCAGAGAGTGATGCTACTCACATAATACAAGTTCATATTTATATGTACAATGTACTACACTATAGAAGATATATATATATATATATATATATATACACATATATATATATCTTCTGTGTGTATATATATATGTATATATATATATACCCATCACCATAGGGTAATAGCTTAAAATTAATTATACTCTATAAAATTTGCTATTTGGAAACCTTTATATATTTTTTTTTTTTTTAAGAAAATACTACATTTCTGAAAATCCACGGGAGAGGAAATAAGTAATGGCCAGGAAGAATTTTTTATTTTGTATGGTACTTCCCAGTTTGGGAGCTGATAGCAAAGCTGCACTTCAGGGTTACAGTGAGAAGGGGATTATGCTTTGCAACAAGCATGAAGAACTGAATTGTGCTTGCTGCAGTAAGAAATATTTCTCTGGGTGCCTGTGCAGCCCATTCTCTTAAGTGTCTGACTCTTAATTTCCACTCAGGTCGTGATCTCACGATTGTGAGATCGAGCCCCACATAGGGCTCCATGCTGAGTGTGGAGCCTGCTTGGGATCTCTCTCTCTCTCTCTCTCTCTCTCTCTCTCTCTCCCTGTGCCCCTGCCCCATTCATGCACGCGCGCTCTCTCTCTCTCAAAATAAATAAATAAACAATAAAAAAAAGAAATATTTCTCAAATGCTTAGAATGTTTACATATTTGTTCGTGCAAATCTCATGACCACCTGGGCAGGTAGAGGAGTCGTTGTCCCCACTTTATGGAGGAGAATAACTGAGGCCAGTGAAGTTAAATAGCACAGTCCCAACCATTCAGTTAGCGTGTGAGAGTGCTAAAGTTTAAATTCAGACTTGCATGGGGCGCCTGGGTGGCTTAGTCGGTTAAGCGTCCGACTTTCGCTTAGGTCATGATCTCGCGGTTCGTGGGTTCAAGCCCCGCGTCGGGCTCTGTGCTGACTGCCAGCTCAGAGCCTGGAGCCTGTTTCAGTCTGTGACTCCCTCTCTCTCTGACCCTCCCCTGCTCATGCTGTCTCTCTCTCTCTCTCCTAGAAATAAATAAAAACCTTAAAAAAAATTCAGACTTGCAGATGTCCTCCCTCTATATTTATTAAGCTTCAGGAGCCCATCATATGAACAAGCCTCCTAAAAGGTGAGTCCCTTTAGAGGAGGACTTTGTTATGTAAGTGTGTGGAGACACCTTAAATCTTTTCCACATAGTTCCAGTACAAGTACAACAATTAAAACTAAAAAGAATAATGTCAGCGAACAATAGATGGGTGAAAAGAATAGATTTTGTTGCAAAGAAGGCTCTGGAGCATCAGCTGGGCACGCAGTCTCTAAGATACAGGTCGGAGAGTAAAACTATCTCTAATCCATTGTATGAGGGAATCATTGCTCTTCACACTTTCTATAAACTGAGATTTAAATGTAAAGATTTGAACTAACAATTTTTAAGGGAGATAATCCAGTCTTTCCTCTCTTGTGAAAGTAATAGCATCTACAATTGACTAATTACAGGGAGAATTGGGCATTCCATGAAGATTAAGGGCAAGCAGCTAATTACACCCACAAGTGGCTAACAGCAGCTACAATTAGCTGTTTATAGGAGCAATTATTGGTGTAGCCAATTTTGTACCCCAAAATAATTACAGGTGCAAAATCTCACATGCCATTAGAAATGTTCTCTTTCAAAACGCTGGCCCTGTGGATGCAGATTTCTCCATTCATTCGCCTGCACAGAGAAAGAACCCGAGAGATCCAAAATGTAAAAATGCCAAAATGTTACCAGTTCTAAAACTATGTTTAATAAATTTATTTTTGTGCTTGAAAAGACTGTAATTTACCTCATCTGCTCTGTTAACGGTTGAAGCATGAGACAAAGATAGCATTACAGAAAGCTCTAGGCATCTTTCCTTTATACTTGCTATAGCAAAATGTATTTTAAAACATGTCCTAAAACAGAGCAAGGTACGACATATAGTAAAAGTGGTATTGCACAAATTCTGGGTTTATTAATTGACCCTGAGTCTGCATTCTCTCATGTACCCAATTAATAAATGCTTCTGGGGTTCCTAACGTATTCCAATGTTTTCTAGATGTGCGGACTTGAAAGAAAAGGCACCCACGGCTAATTCATAACTTTCCCAATTTCCTAACATGTATTTCTTGCTCTGGGCAACCTAGAAATAGAGGGATGATCAGAGTTTATTTTTTTCCTCACAACTGAAGCCAATGACACAAGAATCTTAACATATCTCTCCCAAATAAAAGGATGCATATCTTGCATCCCTAAGCAAACACCAAACTACACAACAATGAATAATCATCCTTGGGTGTCAAAAGTTTTCTATTTGGCTTCTAAATTACATGAGAATATGATTTTTAAAAAAAAACAATGGCTATAATTTTATCTCTTTGCATATCAGGAGTTTCTCATTTAAAAAAAAAAGCAAGAAAAAGACAAAGTAGTTCTGGTTATCTTGTTTTTCCGTTACAGATTATTTTAATTGTTATTTCCTGAAGTTACAGTACAGGCATAAAACGATCTATTCTGAGTCAATCATGAGGTATTATTTTAAGCCATAGTGCTCTCTGAGTTTGAAAAGCCAAGCTTAGAAGGCAAGCGGGAGAGTTAATGAGATTGTGACTTATTCATGACTGTGTATTTCCAGAAATGAATCAAACACATGAAAATTCCAAATCTTCTTGGTTGAATCATCTACAGGAACTATTGCTTGATCAGCAAACAGAGTTACTTACAAGCAGAGAAGGGAATTTAAGGTAGGAAAACAATGCTGATTCCGCGTGGAACCACAGAGCCGAGATCTTAACTGTCACCGTAGAGCTTTCGAATCCTGATGGTGACTCTAATTTATCATTCAGACCTTCTGCAAGGTGTTTTCATCCAGGAGCAGCAAGGTCTTTTTCTGATGGACCAGACAGACTTGGGTTTGAATCCCAACCCCATCACTTACAACTCTGCCTTTTGGAGACTTGTTTCCTCATCCGTGAAACCCATAAAATCAGGTCAACAATTCTTTCCTCAGGGGGTTGTTCTTAGAAGTGAAATAATACATTTCATTATTGTCCTTCTTCTGCCTCCATTAAATAAGAGAGATAAACTTCATAATCTGTAACCTTAAAAAAATAATAAACACCCTAAAATACTCTTGATTCACTTTCTCTCTTTGTAAAATGTGATTCATTATAGCAAATCCTACTTGGATCACAAGAAAAGATTCTCAATCCATTCACTCACTGAACAAATTTTTTTTTTAGTAGAAACATACCTAAAACATAAAACCCTTTTGTGTGCTAAGCACTCTTTGAACTCTTTACATTTATTAACCTTGACAACCAATCTTCTGATATAGGTACTTTTCTTGGGCCCATTTTACAGATGCCAAAATTAAGTCACAGAGAACTTGGCCAAGGTCACATACCTGGAAAGTGGCAGAGACAGGGTCTGAAGCTCATACTCTAATGCCATATTATCTTCTATATCCAGATTGCTTGGGGGTGGGTCTACACATACAAAATCCAAACAATTAGGAAGCTCTCTCAGAGTCTTTCTGTGTTGGAGAAAGGCCATAGCAGTTCTGCAGGATGGGGAGATCTCCTATTATGAGAAGTGCCTTTCCAACTATAAGCCGTATTGCACTGCCCTGCTGTTGTAACTCACTTGTGATCTGTCTTTCCAGATAGGCTGTGAGTTCCCAGGGCTCCTTCTTTGCCCACTGTCTGCTGCACACCAGGGCTTGGTGCATGAGTACTTAATAAGCACGTGGTGAGTGATAGATCCACTCCAAGTTGAGAAACATTGGCTGGAAAAGTACTTTGTTTGCTAGCACAGCAAAAATCTCCTAGCTACACTGCAGATCCTTGCGAGATCTCTACATGAGCAAGAAGTTTACAAAGTACAGCAGGCTGCCTTGTTCACTCTGGAAGTAAACTCTATGTCTAATTAATTTAAAACGGTGTTTGCTTAAAATAGTGTTCACTTTTGGAACTGCTCTGTATCTGTATAGCAAAAAAAAAAAAAAAAAAAAGTTTTAGAACTGAAGAAAGGGGTGCCTGGGTGGCTCAGTTGGTTAAGCATCTGACTTTGCTCAGGTCATGATCTAGCAGTTCGTGAGTTTGAGCCCAGTGGGCTCTGTGCTGACATCTCAGAGCTTGGAGCCTGCCTGCTTTGGATTCTGTCTCCTTTTCTCTCTGTCTCTCCCCCACTCAAGCTAGGTCTCTCTCTCTCTCTCCATCTCTCAAAATTAAATAAACATTAAAAAAAAAAGAACTGAAGAAAACATTCTGAATTATTTTCTGAAGAAAATGATAGCATCTATTTCACGTGTATATTAAAAACAGTCAGTGTACTTATTAGTAGAGAGATTGGTGCAAAGCCAGGGAATCTTTGACTCTCTTCTTAACTGTAGCTCCCACCATGAAATCCAGTATGGTTGGGTCAGGTTTGGCATGAATTTGTCACTGCTGCTTTCATGGAGATAATCATGTAATTCCAAACAATACTGGCTTGGATGTCTGCTTTCCTCACATCAAATCAACCTTGGATGTATCAGAAACAGATCAGTTTTGAAATCTTTTCTTTGCATGTAAAGTTAAGGAACTTCCAAAATCAGATTTGGGATTCTAACCAGAAAAGACTGCACTGTAGAATCAGAAGGATTAAGCCATCAAAACAGAATTAGATACTAAAAAGGCAGCCTTCTATTGCTTTCAAAACAGTGGAACTGTCACATGAAGCTAAAAGCATTTTTCACTTCTAACTTGAGTAGTGATCTCCCAAAAATGTATATCTAAGGAGAGATAAGAATGGCAATGAACTTGTTTCAACGATGGCGATCTTCAGACAGGCATGTAATTATTACCTATCTGCAAATCGGTATGTGAATTTCATAACAAATCCTGTGGAGGGCCATTAGAAGTTGTGACTTGAAAACTAAATATTATATTCATCAGTAATACAAAATTAGTACAAATACATCTGGGTTTTTTTTTTACATAATATTGGTTTTCTTTAAAAATTTTTACATTTTATTTATTTATTTTGAGAGAGAGAGCAGGCACAAGCTGGGGAGGATCAGAGACAGAGGGAGAGAGAGAATCCCAAGCAGTCTCCACGTCATCAGTGCAGAGCCCCATGTGAGGCTCGAACTCATGAACTGTGAGATCATGACCTGACCTGGAATCAAGAATCGAATGCTTAACCAACTGAGCCACCCAGGCTCCCCGACATAATATTGTTTTTTAAAAATTAGGAAAGAAATAGCCACCAGTTGGATTTGAATTACCACTAGGGATTGGAAGTTTCTCTCTTCAGGCAAAACATCTTTCCCAAGGGATATGGCTTGTGCTTGTTTTCCATGAGGTGCGGGGACCTCTCATTATAGTTAGTCTTCTTGTCTCGGGAAAGCCAATCCCTGAAACTCCTCACACTTTTCTTCCAGCTCTGGGATCTCTGGAGTCTGGGAAATGAAGAACCCAGTCAAGACCACTGTGTGGGGCTCTGACACACCCCAGGTAAAGGCTGGCCCTCCCTTTGTGCTAAGACATGGTTTTGGTCCTCAAGAGTGAGGTTCTTTATCGAAGACCAGAGGCTCCTGCTTCCAAGGAAGCCCAACAAAATCATGTGTGTGCATTCCAATTTTCATCCTATTTTCAAAGACATCCAGGACCCAGAGACTATGAAGACTCCTGGTTTTAAGAGGCTTATCTAAGAATAGGCACTAACTGGACCCTCAAGAGTGAATTCTGGATAAATGATACATAATAATAAATAATCAATAAATAAAAATAATTTACAAATTTAAAAAAGATATGCTGGAAAATGATTTCTTAGAAACAATAGTAACTATAAACAAAATCTCTTTTTTAAATATTTAGTTATTTTTGAGAGAGAGAGAGAACAAGCTAGAGATTGGGGGAGGGGCAGAGAGAGAGGGAGACACAGAATCCAAAGCAGGCTCCAGGCTCTGAGCTGTCTTTACAGAACCCAACACAGGGTTTGAACTCTCAAACTGTGAGATCATGAGCTGAGCCAAAGTTGGATGCTTAACCAACTGAGCCACTCAAGCACCCCTAACTATGTACAAAATCTTAAAATATTGTTTTAATAAAATTGTTAAAGAATTTCTTTTTTGGGAAAGGGAAACATGTTGCTATACTGATCCAAGTATTTATCTCAGGATTCTGACAGTTTGTGAGATGAACTGGACCATTGTGTGATAGTGTATATTCCTTACGATGATACTCTGCTCCCGTTCATGTGTCCGGGACCATTTTTCATCCTAGCTCCTTGTTGATTTAGTGACTAGATATGAGCCAATTCTCATTTTTGGTTGATACTTTTCTGCTGGTATGTGATGCTCCTGGTTCAGTTCTCCACTGCCCATGGCTGTGGACCTTGGGAATGGGAACAAGGCTCACTATCAGCCCAGACTAGAATAATCAGGAGAATCGGCCTCCAGAAAGGATGGGGGGCTTTCCAACCCCTAAAAAAAATTGTTTTAGGATTTTTGGTGGCACGTGTTGTCATGCTCTGGAAAAAGAGAATTCCCATCAAGTTTCAGACACTTTCCAAATGTTCCTGCAGAAAGACAAAATACAGGTCCTCTGGGTAGAAGGGACCAAACTCCTAACTGAGTTTGAATTAGGACTTCCTGTGTGGGTAAGATTCTGTCTCCAGGGGTTGTTGGTCAGAGTAGATCTACAGCTTCTTCCTCCAAGAGATAATCCAAAACTCAGACAGTCTAACAAGAGATATAGTTGTATCCCCAGCCCTGGCCTGTGCTTAAAATATGTCATGATTATCCACTGTCATTAATTCCACAGTATGGAATACAAGGTCATTCACTATCTTGTGTCTGCACGCTCTTGGTCTGCATGATCCCTGACTCTTTTCACCGCCTGTCCCCATATCCATCTCCACTAGACTACTTTTTAATACCCAAATGAAATACATGACATTTTCTGCATCTGCTCATGTTGTTACCACTTGGGTGTATATATACCCTATATATTCTGCCATCTTTTTCACAAAAGAAGATTCTGCTCTCATTCTGCCTGACCCATTCTTTAAAAAATTGAGGTAATCATTGACATGCAATACCGGGTAAGTTTAAGGTGTGCAATGTGTAAATTGGATACATTTACATATTGCAGTATGATTATCACCTTAGCGCTAATGCATCAATGACATCACAATGATCATTTCTTGTTTTTGTGGCGAAAACATTTAAGATGTAGTGTCATAGCAATTTTGAATTATATTGTACAGTATTAATGACTGGGATCATTCTGCTGTGTATGAAGTCTCTGCCTGGGTCACTTTGAATACTAATCTTTCTCCTACATTTTCTGATCTTCTGTCTCCTATAGATGATGTGATAGATTAATTTGTCTACGCTGGTCTTGCTGATTGGGGGTCAGGTGTGTATGTTGGCTTTTCCACTGTGGTAAAGGTGACTATCTGTCCACTTGAGTCTAACCAATGACATTTTCCATACTGGGCCTGCAATCTTTTAGAGAACTGTACTTCTCAGCCTCCCCTATGACAAGAGGTATGGAGTTGACCAGATCCTGGCCAATGATTTGGGGGTGGGGATGGAAACTTCTCACATGCCCCTTTTCCTCCCTCAGCTTCAACCAGACAGGTGAGAATAGGGGATGACAGAGACAAGATGGAAGGACCCGGGGACTGGAGTGGCCACATGAAGCAACAGCCTGCCATCTTCTATGACTACAACCCATGAGAAAAACAAACCTCATTCTTTAAGCTGCTGTTTTGTTAGAGTGCTCTCTCTGTCTGTCTGTCTCTCTCATTTTTTCCTTTACAAGTAATTGATACTTTTTTTGAGAGAGAGAGAGAAAGAGGGGGGTAGAGAGAGAAAAAGAGAGTGCATGTCCATGAGAGGGGCAGAAAGAAGGAGACAGAGAATTCCAAGCAGCCTCCACGCTTACCACGGAGCTGGACACAGGGCTCGATCCCACCACTCTGGGACTATGACCTAAGCTGGAATCAAGAGTTGAGCACTCAACTGACTGAGCCACACAGGTATCCCTACAACCACTTAATTTTCTACCTACCTGCCACGATGTGTTGGTTTTGTAACCTTGAACAATTGATGTAACTTCAGTTTCTGAATCTGCAAAATAAAGATAGTAACTTCATATGGTTTTATTGGAGGACTTGGATTGGAATCTGGTACTACAATTAGTGCCAATAAATACAAGGTGTGATGTTGATGGTGATGCTCATTGTTATTAGCATCTTCCAAATGGCGCTTTGGCCCATCAGCTGGTCTCCCCACTTCAGACCTGGGAGGTGCCACATGATATTTATTTTTGCATTCCCAGGACAAGGGCAAAAGAAGAGTCTCTAAAATCAGTGTTGGGTACATGCTGTTGTTGAGTGGTTGGTAAGGGTGTAGAGTGTTTCCTCTCCACCTCCCTCCTTTCCTCTGGGCTTCTCTAGACTTATGTGGGCCCCAAATTCTCCAGCCTCTCCCTGCACCAGTGCTCATCAGAAGGACTGGGAAATTCACTGCCTACAGTCCCCATGATCTGGTTCCCTCACTCCCCTACACCTTTGCCTATCATTTCATTTCTTCAATGGGTGTTTATCGAGTGGCCATGACACCTGATGAAATGATGGGGTCTGAGGATAAGGTGGCGAACAGAACACACAAGTCCCCTTTTGTTGATCACTCTGCCCTTCTTTGGAGGGGAGACAAAAGATAAACAAGTGATCACATAAATAGACCAGAACATGGCAGATGGAGGGGAATGCCATGGGACACAACAAGGGGAGAAAGGCTAGAAAGCCCGGGAGAACGTGGTCTGAGCAACGAGGTCTGGGCTGGACCCTGAACCCTGCATGCAGATTCGCCACGAGAAGAGGGTTACACCCCGTCGCCGTGAGTCACCATCCTGCAGCCCCTCATCACGGATGTTCACTCTTGCTGGAATGGAAAACTACCTCCCTCCAGGGCCCTCCCTCTTGTCCTGACCACCCCTTGACAGGAGCTGCTACCAGAGCCCCTTCCAAAGATCCCTGAGGAAATTAGAATCCAGGAGCTGGAAGCGTGAGCTTCGGCCCTGGAGAGATACAAAAGACCCAGCCCTTTCTACAACTTTTAGTCTGCAAACATTGGAAATCGTCCGATTGCTTTTAACTCATTCTGTTTAGAATACGACACTAAACAAAACCAAACATCCTGAGAACTTCTGAACAAAATCAGTTGTAATTTTACCTAGAGGGAATCAACTAAAAAATAATAACCCCCTGTAATGACTGGGGTTCCTCTAAGAACCAGTGCAGGCTCTGATTTGAAGTCAAGGTTGTGGATTTATCTTACTTCATAGACGGAGTTCTCCAGGAGGGTCGTGAATACGCCAAGGCAGCTGACCAGCTAGCACTCTTGTGTTTCTTATTTTGTTGCCATCATCACCCTCTCCAAACCTTGGCCATTCCTGAATGGGAAGAGGGAACATCCACCAGCGTGGTCTGAGCACCTTGCCCGGGTGCCCAGCTCGCTGCTTCTTTTCCAGTTTCTGTTGTGGTCCTTCATTCCTGGGTAAATCTGCCCGTCCAACCCGATGCTTAGCAATTAATACAGACAGGCAGCTGCAAACACTAATATAGAAAACTTAGGAGGGATGCTTTCTGAATGACCAGCTCTGTTATAAATAACCGATAATTAGCAATAGCCCTTGCCTGCTCCAGTCTGCTTTCCGAGATAATGGCGTGTGGATGAGGACTGGGGGTGAGTCACTGTTTAGAGAGAAAAAGTAGATTAAGTCATTTGTGGAGCTTAACTGAGAGTTTGCTCAGATCCCTCCTGTCCCCAGTTCAAACCAAACTTGTGGACCCCTTATATTTAAAAAGGACCCCCGGAAGAAACATCATTTAAGTAAAAGTATCGTTGTTTGCCATAGATCAGAATTCTCTCTGTTTTACTGTGTGTTCTTTTGTCAGTGGAACCTCACTCATGGCACAGAATTATGCAGGAAGAATCGCCATGAGCCCTGTTCAGGTTTGTAGCTATTGAGGTGCCTACGAAAAGGGGATCATCTCAAAGGTAGTTTTACCAGAAAGGCAACTCCTAGGTGTGACTTTGATGTATGGGATTGCTGGTGACTCACAGCCATGGCTACTTTAGGCTCACCTGGGAGGGTTTTTTTTTGTTTTAAGTTTATTCATGGGGGTGGGTGGGTGGGTAGAAAACACGAGCAGAGGAGTGGCGGAGAGAAAAGGAGGGAGAGAATCCCAACTAGGCTCCACACTGTCAATGTGGAGCCCAATGGTCGAGCTCGAACCCACAAACAATGAGATTAAGACTTAAGTAGAAACAAAGAGTCAGACATTCAACCCACTGAGCCACCCAGGCACCCCTCACCTGGGGGTTTTTAAATGACCTCGTCAGGCCCATGGAGTTTGTTTTCATGATCTAGGCTGGGGCTGAAACAATGTTTTAAAACAGCACTGTAGATCATTCCAATATGCCTAGGGTAGAAACTCTCTGCGTGAAGACTGCAGACTGTCTTTAAAAAGCACAAAGCATTGACAAGGCCTATTTCCCTTATTCTCCAATTTCAATGCCTTAAAATGGCATTTTTTATCAGTCGCTGCAGATGAGGAATAGAAAGGGCCCGTTATCTAATAAATTATTGCATCAGGCATGCAATGTATAAGCCTTCAGAAGCGCGTGGTAAAAAAACGATACCTTCCGGATACAGGAAGTTGCTAATCTTAGTTGCCTCAAATACTTTTCTTTCCATAAATAATAAGCCAAATCTCTCATTTTAGTAGGATTTTAGGACCTTTCGTTCTGTAACCTCTTTGATAAGCCAATGAAGGAAGATCGTTTGCAGTGCACGCTCCAAAGGGTTTCGGAGATTGTAAACCAACAGTTTACCTAGAGTTGCTGCACTGAACATCCTATGTGACTGTCAGGCGCATAAAAATTCCTCGGAGACAGACAGGGCTCTTCTGCGTTCCTGCTAACAGCTGAGCTGCTGGTAGGTGTATCTGTGGTTGTTTATCTAAAGTAGCAAATAAAGGACAGTGTGTGTTTTAATCACTTATCTGCCCAGATGTGGGATTAAATTCAAATCCTCCTTAAAGACGGCATCACTTTTTATTTTAAGGCCTGGTGAGTCTTTTTCAAGGCTTCCGAAAATGAATTTAGGTGTGTGAAAAGAGATAAGGAAAATGTGCGAACTTCTCGGCTTGACCACCAAGCAGACAGGCTGTGGATAATTGGCTAGCGCGGTGTCGACGTGCCTATGGTGGCATTTTACAGAAGTGCTCAGAGTCCTGTTCAAGAGCCAACTGAAGGCACAAAATCCAATTTTATGGAAGTCCGTCCCCGGCCTCTCACTGAAGAGAAGACAACCAGATCCATGCAGGCAAAAACTTTGAGATTGACACACATGGTTTGTTCATGACTTTTAGATAAAGTGCCAGCCCCCATTTATTGCTTTGAGGGGAATTTTCCGCTTAGCCGGGACTCCCTGAGTAGTTGCTTGAAATACATTGCCTCCCTTCTCTGAGGGCAGTGTTCTTGAAATATTTTGTCCTCAGTTTACCTCACCTGGGGAGCTTATTTTGAAAGCAGATGCCTTAAATGGATTGGATTGGACTTTCTGGAGCATAGCCTATATCTGCATTTTTGGCAGGCCTTCGGGTGAATCTCACACAGACCTAGGAGAGGGAAGCATGCCCTTAGGCCCCATCCCTAAGGGAGATGTGGGACCACAGGGGAGGGGAGAGCATGAGTAGGTGACTCTTTTGCTCCCTTGGGACTTGCTGAGACCCTTCCCATCCTGAGTAGCCTGAGTATTTTCCTGAGCAAATCTAATGAGATAAGAAAACATCTCTGCCTGTAGAGGTGAGAGATAAGTGGATGATGGTTCCTCCTTCTAGCCTTCTTTTAGAAGTTGGAGGAGGGGCACCTGGGTGGCTCAGTCAGTCAGGCCTCCCCCCACTTCAGCTCAGGTACGATCTCACAGTTCGAGAGTTCGAGCCCCCTGTTAGGCTTTGTGCTGAGAGGTTGGAGTCTGCTTCTTTGGATTCCTCTGTCTCCTTCTCTCCCTCTGCCCCTCCCCGACTCTCTCTCTCTCTCATTAAAAAAATAAATGAACATTACAGACCCTCTGGAAAACAGTGTGGAGTTTCCTCAAAAAATTAACAATAGAACTCCCCTATGACCCAGTAATAGCACTGCTAGGAATTTACCCAAGGGATATAGAAATGTTGAGGCATAGGAGCACATGTACCCCAATGTTCATAGCAGCACTCTCAACAATAGCCAAAACATGCAAGGAGCCTAAGTGTCCATCAACGGACGAATGGATCAAGAAGATGTGGTTTATCTGTACCATGGAATACTACATGGCAATGAGAAACAATGAAATCTGGCCATGTGTAGCAACATGGATGGACCTTGAGGGTGTTATGCTGAGCGAAATAAGTCAGGCAGAGAAGGACAAATATCATATGTGTGCACGTATAGGAGGATTAAGAGGAACTTAACAGAGGACCAAGGGGGAGAAGAAGGGGGGAAATGGTGGGGGAAAGGGAGGGAGGCAAACCATGAGAGACTCTTGAATGCTGACAAAAACTGAGAACAGATGGGTGTAGGGGGGAGGGGAGATGGGCATGGAGGAGAGCACTCGTGGGGATGAGCACTGCTTGTTATGTGGAAACTAATTTGACAATAAACTATTTGTAAATAAAAACAAAAAAAAATAAATATATTCTATAACATAACAAGCAAAATGTATCCAATTGTGGGCTCTGGGTAAGCTTATGTCCCTTCATAAAAGTAACAGATCAATTATCTGAACAGCATTGTAGTACAAGATCTGCATGTATTGTGCATCAGAGATCAGGGTAATTCACAGCAATTCATAGTTCCTAGGATGCAAGAGGTATGCAATAAATGTTAAGGGCATAGCCTACATTAATAAACATATATCTACCATTGCTGAAAATTCAATAAAATCTGAAAAACAGGGAGGAAAAAAGGGAACCCTTTGGAAATTATATTTTATAGCTCACATAAAGCCTTTTTTCTTGTAATTTCTAAGTAAAAGACAATCTGATTTTTACTTAAAAAAATAAATAAACATTAAAAAGAAAAGTAATACAAGCTGTTAAAAAAAAAAGCAGTTAGTCTGAGTAGGATTATTTATCATTCTCCAAGGATGCTGTGCATAGTGAGTCCCATGCTGTGGTCCTGAAGTAGCCTTGGCATTGTTGATCCTTAATTTTGTTGTCTAAGGGACCTGCATGACCCAGGGGTGCCCAGCAAACTTTCATCATGCATAAAATCTTATAACTCTCATGCTTGATTTATAAACGCCATGTGAATGTCCAAGTCCACCAGACCTTACAGGGGGCGGGGAAGGGCTACTCAAAACCATCCTAAGTGGGGTGCCTGAGTGGCTCAGTCTTTTGAGCATTCTGCTCTTGACTTTGGCTCAGGCCATGATCTTACCTAGCCATGAGTTCCTGAATTCGAGCCCCACATCCAGCTCTGCACTGACAGTGCGGAGCTTGCTTGGGATCCTCCCTCCCTCTCTCTCTCTCTCTGCTTGGGATTTTCTCTCCCTCTCTCTCTGCCCCTACCCCATTCATGTGCGCACACACTCTCTCTCTCTCTGTCTCTGCTCAAAATAAATAAATAAACTTTAAAAAAAAAAATCCTATGTTAGAACACCCCCACCCCCACCTTCCAGCACTGAACAGATGAGCCACGGGTATAAATCTCCTCCCATCTTCCTCCTCTCCCAAGACCTTCTCCCCAGACCTCCCACTGGGGCTGGTGGTCATGCTGTGGACTCTCTGAACTTTCAGATGATGCAAGAACACAGAATTACAGGAAAGAAAGAGAGAGCGCAAAGAAAAAAGTTAGGGGAGGAATCTCACATTGGCAGCTAGCAGGGTGTTTTTCTTTATTGGGAAATTTCACATAAAAATCTGGAGTTGCAACTTTGCCTGAAAAAAGTAACAAATCTGGCAACACTGATACTGCTCCCATGTGGCCAGGGCTGGCCAGAAGAGAGGAGCTGGGCTCAGCCTGGTCTGACTGGTCCAAATTCTTTCCAACCAGTGACCCATTGTTCTAGAGCGAGCCCCCTTTCTCGCTTCTGTAGTTTTCCAGCTCTTCCACAATGTGCTTTGTGACCACCTAGTTTAGAACACGCTATTCCTACAAGCTGCTTCATCTCCACTTCAATACTGCAGAGGGTTTTGGTTTAGATTCCTGAAATTCTGAATTAACCTTACCAGACTGCTATCTTCGTAACATTTGAGTTTGGAGTTTCATAATGTTGAGAAGAGCTTGCGTAGCGAGCATAGGAGGCAGGCGTGGGGTGCCCGGAAGCTGTGGTGTTAGGGGCAGTGGTTGCGGAATGGGTGGGGAGACAGCCTCGCTGTGAATGTTTCATTTGACCTGCCATCTTGACTAGACTACAGAGCCCTGTCGTTTGCTCCAATATGAGTGTCGGGGCTGCTTGGAAAGTATCTTGTTGATGTGATTAAGGTCTACGATCATTGGCTTTATATAGAAAAGATTGTCCTCTGTAATGTGGGTGGGATTCATCTAATCATTTCTAGGCCTTAAGAGGCATAGCCTGCAGTGTCCCAGAGAAGAAGAAAGTCTGATTCCAGAAGGCACTATCGAAATCCTGTCTGAGTCTCCAGCTTGCTGGTCTACCCTACAGATTTTGGATTCAGGACCACAACCTCAGCTTTTGCTGGAAATTTTAGCCTCCTGCCCTGCCCTGGGGTGTCTGTTTGCCAGCTGGGGGATCCTAGAAGCCAATTTCTTAAAATAAACACACACACACACACACACACACACACACACACACACACACACACCCTATTCGTTTTGTTTTTCTGGAGAACTCTGACTGATACAGGTGTCTACTTCAATATTTGTTCTGGGGTCCCTTGTGACCAGAAAACAATCCTCAGATGCACCATGGGGCTGGTCGTCTTGACACCAGCTTTCCATTATGTATTCACCCAAGAGCTTCCTGTGGTTTGTCCGGGGATCCCAACGCTTCCCTCACAGGAGCAATATTATGAATTATAAACAAAGGTTTTAAAACCACCATTTGGAAACAATCTGGCCATAAACTGGGGAATGCCTAGAAAGAATACATGATATAAAGTTCAAATACAGAAACTAGAACTTCCCCAGGGTCTCAAGATGGCCCTCGATGCCCACCTGTCCGGAAGCTGACATTTGGTATATTGTTTAACGCATTCTAGGCAATTACTCTCTTCTCACTGACTTTGGTTTTACTGTGGTGTCCTTTGATGAAGTTGGCTTTGTTATTCCGTGTTTACCTTTGATTTGTGTATGTGTTTTATGATTTTTGTGTGTTTTTTTTCCCCTTTGAGATTGTTTTGTCAAGCCTGACATTCAAATACTTATTTTTTAGCCCTGGCAATAAATTACTTTTGTCTGATTTTGAAAAAAAAAAAAATTCTTTTATGCAATGATTTCCTGCCTGTGAAGATATTCGTAAGTAGGTATGAAAGTTGAGAATATAAGCGGAGTTTCCAAATTCATTAAACTATATGACTAATCAAGTTAAAACAAAACCAAAATAAGTTACTTGATTGTAAGTAGGATACTCTGGAGACTATTTCTTTCTTTATTTACCATCAAATCCCCAGGCACTGCCATTAGTCTTTAAAGTTTAGGGGCGCCTGGGTGGCTCAGTAGGTTAAGCGTCTGACTTTCGCTTAGGTCACGATCTCGCAGTTCGTGGGTTCGAGCCCCGCGTCGGGCTCTGTGCTGACTGCCAGCTCAGGGCCTGGAGCCTGTTTCAGTCTGTGACTCCCTCTCTCTCTGACCCTCCCTTGCTCACGCTGTCTCTCTCTCTCTCCTAGAAATAAATAAAACATTAAAAAAATTAAAAAAAAATAAAGTTTACAAAGCACTTTGCATTTTAAAAGGCCAATTTGAGGGGCACCTGGGTGGCTCAGTCAGTTAAGCAAGTGATTTCTTCCCTGGGTTTGAGCCCACAGGTCCATCTGTGCCCTGACAGCCAAGAGCCTGGAGTCTGCTTCAGATTCTGTGGCTCCCTCTCTCTCCGGCCCTCCCCACTCACACTCGGTCTCTCTCTTGAAAATAAATAAACATTAAAAAAGAAAGAGGAGAGAAAGTCTATCTGAGTGTCCTCCATGGGCCAGGAAGCTTATAAGATGCCGGGTGCTATTTTTTTTTTAGAGAGAGAGAGACAGAGTGTGAGTGGGGAAGGAGCAGAGACAGAGGGAGACACAGAATCTGAAGCAGGCTCTAGGGCTCTGAGCTAAGCACAGAGCCCGACGTGGGGCTCAAACCCACAAACCGTGAGGTCATGACTTGATCTGAAGTTGGCACTCAATTGACTGAGCCGCCCAGGCGCCTGCTGCTGGGAAGTATTAAATGTACAAAAGATACAAAGATAATCATGTATCTGTCACTATCACTAAGAACACTGTGCTTACCTATCCATCCGTTCAGTTGTCACTCAGCATATTTCTTGAATGCCTACTAAGTATCTCACTTTGCTTGGTGCCAGACATACAAAAATAAACAAGAGAGCCATGGTATCTTTCCCTCCTGGGTCTGACAGAAGAGAAAGGCAGTTAAAGAAGATACAATAATAGAATCTGATAAGTGTCATGATAGAGGGATAGAGGACATGGGAACACGGGCGTAGGCACGAGGGCTGGGCTACAGAAGTTGGAAGGGTATCCTTGGAGATTTAGTGTATGCAGCCTGGTGTATCTGTAGGGAAAAGTAAGAGGAAATACATGATTCCCTTGCAAAACATAACTATTCAGACTTGGTTCAAGGAGAGGTAGCAAATGACTCAACAGACATAGAACAAAAATTTAGGTAGATAACAGATTGTTTACCTTTTTAAAAAAGTTTTATTTATTTCTGAGAGAGAGACAGTATGAGCAGGGGAGGGTCAGAGAGACAGGGAGACACAGAATCTGAAGCAGGCTCCAGGCTCTGAGCTAGCAGTCAGCACAGAGCCTGACACGGGGCTCAAACCCATGAACTGTGAGATCATGACCTGAGCCAAAGTCAGATGCTTAACTGACTAAGCCACCCAGTTGCCCCTTTTACCCTTTTTATTTTTTAATTTTTTAAATGTTTTTTATTTCTAGGAGAGAGAGAGACAGCGTGAGCAGGGGAGGGTCAGAGAGAGAGGGAGTCACAGAGTCTGAAACAGTCTCCAGGCTCTGAGCTGGCAGTCAGAACAGAGCCTGACACGGGGCTCGAACCCACGAATGGCGAGATCATGACCTAAGCGAAAGTCGGACGCTCAACCGACTAAGCCACCCAGGCACCCCACCATTTTTAAATAGGTGCCATGACCAAATGGTTTTTGGCAGAGTGTAATGTGACTTTTAAAAAGTGGATAATCACTGTGTTATTTACACCAGTGCTTTTCAAACTTTAATGTACATTCAAATCACTTGGGGTTATTGTTAAACTGCAGATTATTATTCAGTAGGTCCAGGGAAGCGTAAGATTTTGAAGTTTCAATAGGTGCTCAGGTGATACCAATTCTACGATTCTAAAACCCACATGGAGTCATAAGACTTTGGGCCAATCCAAACCTGAATGTGTCGTTTCAGGTTATAAAGCTTTGAAAACCTTAGTTTGAAAAATTTTTAAGATGGTGCAATTTTTCCTAAAAATATAAAGTTAAAAATATATTAAATTGAATTTATCAGTGTGTTATTCTAAGAATAACATACATGACTAATAGAAACTTAAAAACATGAACATTTGGACTTTACCAACAGAATTAATTATATCAATGAATAGAATTTATTTAATCAATAAATGTCAAAAAGGCATTTTCTAAAATTTGGAAGCTATTACTGATAAACTCTTTATTTTTTTAACTTTTTTTTAATTTTTGAGAGACAGAGTGAGACAGAGTATGAGTGGGGAGGGGCAGAGAAAGAGGGAGACACAGAATTTGAAGAAGGCTCCAGGCTTTGAGCTGCCAGCACAGAGCCTAATGCAGGGCTTGAACTCACAAACCATGAGATCATGACCTGAGCTTAATTGACTCAGATGCTTAACTGACTGAGCCACCCAGGCACCCCAACTAATAAACTTTTTAAGGCAAAATATAATAAGTATGATAAAAGTCTATATCTCATAACCAATAATCAACACCTTATTAAATGATGAAATACTATAATCAGCTTTTTATGAATTTGTTTATTAATTTCAGGTACAATGCATAATTTCCAAGATCATCACTATTACTTAACATTCTTTGGAAGTTTTAGCTATGCAATAAAGCAAGAAAATGAAATAAATTATTTATTGAAAAAGAAAAGTGTCTTTATTGGTATAATGGCACACTTGATAAACCTAAGAGAAGCCACTGAAATATATTAGAATTAATGAGATTAAAATGAATAATTTGAATTAATAATGTAATATGGATAATCCTAGCTTCTCGATTATAGAAACAATTAGTTGAAAGAGAAAAGATTTAAAAAACATGTATTCATAATAATACAATAAAAAGTACAATGCCAACAAAATTTTGACAAGTCATGAGACTTAAGGGAAGAAAGTTTCAAGATTACATTGAAGGTCAAAAACAAGAAACAAGTTAGAAAGAATAGTGAGTAATATTTTTATTATACAACATCATCGAATGTCAAACGTTCTCAAGTTAGTATATAAATTTGATATACTTCTAATTAGAACTCCAATCCCTTTTTTTGAGAATGAGTGAAGAACGTGACAGAAGGAATTTCAAGTTCACATGGAAAAATAAATATTGAAAGGAGCCAAGAAAATTTTCCGAAAGATAAAGGAAGTATAAAAATAAACCAATTAAACATTCAATGACTATTTGAATAACCTTAGCATGGGAAAAGACCTTCTCAAGAGACTTGAGAAACCAAGAAGTTCTAAAGGAAAACAGACCAAGTCTGGGAAGATATGTTACAATGCATAGAACAGACAAAGACCTAGCCCACCAAATCCCACACGTTTACAGGGCAGACAAACAACTTAAGGGAAAAATGTGGAATGGATATCAACGTAGAGTTTTCAGGGAAGAGGAAATCCTGGCAGAAAATAAACTCAGTAAAAGATGCCGAACTTCTCTAACAGTGAAGGAACCACAAATGAAAGGAAGGCAACAGTTTTATCATTCATATTGACAAGACATAAGCAGCAACAAAGATCACATTAAAAAGTGATAATATAATAGATGACATCGATCAAGGATGTGGGCGAATGGACACTCTCATGTATTGCTGATTGAAGTATAGATTATTGGAAACTATGGGCAACAGTTTGGAAATATCTATTATGTCTAATTTTTTAAGTGTTTTTTTTGAGAAGGAGACAGAGTGAAAGCAGGGTAGAGGCAGAGAAAGAGGGAGACACAGATTCCCAGGCAGGTTTCAGGCTGGGAGCTGTGAGCACAGAGCCCCATCGAGGGGCTCATACACAAGCTGTGGGATCATGACCTGAGCCAAAGTCTGATGCTTAACCGGCTGAGCCACGCAGGCGCCCCTGTGCCTTTAGACTCTGCAGACCCACTTTGGGAAATCTATTCTTTTGAAATAAAGGCTGATATCAGTATGGAAGGACTTATCATACAAGAAAATTTGTAATAGTATTATTTATACTTGCAAAGGAAGAAAAACAAAAGGAAAAGAGAAAGAAGGTAAAGAAAAGAAAAGGTCCTGAATATTCAGTAATAGCAAAATGGTTTAGTAAATGATGTTGTATGTGCAGCAGGGAATATTTTGCAGCATTAAAAAGACTGTGTTCTACTTCTATCTTTGATCTAGATAATGTCCATGGCATTGTTAAGTGACAGGAACTAGTTTCAGGATAGCATGAATAATAGGATCTCAGGACTGTAAAAAAAGACTTTATATGTGTGTATATAAACATATATATATGTTTGCATATGTTTGATGTGAGCATGGAAAAGGTGTGGATAAATTCAGAGAAGGCTCTTTGGCCCTATTATCTCAAAGGAGTAAATAATGCAGGGTTTTGCGGGGACCAGATCAGATGGTTATGTTTTCTTTAAAAATAATAACAATCATTACAGTGGATCCCAACTCAAACATAAAAGAATGATTAGCCAATGGCTTAGGAGGAGGAGGGTGGGGGAGATATTCCAGGTGTGGAGAAGGCCCAGGGAGCAGCCTAGTATGAAAACTGGAACACAATTAAAATGGGTAGAATATAGAATAGGTACAGCCTTGTAGGGCAGGGCGGTGAGTTTGGCTTGGGTCGAAACCCAATGATAAGCCAGGGAGAGGCCTGATCAGACAGACATTGTAGAAATGGTTCTGACACTGGAGCCAAGGGTAGAATAAAGAATGGCAGAGAGTAAGCAAAGAAGGAGGCTGGGATAGTTCAATCGCAAATACTGGAGGACTGGGGAGGGGCACTTGGGGGCAGGACACGAGGAAGGGGTGTGAGGTGGGGCAGGAAAACACACAAGGATCATTTTTTGAGACAAAACCCGGAGGCCTTGGTGATTAGTTGGATTTGGGTGATGAAGGGTAAGAGGGAGTCCGAGTTAGATGGGCCCCTGGCTCCATGTTTTAGTGCATTAACAGACAAGTGCAAGGAACCAGGAGGAAGGGCGGGTCGAGTGGCGAGAGCAGTGGGTTCTGTTTGGGTGTGCTGAATGGCTCTCGGTGAAGCTTTCTCAGTAAATGCCCAGCCTCCAAGGTCAAGTCCATGGTTTCCTTTGATGGTCTCACGTCTCTCTCGAGACTTAATTCCGACAGTTCGGTTCTGATGTATGGGTTTCCTTTTTTTTTTTTTTTTTTGCAGCCACACTCCCAAGACATGGCGGCGATGCGGGATACGGTGGTGTGGGAGGAGTCCGTTGGCTCCCACTTGCCACTCCGGAAACTGGCAGCTCGTCCATTCCGGCCTCTGCCCCACCCCTCCTCCCCCATCACTTCCCAGAGAGGAGCCTTGGCTTCATCCTGCTTCCTACGGTGCCACTGGGGGGATTTAGGCTGAACACTGCCCGCGACATGGAGAGGAAACCTGCGTTATCAGTGTCTGCCTAGCAACTGAAAGGTGACACGTGGGGCCTTCTTTTCAACCCATTTCCTCTTGATGAGAGGAAGGGATTCTCCTGCGAGTTATTACCTGAAATAATACCATATGGTAAAATGTAAACAACATCTGCATATTCATGTAATAATTTCATCTGTTTAATTAGTTCCAGCAAAGCAGTTTACCCTCTGAGGCCCTTGCTGTCAGCTCGGCGCTCATACATCCAGGGCTGGCTGTCGGGCTTGACAGCTTTCTATTGTTCATTCTCCGCTCGCACCTCCGCCGTTACTGTAAGTGAATCTTCCAAGGGGTGGGGTGCTGTCCCTACCGATCCAGATATGGGAAGGGGGGGAATCTGTCAGCTTGGCATAGGGTTACTAAAGACACACTTGACAGATCAGGTGATGGTGGAAAAAAAAAAGCCAGATAAGATTATTTATCTCTTGTACTTCCCTGGTTTGGATGTAAGCTTAGATGAGCCCTTGTGGTTAAGGGGTTTGAATTCCGTGCGCGATGACCCCAGTGTAGAACTTCTGAGTCAGACCGACAATGCAGCAGAAGTAGGGTCCTCGACCCATTTTGCTTCCTCTCCCCGGCATCTGATGGCACATTTGTTTATCTATACATGAAAATAAACACGTGACCTACAGGCTCAGGGTATCCGTGTGGTAAAGAAGCTAACCATCTGAAAGCGAATCAACACACACAGACATAAGAGAGAAGTGTTGGACTGTCTTTTTATAATGTAAGCAGTTGCTCTCCCCTTTGCCCTCCATAAGAGGTTTGGACATGACCTTAAAAGTCCTTTACACCAGAGGGGCGCTTGGGGGGCTTGGTCAGTGGAGCATCTGACTGTGATTTTGGCTCAGGTCATGATATCTTGGTTGTGAAGTCGAGTCCCGTATCTGTGCTGAAGGTAAAGCTTGCTTGGGAATCTCTCTTCCTTTCTCTCTCTCTTTCTCTGTCTCTGCCCCTCTGCTCATGCCGGCATGCTCTCTCTCAAAATAAATAAATAAATAAATAAATAGACCTAAAAAAAAGTCCATTAGAGCAGAGCTCCCTTGAAGAGCTTGTTAAAATGCAGATTCCCATTCAGTTGCTTTGACTAAGGGTCCAAGATTCTGCATTTTCAAGAAGCTCCCAGGGGATGCCAATGGTGTTCATCCATGGACCACTATAAAGAGCGAGGATTTAGACACCATACTCATTTCATAGATGAGAATGAAGACCAGAGAGCTGATGTGGTGTGTCCAAGGTCAGCCAGCTCATTATTGGTCAAATTAAGAGTACTGAGGACTCACTTGGAAGTCTTGGGTCTTCACATATAGGAGTTATTTGATTTATCTAATTAAAAAAAAACTTAATGTTCATTTATTTTTGAGAATGAGAAAGGGTAGGGAGGGGCAGAGAGAGAGGAGAACAGAGGATCTGTGCTGATAGGAGAGAGCCTGATGTCAGACTTGAACTCACAAACTGTGAGACCATGACCTGAGCCAAAAACAGAGTCAGATGCTCAACTGACTGAGCCATCCAGATGCCCCTATTTTTTTATTTTGTTTTTTAAAATCTCTTACACACACACACACACACACACACACACACACACACACACACACAACACACACACACCACTGCTGAGCTGTTTTTCCTGAGATGATAGAATTAACATAAATAGCAGTAAACATCAGACTCTCAATGACCAATAATTTCTTTTAAATCTTTATGGTTAGACTGGCATTTAAAAGTGAGGGTGGTAAACTGGATGATTGTAGCTGCTGTGAATTGTAAACAGAACTCCAGGAGATTGTCACACTTTGAGGGTTGGACAGTTCTTAGCTCAGAGAATCTGACAGCTGGAAGCCACGAGATACCTTGAAACAGGGATGTGAGTAATCTCAGGGCTTTGAGACTTCCCTTTGACACCCCAGTCAAATCGTATGACTGATTTCTGGGAGCAACTGCATTTTGTGACAGCAAGCTAAATGTCGTCTATCTCTTTCTTACATTGACTCCAAATAGTTCCAACACTCGGGTGTGATTGTACTCTCTGGAATCATAAGAACCACTTGAAATTGGATGCAAAATTAGTGGATATGTGTTTTTTATTTTATTGTATTTTGTTTTGTTTTATTTTATTTTATTTTAATTTTATTTTTCTGGGGAAAAGGTGACTTTCCAAAAGATAAAACCATAAGGTGAGACTGGGTGGTTTGATTCGCCTGCTCTAAATTCACATATTCATCTCGAAAATATTATTTTTAGGAGTCGTTCTAATAAAAGCGTATTTCTATACTATAGCTAATTAGTCATGGAGCTGATTGATTTCAACCTAAAACCCACTCATGAAAGATAGCCCATAAGGTAGACCATAGGAAGACCTCCCCTCTTGCTGGTCAGCAGCCCCAGGGACCGGACCTATCCACCTTCAGACTAGCCGGAAGTTGTGACTTCATTGTCATCTTGCTGTGGATTTTCAGTGCTTTTCTTTTTTTTTTCCTATTCTTGGAAGAAATCATACAACTAATGGAAACATTCCCCACCCCCCTCCAAGTACAATAAAATCATTCTTTTAAGTTTTCCCCTTCCATTAAGTGGTTCATATGTGGAGATTTTTATGCAGCCCTAAAGTGATGCCTAATTTAGCGCTCAGAAAGTCAATTATACTTCTAAAGCTACTGCCTATAATTGTTATGTCTCCTTGTGCATGTATCCAAATTGTTTCTAATGGGCACTTCAGGGCATGGGGGTTAATGGTATCTTGGCAAGGCAAAACTGCTGGCCATAGCAGGGTTAATTTATCAAAATAACTTTGCATGGTGTTGTTTCAGAGCAATTTGAGTGGCTTCCCAGCCTGCTTAACTCATTTCTGCTATTTCATAGTGTTTCTAACAGAGATACAGTATTAAGTGACTCTGTATTAACATGATTGTTTTAGATAATTCAGCTTTATTTGTTTGTTTATTTATTTTCTTTCATAGTTTATTGTCAAGTTGGATTCCACATAACACCCAGTGCTCATGCCAACAGATAATTCGGCTTTAAATCCACCCAGGTTAAAGGTATCTATTTCTACTTTCAAAAATGAGAAGAATCTCCACCAAAGATGAGGCCTACCTAATTAAGCTATTTTTGATATCTTATTCCATCAGTTCTTTGCTTTATTCCATGCCTCCCCCTCCAAATGTTGATAAGAAAGACTCCCATGTCCTGATTTGCTGGTTTCTGACTAATCCAATGGTGTTTGCCATGGCATTGGCCATGATCAATAACTAATTATCAAACCAGCATTTCTTTCTAGGGCTCCTTGTTAAAAAATTGCTTTTGGCTGAGAGAGAAGGAAAAAGGTCGTCACTTTGACATGGTCGTGAGTCTTTCAAAATCCAGTGGGCCGTCCAATTGAATTACTGTCCTGAACTAATTGATATAAATTTGAACAGAAGAATGCTTGTTACTGCAGAATCTCATAATGATATCCTTGGCAAGGAAGCACTGGGGAGGGGAAAAAAAATCCCAGCACCAGTTACAAAGCATCCACATACCCCTCTACAATTAGGGGGAAAAAATTAAAGTCTGGTGTGGAGGGAGCAGATGGACACAGTCTGATAGCATGTTCAGACTTCGCATATCCACAATGTCGTGAGCGCTGAGGTAGTCAGTCTCTCCCATTTTTATAATCATAAAAAGAGGGGGGTCCTTTGATATATTATTTAACTTCTGGACTGATTATAACTTGCAAAGTGTGTGAGTGACACCTGTCATTTCATTGTTACCTAAGGCTCTCGGTTTGGGCCCAGCTGATAAGAGGTTGCTTCTGAACCACACAACTTGGAAAACCAGGCTGGTACAAAGAGCAGTGAGAAAATATTGCACACATTAAAAAATAAACTGTTCGTCCCTGTTGCCGTCCCTCTTGCCCTCATCAAGTGGTGAATGACAAGACAGGAAATAATGTAGCTTCCTGAGTGAAATCTTTTATGTTTGCTTATTGATTTAAGTAGAACCTTGGACTAAAACATCCAACACATAGGTTTGTTGGGATGAAACGTTCAGATTTGAAGGAACTGCTTGAATCGAGCTGTCAGGTGAGAAATAGATCCACTCCTCTACCAATCTGTGAGGAAAAAAATCTATTGCTCTGGTTTTTAATTGTGCTGCAGAAGTAGATGTACCCTGCAGGAATCATACTTCCCTTTTTATTGGTGAGTTCATAAGCCTGCTCCATCGGCTCAGGCCTGGTTTCCTTCCAGCTTTAGCCATACTCTGGAACTTCATCCTATTCAAGGTTGAAGTTTCTAGAAATTTCCTTTTCTTTCAGATGCCCTCTGCTTTGTCCTGATGGAGCAGCTTGAAAATTGATATGCACTGGATTTATTTCATATTTTATATGATTTTTTATTTTATTTATTTACTTTTAATTTTTTGAGAGAGAGAGCACACACAAGTGGGGGAGAAGGAGGGAGAGAATCTTAAGGAGGATTTATGCTCAGCACAGAGCCCCATGCAAGGCGTGGTCCCATGATCTGTGAGATCATGACCTGATCCGAAATCAAGAGTCAGACTTTTAACCGACTGAGCCATCCAGGCTCAGGTTTGCAGTGTTAATGCCAAAATGCAAATCTGTCAAGAGGAGAGTAGAAACAAGATATTTTCCTGAAAACAGGAAAAAAATCACAACGAAGATACCTTAATATGGACGCTCATAGATGGATAACATTGTATGAAGACAGATGGATGGACAGACACACAGAAAAAGAAAGAGAGAAAAAGAAAGAAAATCTATGTAAAACATAAGGAGAAAGAGAGTTATCTTGGGACACCCCCAACCCATCAAGTAGGTAAAAATGAACAGTGTTGGAAGATCAGAACAATATTGTAAGACGGCATAACAGTGACCTTTGCATACGAAAACCTCAAATGTTCCCCAAGGAAAATGTAAAGCTCACACATTCTTTTATTTTTTTAAAAAATATAATTTATTGTCAAGTTAGCTATCATAGTGTGCTCAGTGTTCTCTTGGTTTTGGGGATAGTTTCCTGTGATTCATCCCTTATGTACAACAGCCAGTGCTCATCTCAACAAGCACCCTCCTCAGTGCCCATTATCCATTTTCCCCTCTCCCCCGCACCCCTCCCATCAACCCTCAGTTTGTTCTCTGTACTTCAGAGTCTCTTATGGTTTGCCTCCCTCTCTGTTTGAAACTATTTTTTCCCTTTCCCTTTCCCTTTCCCCATGGTCCTCTGTTAAATTTCTCAAGTTCCACATATGAGTGAAAACATGGCATCTGTGTTTATCTGACTGACTTATTTCACTCAGCATAATACCTTCCAGTTCTATCCACGTTACTGAAAATGGCAGGATTTAATTCTTTCTCATTGCCAAGTAGTTATTCCATTGTATATAAAAACCACATTTTCTTTATCCATTCATCAGTTGATGGACATTTAGGCTCTTTCCATAATTTGGCCATTGTTCATGGCACTGCTATACACACTGGGGTGCATGTGCCCCTATGACTCAGCACTCCTGTATCCTTTGGATAAATTCCTAGTAGGGCTATTGCTGGGTCATTGGGTAGTTCTATTTTTTAATTTTTTGAGGAACCTCTATGCTGTTTTCCAGAATGGCCGCACCAGTTTGCATTCCCACCGACAGTGGAGGAGGGTGCCCGTTTCTCCACACCCTCGCCAGCACCTGTTGTTTCCTGGATTGTTCATTTTAGCCACTCCAACCTGTAAAGCTCACACATTCTGATAGAATCTGAACCTCTGATTCTCACCGATGATGTGGCCACACCTTTCCCTGAAGTTGGAGCTAATTGCTTCTGTGTCTCTGCTACTAGATTTAGCAATTAAAAAAACAAACAAACAAAACATGGGAGCAAGAAGAACCAGGTAATTTTTATTTCTGTTTTCTTGTGGCCTCTAGCTCTGGACTTTGTACAGGAAAATGAATCAAAAAAATGTTTTGTTTAGTTTAGATGTTTGTTTATTTATTTATTTATGGGGGGGGGAGATACTGCATGGGGGAGGGCAGAGAGAAAGGATACAGCATTCCAAACAGGCTCTGCAGCTGTCATCACAGAGCCCGACGTGGGGCTCGAACTCATAAACCATGAGATCATGACCTGAATCGAGAATCAAGAGTCGAATGCTTAACAGACTGAGTGACCCAGGCACCCCCGAGATGTGTTTTTTAAATAACAGAAATGTGAGCTATTATGAACCCATTTGCCAGGAATACCACATAAATGATGCCCGTACTTCTCAGCCCTGCGCCCACCCCCATAACTGTTCCCCAATAAGCCACACGTTTCCCCAGTGATTTACCTTCTGTGTCTTGTCCCAATGCAGTGCTCACAATCTTCCCAGTTGCTTCAGTTCAGTGAAGTCCTTGCCCATTTTCGGGATATTGGCTTGTGGGATCTCTTTCCAGATCTTTTCATTCCTTCTCTTTCAAAGCTATTTCCTTTCCATTCTTTAAATACCACCTTTCCTTTTTTTAAAAAGTGTATTTATTTATTTTGAGAGAGTGTGCAAGCATAAAGGGGGGAGGAGCAGAAAAAGAGGGGGAGAGACAGAGAATCCCAAGCAGGCTCCATGCCATCAGCTCAGAGCTTGATTGGGGGCTCGAACTCATGAACTGTGAGATCATGACCTGAGCCAAAATCAAGAGTTGGATGCTTAACCAACTGAGCCTCCCAGGCACCCCAGTGTCACCTTTCCTGAGAACCCTTTCCTATTGTTTTAAAGTCTATCCAGGATTTGTTTTTATCAAGTATGGTAAAGCAAGCAAACACAGAAAATAGTGTCCTGAAGGATGACATTCGTACTCACAGATTCGGAGAGCAGGAGACATGCACGGGGCGGGGCCCCACAGGAAAGCACCAGGGTCAGCCAGGAAGAGAGCGGGTGAGGGGAAAATGTGGGCCAGGCTTATGATTGGCTGGTTTGAATCATGTCGGTGGACTCTAGGGCATAGACTTTCCCTTGGTTGTCACATACTTGGTCCTGGGGCACTTAGGTTAGATGGATAGTGACCTGGAATGTGAAAGCTAGACAGACATAGTTGAGACATATGGGTGTTGGATTAGCTGCTTTGTATAGGAAGTAGGAATTTGCTAGCCCTGAGAGGGACAGTCTTTCTAAGATTAGCAAGGCCCCTGAGGCCAAAGCATCAGAAAATATAGAATATGAAAGGCATGATTAATACACCTACGACAGTTCCATCTCGTTACTGTTTTTATTTTCTTCCTAGTGCGTCTCATATGCTCTATATTCAAATCACTTCAGTGCGTTTCTCCAAGGTTTAGCTAAGCATGGATTTTTTTTGCTGCTTTTTGTTTTGTTTTGTGTTTTTGAAGTTTTCATCCCTGAAAGGTCACCTGGGGAACTTTTACAAAATACCATTGCCAAAGACCCATGCATAGATATTATTTGGTTTCCCTGGAGTGGAAAATGAGTGCCTGTGTTTTAAATTAGGTGACTCTCATGTGCTACCCCGGAGTGGAGAATCACCACCCAGCCCATGAATGCGTAGTACCTAATGATCAGCAGACACCCATTATGGTAATTTCTAAATGTTGACATTAACTCACAAGCAGGCAAGAAGGTACTGACTATTTACATAAATTACAGGCATTTAAGAGCATTTATTTACTTAGTATTTTAAAATTAAGCCTAGGGTGACATTAAAGAACTATCATCTATTCTGTGTCTCATACAATGCACTACTTTTTAAAATGCATTTACAAAAGTTAATTTGTTTCATCGAAGAATTTTATGCCTTGAAAGCACTTAATTAACTTACAGTTTTAAAAGTTTTGAGACATCATCTAAAAATGCCCGAATCATCTGAGGGTGCTCAGAAAAACCAGACATGAAATGCTAAGGAAACATGAAGGGTACAGTTCAGATCGACTCTGAGATAAAAATGAAAGGCCTGGATGAATGGAGAATATTGAAGAAAAAGAGAAGACCAGCAACTGGAAATGAGAAGGGGAGGAAAACACGGTTGGAATAATGAAGCAGAGGTACTGGATTCGAATAAGGGGCATGGTGAAATCAACATGGACGAGCAAGATACAGAAAAATGAATTACAGTCAGGAGCGCAGTAAGATATTGGGGGCAAGAGTTAAACCCATCAACTCATACGCCAACTGCTATCCTGATGGAGAAGTTTCGCTCCACCTGCTGTCTGAGGGCCCTCTTCCATTATGAGCATTGCTCACAGTTGAATATGAGCAAAAAACTTCTGGGGAAATACAGAAGAACCTAGAAACGCCATCCATTCAGAAGGACTGAGATGAGCCCGGGGCAAGATGTTTTACTAGTTTTACTCAATATCATGTATGTAAAAAAAAAAAAAAAGCTCTCATGTGTATTAATTGAATATTCATTACTATTTTACTGCTCAGTATTGCTATCTCTTAGAACGCACTATGTTTTTCCTGGGAGAGTTAGTTGACAATTATTTTATTTATTTGTTTGTTTACTTGTGTTTTTTGTCTGCTTACTGAAATAGACTATGAGCTTCCTGAGCGCGCAGATGGCATCGGTCTTATTTCCTGTTCTCTCCTTGGTTCCCTCTGAGTTATTAGGCATCTAACTGGTAAGTATTCAATTAATGTGGGCTATAAGGTGATGTAATGCCTATACCGTGGGCTATGACTATGAGACTGTCATAAAGTTATAACTTAAGTAGGAAAAGTAGAATATAGAGTTGGGAAAGAGAGCTTGAATGATCCCAATGATTATGGGAAAAGCTTTTATGGAAGGTGGTAACTCCAATGGACCTGGGAAGCTTTCAAAAAGCACAACTTAAGTGAAAACACCAAATTTACCACCCTAGCCCCTGTCACTACCATGGGGTTCCCTGACACCCCATAAAATAGTCCAGCGTCAGAGTGAAACTCTGCTGGAAAGAGGCATGAAACTATAGCTTCATTAACAATCTTGCCTAATGCCAGAGGTTTTGAAAAATGAATTTTGACATAGTTGCTGACTTATTCAAGGACACTGTTATTGCTTTCATAATTGCATGACTGTTTATGATTTCCTAAAAAAATCTAGTTCAGGTTTATTATAGAAATAAAAGGGAAGCAAACCAAATATTTCTAAGTAAGAATCATAAAGGAAGGGACCACATATTACGAAGCAGTTTGAGCATGCTTGGTCTGGGTGCAGGGAAAAACAACCCAAACATTCCAGTACTGCTGTTTCATATTTTTCCAGAGACCTGAACGTGAGGGTATGAAAAACTATGGTGAATGTTTAAAATTATCTTTTTCTCCCTAACCCCTTAAAAAATTCTTCACGGTGAATTTGTAGGGATGGTGCGGTGAGGGGAGAAAGGTCTCTTTAAGATTTACAATCTATACTGGCTCTGAAAATGAGGACTCTACCCTGGCCCTTACCAAGTTCTTATTCTTCACCCATGAAGAAAATGCTGGAAGTGCCAAGACACTGGTGTAAACCAGCCTCTCTACATCAAACCAGAATCTGCCTATTGGCATGTTGCTTCAAGAGTGACCTTGTTTTGGGGCTCGGCTACTTCGATTTAGCCCTGAAAGACAATTCTCAGCGTCTATTTGCCCTTTCTCAATCAATCAAAAAGAGTCATGGAAATAATTATTAGGCTGGATAATTATTTTACAAAATAGAAGGTGCTTTCCTTGTCCATTTACATTTCAGTGCCATTCATTAGTTTCCTGAATACTAATTATGGTGTTCAGCCTTGATCACTTGTTTTAAGGCAAGGGGTCGACTGAAGAGACAGAAGGAGGACCCTGGGCATTTGCAATGTAAAAGAAACCTTTCACAAGAAGAGTGTTAAATAATAAATGTGATCCCGGAGCGATGGGATCACGTATCTCAAACATGGAGCAGAGACCACTGCCCCCTGTGCATGCCTGGAATTGCCAAATTCATCGTGAGTCGTCCACTCTTTCTCTTAAAAGTGGCACCTATTCTGTGGTTGTGGTTTGAGTAAAAAGAACATGGCATTTTATCGGGATTTGGAAGCTTCACAGATTAGCCCCTCATTCTCACACTAGCAAAAGTCAATGCTGAAGCAAAGAATTTCCCTTGCCATTATTATTCCTGTCCTCACCCAAAGTCAGCTGTCTGGGACATTCCATTGCCTTTTCTAGTTCGATTTTGCTGGCTTCTGGAAGCACTCGGCTCAAATTCTCCCAACATCTGAGGTCCACTTATCACAGATGACTCTTAATTTTGGAATCTCTTGTCTTGAACGGGAACATGACTCAGCCCAATAGGCAGTCTGTGAGGTGAACCCTGGCCTGACCTGATATTAAGCAAGACTTCCTTTGCTTCTGGAAATTAAAAAAAAAATGTGCAATTGCAGCAATAATCTGGTATAAGATACCAGGCAGACCTCCACTTCATGTTTAATTAAGCTGTCTGAGGTCTAGGGTTTTCTGCTTTGGGGTTTCCTCTAAGTTCTGACTTTCAATGCCAAGAAACATCGATGGTTGGGAAGCTGAGGTGATTCAGACTCATTTGCCTTCTGGGTGGTGACATGAGGCACATTGTGGAAGAGAGAGAATTCCCACAATTCAACATTGTCACCTGCTTTCCCATGGATGTGTCTTCTCAATTCATCTTCATGGTAACCCTTTTATATAGCTGTTCTCCAATAGTGTCCAATCTACAGTTGTGGAAGCAGAGGCCTGGTGGTAACATGAACCTATGACCCCTTGATTCCAACCTCCATATCTTTGGTCTATTTCATACTTTATGTGCCATCTTCTGCATGGGGAGACCCAACAAGCTTCTCAGCCTTCCTATTCTTCAAGAGATCCTTTTATGAATTTTTCTATTAAAAATTTCTATTTTATTTTAGTTTTTAATGTTTATTTATTTTCAGAGAAAAAGAGAGTGCTAGTGGGGGAGAGGGGCAGAGGGAGAGGGAGAGAGAAACTCAAGCAGGCTCCATGCTCAGAGTGGAGCCTGATGTAGGGCTGGATCCCATGATGGTGAGATCACAACCTGAGCTGAAATCAAGATGCTTAATGGACTGAGCCACCTAAATTTTCTATTTAAGTTATTCTATATGTTGCTGGTTATCTACTAATAATCCATCCCTTGAGTATTCTCCAATTTTGCTGAGGGTAGTGATGCACCCACTTAAGTAAACTGATTTCTTATTCCCATTGGCAGCCAAGAGAGGCCATGCCTCTCTTTTTGCCTTTGATCCTTATTTTCTGTCTTGATTGAGACTTTGCCTCTCTCATGTGGGGCAGGAGCCATTTTATGAACCCAAAAATGAAAGAGACACTTTAAGGATTGCTGAATGGAAAGAAAGAAGGTTCCTGGGTCTGATGGCATTAGAGAGTTACCATATCGTCCATGGAATCACCTACTTATGGATTTTTTTAATACCAAGGAGATCGTTCTAGCTGGGTTTTTGTTATGTGCAGCCGGATGCAATTTTGGGACATAAGGCTATCTTTGTGATTAAATTAAATGTACCCTCTAACACATTATTGCTGACTGCTGTCACAAAGAGGTCCATTAGGACTGAATAATAGGAATTCTAAATACTGTGAGAGAAAATATTGTGACATCAGTGTTGCAGTTACCAACTGCTGTGTAACAAATCACCCCAAACTCTGTGGCATAAGGAACAACCTTTTATTATGCGGACCAATTCTGTGGGTCAGGAACACACAAAGGACATGGGAAGGGGTGGAGGGCCATGGAGTCTGGGCTTTGAAGACTCAAAGACAGGAGTTATCTTGGAGATTAAGATCTGGGATCATCTGAAGGCCAGTACACATTTGCTGAAGGCTGATGTTGGCTGCCTGTTACTGGGCTTTAGCTGGGGATGAGCCAGGATACCTACATGGGGCCTTTCCATATGGTCTCTCCACTTCTTTGCAAGATGGCATCTAGGGTGCATGTACAGATATCTCGGGATGGCCCAGCCTTGGAAGTCATAAAGCAACCCTTGCTCCATAGGCACACGTACCCACACATGAGCACAGGGTCAAATAGATCTCTCATCTTGTTGAGAGGAGTGTCAGTGTCACAGTAGAAGAGTGTGTGAGATGGGAGATCTTATCACAGCTGTCTTAGAGGATACAATCTACTTGGCCACTCAACAGATCATACCAAACACCTCCAGGAATACTAAATTCCCCTTAGATTGTTGTGGACCAGAACAAAAAGAGATGCCATAAAAAACAGTAAACACAACCTTTATCTTTTCAGTTCCTTTCAGTTTTATATGTTTGTGAAAAAAGATTTAAGATACTAACAAATAACGGCTCCATTTATTGAGAAGTTCCTGGGGGCCAGGCACGATTCTAAGCTCTTTACATGTACTGCCACCTTTAATGTTCACAATACCCATGAGGTGAGAATTACTATTCCCAGATTACAGATGAGGATCAAGGAGGTTGAATAACTTTCCCAGTGTGTCTAAGAGCTGGATTGTTATTCAAATAGAAATATGCTAGTCTCTGGTGCACTTGCTATCGCTTCCCATTCATAGAAGCTAGAAACTGCCTTCCCAGTCCAGCCGATTCAGTGCACGCTGCTCAAGACTGGCTTCCTTGCCTCAGTTGATTTGGTCCCAACTTATGTAATGCTCGTGTTCTGCCAGCGATGCCTCTGGATTCTTACTACCTCAGCTGCCTGCCTGCCTGCTGGCTCTTCATTGCAGACCTATGCATTGGGAATTCCAGTCCTGACCCTTCCCTGGCACTCGGTGTCCACCTTTGCATTATGTGGGAACTTCCTACTCTGGCTCTCCCAAGGTGGATGTCCCTCTCTGGCCCTTTCTCCTGCCTCCAACTTTGGGAGGAAGTTTAGGTAATTGATTGGCAAAGAGAATCCTTGTCTGAGTATTGCCTACTTGTATTTCCCTGTTCAGTTATAAAGAAGGCAAATCCGGGGTGCCTGGGTGGCTCGGTTGGTTAAGTGTCTGACCCTTGGTTTTGACTCAGGTCATGATCTCACAGTTCATGGGTTCAAGCTCCATGTCGGGCTCTGTGCTGATAGCACAGAGGCTCCTTGCAATTCTCTCTCCCTCTCCTCTCTCTCCCCCTCCCCTGCTGTCTCTCTTTCACACATTCTCTCTCTCTCTCTCTCAAAACAAATAAATAAACTTTAAAAAGGGGGGAGAAGAAGAAGGTAAACCCTTTCATGCAATGATGCTGTTCTAGTACCAAGCAGTGGAGAGAGTTTTAAGAAGCCCCAGGGTGTGTTGGTTTGAAATTGTCAGAACAATCATCTAGGGTGGTGTTTGTTAAGCTTTTAAATAGATATGAGTCACCCGGAGATTGTGTTAAAATGCAGATATGGGCTCATTAAGCCCAGTGGATCCTCAGATCCTGCTTTTCTAACCAAGTAATACTGGAGGTCCTCGGACCATATTTTGAGTTGTGAGACTCTCTAGGCAGTCATTCGCTGTCTCAGCCCGCGCATGCGCATTCGGATCACCTGGAGAGCTCTGAAAAAGACTGTGTAACAACGCCAGAGATTTGGGTCTAACTGATTTGGGACTTCGCCTGGGTGTTAGGATTTTGAAAGCTTCTGCAGGTGATTTTAATGGTGTGGCCCAGGTCTGGAGGCAGCCTTCTCAATGGTTGTATTTCATCCTTCAGAGAACAATGTGCTATATGCTCACTGTGCCCCAGGCTATGTAGTGAAGGCCTAGGGGTAAAACAGTATGAAAAAAATACATAGACTGTAGCAGGGGAAACAGCCATTACAAAGGAAAACAAACTCCTAATAGGATATATTGATTAGATTTAAAGAATTTAATTCATACATAAATTCTCAGTAATTTATGAGAATTTATTCTATTACTGAGAATTTATGTATGAAGTACAGTATCAATGGAAAGAAAACCATAGACTCTCGAAGGGGAAACAATTATTACAAAGGAAAACAAACTCCTAATAAAATATACTGATTAGATTTAAAGAATTTACTTCATACGTAAATTACTGAGAATATGAAGTACAGTATCAATGGAAGGAAAACCAATCCTAAAGTGTTAATGGTAGGTTTCTATATATTTTTAGTGAACTTGTAAATTGTACTAATAAATTAAGAATTATAAAAATTGCCCATATCCTTGGGTGCAACAATTTCTCTTAAGAATTTCTCCTCAGGCAATGCTCTTGGGAATATAAATTGGTACAACCGCTTAGGAGAACAGTATGGAGTTTCCTGAAAAAATTTAAAAAGACAAATACTGTACCATAGAGTAATTCCACTAGTGGAAAGAAAACTAAAACACTGATTTGAAGAGATACATGTTCCCCTATATTTATTGCAGTATTATTTACAATAGCCAAGATATGGAACCAACATAAATGTCTATTGATAGACGAATGGATAAAGAAGATATGGTATATATATCACATATATATATAAATAAATATAATGGATGGTTCCTCAGCCATACAAAAGAATGAGATCTTGCCATTTGTGACACTTGGATGGGCCTAGAGGGCGTTATGCTAACTGAGATAAGTCAGACAGAGAAAGGCAAATACCATATGATTTCACTTATGTGTGGAATCTAAAAAACAAAAAACTCAGAAATAGACCCATAAATACAGAGAAAATACTGGTGATTACCAGAGGGAAGGGGGTTGGAATGATAGGAAAAATGGCTGAAAGGGAGTGGGAGATACAGGCTTCCAGTTATGGAATGAATAAATCACAAAATATAACATGCA
This sequence comes from Proteles cristata cristata, assembly GCA_017311185.1. Taxonomy (NCBI): domain Eukaryota; kingdom Metazoa; phylum Chordata; class Mammalia; order Carnivora; family Hyaenidae; genus Proteles; species Proteles cristata. The sequence continues at coordinate 659,825 of JAESUZ010003659.1, read as the reverse complement.
CCTTAGGGAATACAGATGGTAGCTACATTTGTGGTGAGCATAGCATAACTTATAGATATCGAATCACTCACTATTTTGTACACCTGAAACTAATGTCACAGTGTGTGTCAACTATACGTTAATAAAAAAAATAGTAAATGCTTTCTAAAAAAGTTTTGGTTTTTATTCCAGTTAGTTAACATACTGTTATATTCGTTTAAGGTGTACAACATAGGGATTCAACAATTCTATACATTACTCGATGCTTATCATGATAAGTGGACTCTTAATTCTCATCACCTATTCCACCCACCCCCACCTCCCTTCAGATAGCCATCAGTTTTATAATTAAGAGTCTGATTCTTAGGGGCGCCTGGGTGGCTTAGTCGGTTAAGCGTCCGACTTTCGCTTAGGTCATGATCTCGCGGTTCGTGGGTTCGAGCCCCGCGTCGGCTCTGTGCTGACTGCCAGCTCAGAGCCTGGAGCCTGTTTCAGTCTGTGACTCCCTCTCTCTCTGACCCTCTCCTGCTCACGCTGTCTCTCTCTCTCCTAGAAATAAAAATAAAAAAAATTAAAAAAAAAGAGTCTGATTCTTGGTTTGCCTCTTTCTCTCTCTTTCCCCTTTTCTCATTTGGTTCGTTTCTTAAGTTCCACATAGGCGTGAAATCATATGGTATTTGTCTTTGATTTATTTGCCTAGCATAATACTGCCCAGCTCCATCCATGCTGTTGCAAATGGAAAGATTTGCTTCTAAAAAAAAGCAAATGTTTTAGTGCACGTCAAATAAAAAAGAGGAATATATCCCAAATGATCTTCTTACAATATTAAAAGAAAAAAATGTTGAAAGGAAACATTAAAATGTTAGTTAAATTAACACTAAATTAAACATTAAATTAAAAATTGAAAAAAACCCAACATGTCGCCCAGAGTGCCACACAAATCAATGTGAATAACTTCTCTTTTATTTCAAATTTTAGTTAACATACAGTGCGATATTAGTTTCGGGAGTAGAATTCAGTGATTCATCACTTACAGACAATACCCAGTGCTCATCCCCAGTGCCCTCCCTCCATATACCCCTCACCCATCTAGCCCTCACCCATCTGTCACTCACCTCCTTTCATCAACCCTCAGTTTGTTCTCTCTCATTAAAAGTCTCTTGTGGTTTATTTCCCTTCTCTTTTTTCCCCTTTCCCATATGTTGGTCTGTTTTGTTTCTTAAATTCCACATATGAGTGAAATCATACGATATTTTGTCTTTCTCTGATGGATTCATTTTGCTTAACAAAATTCATTCGAGCTCCATCCACATTGTTGCAAATGTCAAGACTTCATTCTTTTTTGACAGCTGAGTAATATTCCATTGTATATACATACCACATATTCTTTAATGAAAACTTCTTTATAAAAATAAATTCTCAAAAGAGAATGAAGTAAACTCAATTTTGAGGTGAAAGAATAAAAGGAATTTCCCCTGAAAGGAGGGAAAAGACAGCAGGGAAACCTCTGTGCTTGACATATCATTGAAAACAACTTAATAGGGGAATAGAAAATTAGTTTTGACCGAGAAATTTATTGAAGTTTTGTGAACCTATCAGACTGTAAGCTCCACATGAGCAAAGACCTCATCGTTGTTTTCATTTGTCACAGAGCCAGAGTTGAGTCCAGGACCTGGCACATATCAGAGTCTCTGTGACTATGTACTGAATGAATTAATTAAAAGCCATGCTTTTATAGAGTATGAAGATACGTGGAGATATTTATACTGTGATATTTGGTTACAACTGGAATTACAATGGTTTCAATGAGGTTACCACTTAATGTTATAGTAATTGTCCTGGAGAGACAATCTAACACTAAGCTAATATTTCAGTGAAATTATAAGTCCTTTGGAAAATCCTGTCTGAAGATTCTATGCATGATTTTATTTAATGTACTTCTTATATGGATCCATTAGTTAGGACCAATGTATCCTAAATTTCAGTGCTAAGAATGTGTTTGCCCACAGACCGCAGGCTCCTTGCAGGTGTAGACAAGACTTTATTCTTCATAGTCATGGCTCTCAGGACAGTGTAGAGTGAACGAGCTATAAGCTCTTTTGTTTTCTTTTTATTTTTAATTAATTAACTTATTTTTATTAAAAAAAATTTTAACATTTATTCATTTTTAAGAGACAGAGAGAGCATGAGTGGGAGAGGAGCAGAGAGAGAGGGAGACACAGAATCTGAAACAGGCTCCAGGCTCTGAGCTGTCATTACAGAGCTCGGCATGGGGCTTGAACCCATGAACCACGAGATCATGACCTGAGCTGAAGTCAGACACTTAACCGACTAAGCCACCCACGCACCCCTATAAGCTCTTTTAAATAAGCCACTAATGAAAAGGAGGGACTTAAAACATTTTTCTCAGACATGAGAACTGTGAAATGTAAGATTTCTTTTCACTTCATGTCTGCCAGGACCCTCTGAAGCCACTTTCCTATTCTACTGGAGTATTCGAGTCACCTTATGTGCCTGGGGTATGTCTGCTTACTTTAAATATTTTTGTGGTGTTCTAGTATTTTTCAGTGATTATCATTATTTTTTGTTTGGTTTATAAGCTCCCTCACATTCTTCATGAATCCTTCATGGATGAGGGTGTTGAAAAATCTGGAAAAGCCATGGAGTAAGCAGTAAGTAATAAGAAAAGGTGAGCATATATATTTGGAAGGCATAAAGCCATGTTTATTATTATTTACTCATTTATGTTTCCTGACTCCTTGTGCTTCATCATGCTCACTGACTTACACATTGTTGATAAAATTATTTGACTCATCCATCTCCCTTTTTCTAGGTAAGGTCATATGTAGTTTAAAGTGTTGAACTTTCTATTTTCATAGCCAAGAGAGGGCTTGCAACTTGATTACACGAGGTAGAAATCAAAGCATTTTCATATCTAATTTAAAAGAGTATTTTCCACGTGTCCTGACCCCAGAAACAGAAGAATTTTCTCTGGGAAGTTCAGTGAAATCTTTCACTCTTTGATTCTTTAAGAGTGGAATTGGTTAGATAAATAGTTGTGAGTGAATACTTATTGAGCCCCTACTATACCCTCTCATTTTCTCACAAGCACTTTCATCCATTAATTCATTGGCTCTTTGTGCCAATCTTATGAAGTAAATGCTATTAATATGCCCATTTTATTATTATTATTAATTATTATTATTAATTTATTTTAGAGACAGAGAGTCAGGGTGGGGGCAGAGAAAGAGAGAAAGAGAATCTCAAGCAAGCTTCACACTCAGCACAGAAGCCAACGTGAAGCTTGATCCCATGACTCTGGGATCGTGACCTGAGCTGAAACTAAGAGTTGGACACTCAACCGACTGAGCCACCCAGGCATCCCAATATGCCCATTTTATTATAGATCAAGAAAGAAACAGAAAAAAACTAAACAACTGCTTAGTTCACAGAGCTTTATGGCAAAGTAGCTTTTGAACCAAGGCATTCTGCTCTTAATCACAGCAATAGACTGCGTAATAGAACTACCAGAAGTCTTAGAGAAGTATGGTTGGCTTCAAAAATAATAAACATTTGCAGCGAGAACAAGACTGATACATTCATAATAGAATGACTGAGGTAAAACATACTCCCATTAATTTTGTGCTAAAACATAAAGAAAGAAACCAGTAAATGGCATCCTTTTGCCTTGGTGAAATGAGAGAGCTAGGCTCAGAGACATTCAGGGACTGCCTCAGGTCACACAGCTATTTAGCAGGAGACTCAAGGCCAGAGCCCTAAGACAGTGCTTGACCTTGGCTCATTGGAGACACCTGTAAATTAAGAGCCTTAGTGCAAGAAACACATTGACTGACTTTTAATCTTGAGCTCTTTCTGCTACTCTTTATACATTCCTATTTTGCATACAAAAGATCACCTGCCTGGGCCTATGGAATGTTTCCTCTGAAAAAATTATGTGTAAATATGTGTTTCTTTACACATGATGCTTATATATTTCCCTTACAAAGAAGTACATATCTGATATGATATGTAAAGAGTTAAACAAAAAAAGCATGAATAAAAAAAAAACATCAGACCATCCATATAGGGCCTTCTCATTGCTATAATGATATCAGTTGCAACGAGTCCAAGGCCCGACCTCATTACAAGGGTTTAATTGCATTGTTACACGGTCTCACTTCTCCTCTCTGGCCTCTTTCTCTTTATGACAGCTTTAGAAAGGAATTTCAGCTGAAGGTCAAAGGAAATTAATTACTGCTTTCTTAATCTGTGCTCATCTACATTTAGAAAACTTTGGGCTTTCTACCAACATATTCTTGTCTCCTATTTGTATAGACCCAAACTTATAAAAGCAACACCGCAGACCTTTGTAAAAAAAAAAAAAGTGCATGGAAGTACTCAAATAGCATGTATTTAATAAGTGTGGATCATATCCCAAGAAAGCACCAGGTGTAGAAGAGAAATTCCAACCATTTAGCAAAGATAACAGTGCTTTAAAAGTTGAGAATTATCTTTCATAGAAAATTGCATCCAATAATTAGACTGAAGGCTATTAAACTGGGGTGTTAATAATGTTAATCTAGTAGTGCCAGTAAAAAAGAATGTTCTAAGATGAAGGGACTGTGAGTGGGCATATCGATTGACTATCAAATGACAAAGCTACATATTTAAACATGGCTTTCTGTGTAACATTTCCATCTATAGTTGGTTTAAGCTTTAGGAGGAACTGATTATTTTCATTATTGCATTAACATTCTCAAACGTCCCTTCCTTTCCTGTCTCACATCTTCATTGGCCAAGAGACACCAAGTCAATGGATGTAAGTCAATGGATATACAGATAAAGGATTGGAATCCTGGATTCTACAGGTTATCAATAAATATAAAGGTTAGTCAGAGATGAGTGACTCCAAATACCTCTCCCTGGGTATGTTTCTTGCCTATCGAGGATACTTTTATGGTTTAGCGATGGCAGGAGTTTCTCCTGGGTCTCAGGATATCTGTATTCTAGTGGAAATTCTTAAGCTGGCCAGCCACCGGGTTAGATGGGTCACTTAACCTACTTGATGAACCTTCACTTCTTTTCTAGATGATCTAGATGATCTCTAAAGCACCTTCCAGCCTTCTGATCCATATTCATTAGTTTCACATATAACAACAGCCCCTAATAGAGAGAGGGCTATATATATATCTATAGATACTTAGTGCATGATCTCTGGGGTCAGTCAGCCTGGTTCTCATCTCTGGTCCATCACTTACAGGTTGAATGACTTTGGGCAAATTTCTCAATCTCCCTTTGGCTTCCTCCCCAACCCTTATTTGTCCTTGTAAAGCACGCAGCAAAGTTGTTGCACAAACTACATGGTTCCCATCATTTATTGAGTGCCTGACTAGCTAAGGTTTACTGGTTTCCAGCTAGATAAACCCATTTTAGATGACTCAGAGAAAAAGAAAATGTATTGACAGGGCAAGGGGTTAAGTGTTGGAGTCAATGGATAGCTCGAACAACCAGACCTTCAAAGCATGTGCATAAAATTTAATATGCATAAAACTGACCTTGGGGGTCTTGATAAGATGCATATTCTCATTCAGAAGGTCAGGGACACAGCCTGAGATTCTGCATTTCTCTCAAAGTCTCAGGTGGGGAGATCCTGCTGGTTCCTAGGCCACACTTCAGAGTTAAGATCCAGAAGAACAGAAGCCAAGTCAGTCCCAGGGATCTAGGAAGGAAGAACAAGTGGACAGGACCTTTCTTCTCCAGACAAGGACGTTGCTTTTTGGCTGGAGTTTCCTTTACTATGTTTGATATTAATGTTTCTAGGGGAATCTGCAGGCCTCAATCTGGGTTGCCATGATTACACACACCCTTAGCTAGTGGAGGGAAGGTGATTTGAATGACAGTTACTCTTAAGTGACCTGCAATAGGAAGGGGTAGATTCCCTAAGGTCACAGTTCTCAAAATGTGGTTCCCAGAGTAGGAGCATTAGAATTTGTTGGAGACTTATGAGAAATGCCGATCCTGAGACCCCCACCACAGACCTACTGAATCAAAAGTTTTGAAGATGATGCCTAGCGACCTGTATTTTAATAAGCTCCCCAGATATTCCAATGCATGCTAAAGTTTGAGAACTATTTCACCAAAGAAAAATCAAAGAACTCTTACTGGAAGAGAGGAGAATGAATCTTAGAAGGTGCTATGGACCTTATTTTAGGACAGCAGCCTGAGTGGAGTAATACAAAAGAGCAAAACCAATAAATGCATCCTATACTTACTGTGTGCCCAGCTATGAGCTAAACAGTTGGTTAATATGAACATATAAAATCTCATATAGTTGTTCTCCTGGGACCATTGGTTTTTGAAAAATACAGTTTTTTGTGTCCTGATGTATTCATGTACCAAACTTTTATGAAGTGCTACAAGAGTTAGGCCTGTTGATTCAAAGTTAAACAATAGAAGGCCTTTGCCATAATACTGCTTAAGGTCCATAAGAGAGATAGATGAATAATAGCATAGTCTAATATGAACGTGCCATGAAGAAGATACAGCCATGCAACTTTCATCTGTTCTGGGGTGTGAATGCCGTCAACCAATTCTGCTTTGGTGGATGAAACTGAGTAATGTTGTTACCAAAACTGGTATCCAAAGGGAGGTTTCAGGCAGAGGAAGCAGCCCACAGTAGGTCTGGAGCTATACGAGAGATTGGTATATGTTTATATGTTATGATTACATCCTTCTGCAAGACTCTAGATAGCCAGTTCCTTTTGAGGAATGCCTAGAGTTCAAACAGCAGTAGTTGAAATAAGAGAGTCTTCTGTGGTAATCTGTACTTCAGTCTAAAGCCTGAGGTAAGGGGAGTGAATTAGATTTGATAAAAGCCACATTTCTATTTGGATGGCGGGAGAAGAGCATTACCGTTTGAGAAGGCACCTAGCTTTGGAAGACTCAGCTATCTTGCCTTCCCCTCAATTCTTTAGGCTTACTCTTATTCTCTTTAATAAAATTTTAAAAAATGTTTTATTTATTTGAGAGAAAGAGAGAGAGAGAGACAGTGTAAGCAGGGGAGGGTCAGAGAGACAGGAAGGTACAGAATCTGAAACAGGCTCCAGGCTCTGAGCTAGCTGTCAGCACAGAGCCTGACATGGGGCTCGAACCCATGAACTGTGAGATCATGACCTGAGCCAAAGTCAGATGCTTAACCAACTGAGCCACCCAGCACCCCACTTTTATTCTCTTAATACATTTTCCCCCCTTCCATGTCCAAAAATACTCTGTAGGTGGCTGCCAAACACCCTTAGTTAATATGATTGGAATGGATGATGTACAGGTGTGCTAACATAGATTTAAAAATGTTTATTGCTATGAGTACATAGCTTTGTTGTATACTTTCAGTATGTGTAGAAGTTGTGATACTTAAACATTTCATAATGCTGGATGGGGTGTTGGATGTGGTTTATCATGTTGTCTCAGAATAGTGGGTAAGGGCCAAATTTGAGGGAAAGAGGTGGCCATTGTGCTCCATCCTAAGCCCTCAGGCCCAGCAGCCAACTGCCACAGGCATAATGAGAAGCTGCGTGATCATTAGCGAGGTGAGTAAATTTTGGGATGCCTGAAAGAATGGGGGTAGGAGGTACTGGTAATTTACTATTCGATTGGATGGTCAACTGGCCAGGAGACTTAGTGATCTGCTTTTGGCTTCCAGAACAAAGAAATGGGGCTTGAAGAAAGATGGCAGTGTACAGAGTTAAGATGAGATGAAAGAGATTGCATACCCACTTTGACAAAGCAAGAAAAGGTGAATTCGGTTAGATAAATGCGGTAGAAAAAAGCTATTAGACCCACTGACACAAATAAGTGGAAAACAATGAGGTGGAGTCAAAGCTGTGAGGGAGGTCAAATGAAGTTCTAAGTCTGTTTAGGGAAGGAAAAGATTATGTATTATTGTAGGAGACCAGAGTTAGCTTCATGGAAGAGGTGGAATTTGAGCTGAGCATACAGGATAGGTCAGAATCACATACTTGGAGTTTGGTGTGAGTGTCATTCAGACAGAGAGCAAAGCAAGATCCAGAGGGAGACTTGCATGTTTGTTGATCAAGCAGGGAGTGGTCTGGGTGGAAACTGCAAAGGTGAAATCTAAAATGGTCTTGGGTCAGATGGAGGAAAGCCTTGGATGTCATTGTCGGGAGTGTGGATTCTAATCTGGGCAGGGGATGTCTTTGGAGTGTCCAACTTGGCCATTGGTAGGATCCACACTAGTCCTCAACATTCTCATTCCATGGCATAGATAAATAATGATAATTTGTGTAGGGTACACTGGAATAAAGGATGAAGCAGCTTTGTTAGAGGTGGACACTCTGGGAACTTCCGGTGCCTGATCTTCAAAACCCAAGAGTTATAAGGATGAATATCTTAGTATATCTAGAGCAAACCCATCACTTTACTGGTGCCAACTAGGTGCCAGGCATTGTTTATTGTTAGGATACCAAAGTGAATGAGACAGAAAATTCCCACTCTTTTAAATTTTTTTTTAATGTTTTATTTCTAGGAGAGAGAGAGAGAGAGAGACAGCATGAGCAGGGGAGGGTCAGTGAGAGAGGGAGTCACAGACTGAAACAGGCTCCAGACTCTGAGCTGGCAGTCAACACAGAGCCCGACACGGGGCTCGAACCCATGAACCACGAGATCAGGACCTAAGTGAAAGTCGGACGCTTAATTGACTAAGCCACCCAGGCGCCCCAGAAAATTCCCACTCTTATCCTAATAAGGGAAGCAGACAATAAGCAAAAGAATAATCTGATATGATAATGCCAGGCAGTGATTGAAGCTAGATAGAAAAAAAAAAAAAAAAACAGAGGAAAGAAAAGAGAGTGGTGGAGGGCAGCCAGGGTTCCACTCCCAGGGTAGCATGAGTGAAGTGATGGAATAAGCCAAAGATCTAGAGGAAGAATATTCTAGTAAGAGAGAACAAGGGTTTGGACGTTTGGAGGAAACACAAGAAGGGCCATGGAGCTACACAGGAAAGAGTGAAGTAGAGAATGCTGAGGGATGAAGTTGGAGTTACAGTCAAGTCAGAACACGCAGGATGTGACAGTTCATGGTAAGGAGTCTATTTCAAATATCAGGGCATCGCAGTGAAGAGTTTTGAGCAGTGAAGTCGTGTGGGCCAAGTTATGTTTTCAAAAGATCGTTTATGCTGCTATGTGAAGAAAAGATTGTAACTGGCGAGAGAGGTCTGGGTTTGCACTAGGCTGTTAGTGTTATGCCCAGATCGCGATCTCCCCAAAATCCCAAGACCACCAAGAGTCGGAGTCACGTATGCGAAGGCAAAGGGCTTTATTACAGGCTTAAGCTCGGGCTCTCAGACCTCACCAATGCAATGAGTCCATGCTGAGAGCCCCGAACAAGGGCAGAGTGGGGTTTTTATGGGGTTTGAGACGGGGGAGTTACAGAAGTTGTGATATGGGAACAGTGATTCAATCATAATTATACAACATCATTGACAGCGGTTTTGACCATACACGTTGTCTAGAGTATTTGTTACTTTTGGCGGGATCCAATTACAACATTTAGAGCACCTTTAAATTCAACCAATCACAGAGCGAGCCTAGGGTCTTGTTCGGCGACTAACGGGTTAACTTTAACATTAGGTAACAGGGTCCTATCTATAGCTTCTATCTCCAGGCCTCTCCCTTAACAATGTGGAGGGTGGTCGCTGGCCTTTCCTGATTGGGTGTTGCAAGGGTGGTTACTCCTGCCTTGGGCAAAACCTGATAGTTTTGGGGAAGCTGAAACTCAGGACTTGTAGTTTAGAGGGGAAACTTAAATCCTGTCATGGAGTCAGTTTGGTTTGACTTTAGACTTGTGGCCTTACATTAGCAGAAGAAGTGGAGGGAAAGAAGTAGATTTAGAAAAGACTTTAAAAATCAAGATAAAAGGAGCTGAGAGGACCTGGGATTGGAACATGAAAAGAAGAGAGTTCCAAATGATTTTTTTAAAAAACATTTTTGGTCTGAAAACTAATGAATGCTTTCTGAGATGTCCAAGTTTGAGGGCAAGGTGGGTTTGGGGTAAGGGTTTGAGATGCCTGGAATGCCAGACCAGTAGTTGCATATACAGATCTAAGAGAGAAAAGAGAAAAATAATGGGGGTATATATTGTCTGTAATGCAGAGAACAAAATGAACAAAATGAACGAATCTACTAGAACATGAAGATGAAAAAAAGGAAGAGAGGGACTAATATTTATTCTACTTTTGCTAATTATGAAGCTTTTTACTTGTATATATGCTTTTACCTATAGCATATTATGGCATAGAAACAATGAGCTCCCATTCAACGTTGAAGAAATGGGGATTCAAAGCTTTAAGTGGTTACTTAAAGGTAGCTCAGTCATGCATAAAGACCATGGAATAACTGGGACTCAGCCCCAGGTTTCTTGAGTTCTAAGTTAGGTAGCAATTTAGCCCACAGGTAGAGCAGCTTGGATTAGTAAAGACAGCAAATGGTTGGAGGCAAGGCATACTGTGGAAGCAGCCAAAGATAACACAGAGACTTGAAGCTTTGGTGACAAAATGGTGGAGACTCTTCAGAATTGGAAAATTGCATACTTCACCTGAGGTCAAAGAGGGGAGCTTCATGTTTAGAGTTAAACCACTTTGCCAAGACATAAGCGGATGTGTGGGAAGGGATGACATCACGAGAAGGGAGTTAGTGCGGTGTTTGGAATGTGCACACGGTGATCATGGGTCACAGGGGTGAATTAGGATTTGCTAATCACTGATGTTTGACCTCACTGATGCTCAGTCTATATAAGAATGCTGAATTGCCCAGTCTGAAGGAAGAGGCTGAGTTCCTCTGCTCAAGAGAATCTCTGATGACTCTGTAACAATTCTGTAAGATTTTCAAGGAGATCCAAAACTTTGAAGAAAATTCCATCCATCTAGCTCGGCTTCAGAAAACATTTCCAGTATTTCTCAGTAGTCCTGGTAAAACCCAGATACAATATCTTACTTTGTTATCACACACTTTCTGGGTTAGTAAAAGGTTACTCAGTGCACAGCTACTGTGTGACTCGCAATATTCTATTCGTCTGCTGAATTCTTGCAGCCCATATTTGATTCAGTCCCCTGGCAGCACCTAAAGTTAATGTTGTTCCATCCCACTAATGGTGTCTCCCAGTCGACATGGTGAGCTGACATTTTTGTATTACTTGCTGGATTATTTCAAGCTGAGCGGTCCAATATGGTAGCTCCTGGCCACATGTGGCTATTTAATTGTAAATTAATTAAAGTTAAATAAAATTTTAAATTCTGTCCCTTAGTCACAATACTCTCATTTCAAGCAGTCAATAGCAACATTTGGCTAGTGCCTACTGTGTTGTGTGGAACAGAGATGGAATATTTCCATCAGCACAAAAAGTTTTATTGGCTAGCACTGTCTTAAAGTACCGGGGTTTGGTTTATCTTCCTCATGGGTCCTCTGCTTTATAAATATATCAGCTTGATGAGAACTTTGTTCTTGGTGGTAGTTGATCCAAGGACACACTCCCAATCCCCAAACACACACACCTGTCCCAATGACCAAAGCTCAGGTACTAATATCATCCAGAACAAACAGGAACGGCAAAGTAGCAGCCCATGGTGGTTGGCCGCAATAGATGAAGACCGAGGAAGGGGAGAGTGGCTCGTTGGAGAAGTGTTGCAGCTAAATAAGCATGTAGAGGCAGAGTGGTAGCACAGATGAGAGGGAGAAGGTAAGAGCTGTGATGTAATTATCGCATTGGCATAAGCAGTAGCGTCTTTGATTTGATTCTTCACTGGATACCTTGCGGGAGATGGAGGAAATCTGGAATTGGCACAGATAAGTGCTAAGAATCATGTCAATCTTCAGAATTTAGGAATGGTTAGTACAGGCCAATGAATTTTAAGGCTGATTTTCTTGGAATAGAGACTCAAACCCTGTAGCACCACTGCTTACCTTTCTACCCAATGCCAAAGCTTTCTTAACAGACATCTGGATTCCAGCCCCTCTGAAAGCTGCTCTTTCTCCTACTCTGAGCCCAATCATTTGCCTAATGATGTTAGGGTTAATGCACTGGCTGAAAGTCACAGCCTGTCTTCGATTCTCACAAATTTCAAGTCAATTATAAACCACTCTGGACCACCAGCCTGAATTTAATACCCGAAGGTTCTCATCCATGGAGGAGCTAAAATATAAAGCGAGATTCATTGATTTAGAAGTTGAGTTTTGTGGGGTTAAATGTTGAATTTTTCAATTTATTTTCTTTTTTTCTTTCAGTAGAACAATCCAGGTTTTACAATGAAATTATTACATTTGGAACTACATTTTTAAAAATATAAATTATTGTCAAATTGGCTTCCATACAACACCCAGTGCTCCTCCCAATAAGTGCTCTCCTCAATGCCCATCTGGATCTATATTTTTTTAAATCTAAGAGTTTTTTAAAATATAAGTTAAATTGTGGATGAATACTTCCTTTGGGGTAACTCTTTTCAGCTGAGCTTGTCTCATTACTTATAGTTGTGGAATCCTTTTCTCTTATCTGTTGTTATTTATTGTTGTTATTACTTATTGTCGCCTATTCTGTACTAGATAAGGAAGCTGAAACCTGGAGATGTCACTCCCTGGCCTTCACCGCCCCAGTGAGAGGCAGACCTGAAATTCAGTGAAGATAGCTCACTGATTTTGGAATATTTTGGAATATTTTCCTCCATTTTATAGAAAACATAAAATCAGCATAAAGGGTAGACTGAATGAAAGATCACTCAGAGAAGTTTGCATTTAGGAACTACACATCAATGTTGATGTGTGAGGATGAAACTATTAGAGTGTCATGGGTAAAGTGTAATTGTAAAGCAAGCTAGCATTTCCTGTACCTGTCAGAAAGCAAAATCCACTTATCAAGATGATATTAAACATATTTGAATAGAAAGTGCAAACGTTACAGCAGTGGGCACTTACCTGGATATCTTTACAACTATTTTTAGCTTCCTAAAATAGTAATTAAAAAAATAACTTGTATTGGTTACATTGAGTGGTTGTATTGATAACACAGGAGCAGGAAATGATAGGAAAGGAGAAAGAAGAATAATAAGTAGTTGGAATTTAGAGAAGTATTAGTCCCATGACCTTGTCACTGAATTTTTCCCAAACACTACTCCTCACCCCCTGTGCCCGTGCTGTCTTCTAGGCTGAGTTCATTACCAATAGCTAACTGGTCTCCTAGTTCCTTGTGTTTCCTTTTCTTCTTTTTCCTTTTATTTTTTTTTTTAATGTTTTATTTATTTCTAGGAGAGAGAGAGAGAGACAGCGTGAGCAGGGGAGGGTCGGAGAGAGAGGGAGACACAGACTCCGAAAGAGGCTCCAGGCTCTGAGCTGGCAGTCAGCACAGAGCCCGACACGGGGCTCGAACCCACGAACTGCGAGATCATGACCCAAGCCAAAGTCGGACGCTCAACCGACTAAGCCACCCAGGGGCCCCTTGTGTTTCCTTTTCTTGAAGCTGTCATCACATTGTGTTATCATTTTCTCTTGTCTGGGGTCACCATTCCCCCTGTGAGCCCCTACATGACAGATTTGGGTCTCCAGTCTATGCCAATGGGTAAGGCACATAATAGAATCTCAGTAAGCACTTGGTGAGTAAAACAGATAATTCAATATCACTTATTATCCTTAGTTATAGAGAAAGGATTCTCTTCAAAGATGGTTTTGATCATGTGGGCAACAATAGGTCATCTGACCCCCCCCAGGAATCTTGACAATTTCTTACCGGTTGAGGGAGTATCTGATACTTGGAAGTCAGTGCTTTGAGTGTCTCTATGTCTCCGGGGCCTGCCCTGCACAGAGCAAGTCTCTTTGCAAAGCTTACTTAACAAACACTTGGAGAAGATGCCAGAATTAAGCCATAGTGGTACATAACAAAATATTCCTCTCTCCACCTCTCTGTCTCTCTCAACAGTTGTGGGGTTTTTTGTTTGTTTTCTTTTTCTATTTTTTTAAATCTGAAATGCTCTGAACATGACAAAATGAAAAACCATTCATCAAACTAGGGTCTGGCCAGGTTAGACACTTGGGTCAAGCAACATAATTCTATTTACCTGCAGTTTGTAATTTACTGCAAAATTAATGCTATGGCATGTAAGGCCACTGTCACATAAAAGTAATTATTAACCTAAAGAAAAATCAGAATTTCCTTTCTGCTAACAAGACAAGATTAAAACCTTTTCATAAGTGAAGTTTACATGCATTTCACTTCTGATGATTGCAAAAAAAAAGAATCTTGAATGAGTTTGGCTGTGTTTCCATCATTGACCAATTTTGAATACACTTAAAAGGGAATAAAGAGGAGGATAGATATTCATTAGTTTAAAAGTTCTCTTGATTCTTGGGCACTGAATAACATGAGAAATTGGTAACGTTATAAAGGAAGGCAAGTAGTTCTTTCAAGAAATGCCTTATTTTGCTTCTGTGCTATATTAAAAAAATTTTTTTATAGAATCATCATTAACCTTGACATTCAGACTATTTCTTAGTTCAGATAGGAAACATCTCAATTGTTTTCTGTTTTGAAATAGCTTCTACCTTCCATTTCATAGGGGCCCTAGATGGAGCTCCTGGGTGGCTCAGTCTGTTAGGCGTCTCACTCTCGGTTTCAGCTCAGGTCATGATCTCACAGTTCATGAGTTTGAGCCCCACATCGGGCTCTGCACTGACAGTGCAGAGCCTACTTGGGATTCTCTGTCTCCCCCTCTCTCTCTCCCTCCCTTGCTCTCTAGCTCTCTCTCAAAATAGAAAAATAAACAAACTTTTAAAAAATTAAAAAAAAATTCAAAGGGTCCTAAATCCTTTAATCAGGTTCCTTCCTCTTCATGAAATTTCTTGAATTGTGACCATTTCTGCTTGTTTACTTAAGTCTTCATCTCCATCATTCTCCCTCATGCTTTGTATCCTTGAGATATTTTGGAGACAGGCATAAAGAAGGGAGATGAGTTAATTCAGATTAAAATAGAGCCTCACAATCTCCAGGTCCTCTCTTTACAATTCTTTTGGTCTCAGGAAACAGACCAAGATGAGAAGAAATACCTTCAAAGTCATTTGCCTGGAATATTCTAAGCTGGCTCCTTCAAATAGTTAAGAGTACACACACACACACACACACACACACACACACAAGATTTGGTAAGGAAAAGATTCACTGAGAAGGAAATGTTTAAGTCAAATCTCACCAGTAATCAGGAAAATGTAAATTAAGCTAATAACAAAATGCAGCTTTACCTAACAGGAAACAAAGTATTAACAAAATATGGGTGATATTCTTGCTGTAGAGTGGAGAAAGAGTCACTTTTATTCAGAATTGGTGGGAATTGAATTAGCACTGCCCTTTTAGAGAATACCATAATACCACTTATATATATACACTTTATGAATAGTAATTCTATTTCTAGATATCCAGCCTAAAGCGATATCTATATATTTGCACAAGTGTGTGCATATCAAGGGTCAGGGGCTGCATAATATTATTGTTTGTAAAAACTAAGAAATAGGAACAAGCCCATTGTATACAACGGCTACTTACATGGCCCTCAGTGATGGCTGCCTCCTGATGTTCATGTCCTCACGGAGTCCACGCCCTTTGAGAGTGAGCAGGACCTGGTGACTTGCTTTTAAGAAATTGAATGTGGCAGGGGTGCCTGGGTGGCTTAGTCGGTTAAGCGTCCGACTTTCGCTTAGGTCATGATCTTGCAGTTCGTGGGTTCGGGCCCCGCGTCGGGCTCTGTGCTGACTGTCAGCTCAGAGCCTGGAGCCTGTTTCAGTCTGTGACTCCCTCTCTCTCTGACCCTCCCCTGCTCATGCTGTCTCTCTCTCTCCTAGAAATAAATAAAAACATTAAAAAAAAAAAAAAGAAAGAAATTGAATGTGGCAGAAGTAATGAATGGCACCTCCAGGAATAGGTTTCAGACGTTGCTTTTTTTTTTTTTTTTTGCTTTCAGGTTCTCTTTTGCTCTTATTCTCGCATGCTCTAAGAGAAGCCAGCTACTATGTTGTAAGCTGTGCTTTGGAGAGATTCTGAGGTAAGGAACCTATGACCTTGGCCAATACTTGGCAAGGACCTGAGATTTGCCAACTGTAATGCGAGGGAGCGAGGGGGTGGATTAGGCCGGAGACAGCTGCAGGTCTGGTCAGCACTACGAATGTTGCCCTTGCGAGATCCTCAGCCGCAGGGGCCAGCTAAGCCACACTTGGGTTTCTGAGTCACAGAAACTGAGATAATGAGTGTTTATTGCTTTTAGCTGTGAAATTTGGGGGCAATTTGCTACTCAATCATACCTAATTAGTACATCAATCAGCAGACTAGTGCTTAAATAGATTATGATAATTCTATATTGTGGACTATTAATCAGTATTTTAAAAATATAGTGTATCTCTTTTTTAAAAAAATTTTCTAGTGTTTATTCATCTTTAAGAGAGAGAGCGAGCAGGGGGGAGGGCAGAGAGAAAGGGAGACACAGAATCTAAAGCAGGTTTAAGGCTCTGAGCTGTCAGCACAGAGCCTGACGCGGGCTCAAACCCATGAACCATGAGATCATGACCTGAGCTGAAGTTGGATGTTTAACTGACTGAGCTACCCAGGCGCCCTATTATGGTGTATCTCTTTATGCATTAATATAGAAAGATTCTTTTTTTTAATTTTTTAATGTTTTTTTAAAAATTTATTTCTGAGAGAGAGAGACAGCATGAACAGGGGAGGGTCAGAGAGAAAGGGAGACACAGAATCTGAAACAGGCTCCAGGCTCTGAGCTAGCTGTCAGCACAGAGCCAGATGCAGGGCTTGAACCCACAAACCATGAGATCGTGACCTGAGCTGAAGTCGGATGCTTAATCGACTGAGCCACCCAGGTGCCCCAATATAGAAAGATTCTTAAATTTGTTATTAACAATAATAAAGTTGCAAAACCATATGTGCAATAGGACTCCGTATCATTAAGAAAGCAAACCTTTGTGTATTTGTAAGTAATGACTCCTGCTTCTCAATACAGAGAAAAAGTTTTGAGAGAAAAAAGGCAAAGTTGATTTGGGAAGGGTAATTTTTACACAATACTCTATTGTGTATGATCATGAGGTGTGTTTTTTTTAAAAATATTTTTATTTATTTCTAGGAGAGAGACAGTGTGAGCAAGGGAGGGTCAGAGAGAGAGGGAGATACAGACTCTGAAATAGGCTCCAGGCTCTGAGCTGGAAGTCAGCACAGAGCCCACACGGGGCTCGAACCCATGAACCGCGAGATCATGACCTAAGCGAAAGTCGGACACTTAACCACTAAGCCACCCAGGCGCCCCATGATCATGAGGTTTTTAAACAATTGTATTTAATTTTATTTTTTAGAAAGGGAGAGAAAGAGTGAGTAGGGGAGAGGGGAAGAGAGAGAGAGAGAGAGAGAGAGAGAATCTTAAGCAGGTTCCATGATTAGTGCAGACTCTGGTACCCAACACCCTGGGTTCATGACCTGAGCTGAAATCAAGAGTTGGATGCTCAACTGACTGAGCCACCCAGGTACCCCTAATTATGTGAAGTTTTTAAAGCTAGAAGGTATTCACACATTACTTATACAAGTAGGTGATATATGGAGGTATAGGTAATATATAATAAATGTTTATTATATACTTATATACATATGTACATATATATATATATATATATATTCTTTTAAAGTCTATTTGGAAATGTGACTGTAAAATTTAAAAAAGCCTAAAAATGGGGCACCTGGGTGGCTTAGTCAGTTAAGCGTCCGACTTTCGCTCAGGTCATGATCTCGCGGTTCGTGGGTTCGAGCCCCGCGTTGGGCTCTGTGCTGACTGCCAGCTCAGAGCCTGGAGCCTGTTTCAGTCTGTGACTCCTCCTCTCTCTGACCCTCCCCTGTTCACGCTGTCTCTCTCTCTCTCTCCTAGAAATAAATAAAAATATTAAAAAAAAAAAGCCTAAAAATGAGCTGCTAGTCTTCTACCCTATTATAACCTTTTCTATGTTTGTTCATTTTCATTCTTATTTTCCATCCCCCTCCCTTCTCTTGTGTCATGAGTACAGATAAAAATATAAGATATGTTTGAACAACATTGAGATCTACTGTGTATGTGATTTCATAACCTTTTTTACTTAGTATATAGTAAACATTTTCCACGTCACTAAATATTGTCCAACAGCATCCGTGTTTAATATCTGCAGATTATTTCAACATATGGTTGTAGCTTAAGGTAATTACTTCATTAACCTGCTATTGTTATACATTTGGTTGGTTTTCAATTTCTCTCTATTACAAATAATTCTGTGATTAATATCTTCCTTGATTCACCTTTGTGCAGTCGATGTTTATTGCCTAAACATTAATTTATATAAGGGAAATGGTTGGATCAAAATGCACGCAATCAACAATTTAGGCGTTTTATGGGGCGCCTGGGTGGCTTAGTCGGTTAAGCGTCCGACTTTCGCTTAGGTCATGATCTCGCGGTTCGTGGGTTCGAGCCCCGCGTCGGGCTCTGTGCTGACTGCCAGCTCAGAGCCTGGAGCCTGTTTCAGTCTGTGACTCCCTCTCTCTCTGACCCTCCCCTGCTCACGCTGTCTCTCTCTCTCTCTCCTAGAAATAAATAAAACATTAAAAAAAAAACAATTTAGGCGTTTTATACATTTTGCAAAAAGATAACAGCGATAGCACTCTGTAGAACATTAATGGAAATACTAAAATCAGTGTTAACAATAGCATACTGCTCAATGTAAATGTTGGCCACTTCCTTCACTGTTGTGTTTACTACAGAAAATAATGGCGGTGATGGTGATGATGATGATGGTGATGATATTTATTCAGCAGGCCAGCAAAACAAACTCCCAAAAGAAAGGGAAAAGGCTAAGACGCAATCTAGACATTCTTCCCCCCCCCCGCCCAGCGACATCAATATAAATAATATTTAAAGAGAACTCTGCTTATGAATGACTTCCAAAATGTAAGAATCACGGGTACCTGGGTGGCTCAGTTGGTTAAGCATCTGACTTCGGCTCAGGTCATGATCTCACGGTTCGTGGGTTTGAGCCCCGTGTCAGGCTCTGTGCTGACAGCTGGCTCAGAGCCTGGAGCCTGCTTTGTATTCTGTATCTCCCTCTCTCTCTGACCCTCCCGTGCTCATGCTGCCTCTCTCTCTCTCTCTCTCTCTCTCTCAGAAATAAAGTATTAAAAAATTAAAAAAAAAAAAACACCAAAATGTAAGAATCATGGTGATGGCGTGTTTTCAAAAAGAATTTAAGTTAAAGAGGGATATAATGTCTTCATCTGTGCCCTTTGTGTGTTCTTGCAATGTTTATGACAAAGTTCTCCAGGGTCCCAACTCATGCACTAAAGGATATGCTAATATATACAAGGTTTTTTTTTAATGGCACTTGAATTAACTATTTAAGCCCAATCAAGTTTTTAGTTCACTGAGGTAAGACATCTTGATAGTAGTTTGGCTATCAAGAATAGTTAAGGGAAGTTAAAGGTGAGAGACTTAGGATTTCTAGACCTCAGAAATTAAATCACTTTTGAAGCAAGAGTTTACAAATATAAATACATATACAACAACATATATATAACACATACAGGATATAAAACACACATCATAATATGAATACAAAATACATAAAAATAGTATATAAATAATATAATATATATAATATATACTATATAATAAAATACATATATTCATATAATAGAAGCAATCACATTCTCCCCTTCTCCATTTTACTTGTGGAAAGCAGCGTGTACTATATTTGGAATACAAGAACCATAACTTGAAAATGGTTGACTTTGACCTTGTTCTAACAAACTTTTGCTCCAAGAGCAGTTAACAATGGCAGGTCCAGAGAGAGCCAGTCTTTTTGTGTGTCATCCATAAGCTTAATTGGCATTAGTTGATGTTAAAGCCGAAACTTTAGTAGGAGATATTGTATCATTTTTTGGTTGTTGTGTGTAAAAGAGATTCCTTTGTGGGATTCTGATATACATACTTCAAAGAGACATGGTTTCTACTTGTTTGCTTGTTTGGAGAGAGAGAGCATGAGCAGGGGAGAGGGATAGAGAGAATCTCAAGCAGGCTCCACACTGAGCATGGACACAGGACTTGATTCCATGACCTTGGGATCCTGACATGAGCCAAAATTAAGAGTCAGATGCTCAATCTACTGAGCCACCCGAGTGCCCTAGAGGCATGATTTTTATTAAAGTCTCCAGAGGATCTAGTAAGTATTAGACAGGCACAAATAAATAGTTAAACAAAGGTTTTACTGGTTAAAATAGCATTTGAAAATCATGAATAAAATCAGGGTCCATATTTTACAGACAAAAAATAGAAGGTCAGAGAAATTGGTTTCTTACCCCAGGTAACAAAACCAGTTTGTACCAGTGTCAGAACTAGAATTTAAATCTTCAGCTTGCTCTCCAAATTAGGTTTCATCCATGAATATAATCAGCACCTGTTGTTTCACAAGCATTGTTCCTCTTCAGTATACATTACATGACCTTCTGGCAGCAAGGTAGGTAAAAGAACTTCCCAGAGTCTGGGTAGAGCTCAAGGTGAGGTTCATAGTAATTTTTCAAAGGTTATTAAGCTTGAACATTACCATGCTTGCGGACTAACGGCAATATCAACATTTGCTTCCTAATAGGAGGCAATCAGGAAACCCTTTTCTAGTGAAAGTTCTACCCCCAAAGCATCAGTAAGGTAGGCTGCAGGTTCTGTGTAATGTCCAGCTCACAGTGATGTAAGACATCCAGAGCCTTGGTCCTAGGAAGAAACTCCCATGTCTAAACGAACTTTGGTAGTCAAAAATTGTACTTAATATAAGTGTCTGGTGGCTCAATTGGATAATGCACCTAGGAAGACCTTGGATCTAGGAAGAAACTCCAATGTCTAAACAAGCCTTGGTTGTCAATTGTACTTAACAGGGGAGCCTGGTAGCTTAATTGGCTAAACATCTGACTTCCGTTCAGGTCATGATCTCATGGTGTGTGGGCTCAAGCCCTGCATCGGGCTCTGTGCTGACAGTTCAGAGCCTGGAGCCTGCTTCAGATTCTGTTTCTCCCTCTTTCTCTGCCCCTCCCCCACTTTCTCTGTCTCTGTCTCTCAAAAATAAATAAATGTTAAAAAATTAAAGAATAAAGATTGTAATTACAATTACATGTAGTTGTAATTCCCTTCTTAATAATTCTAAGAAGGGAATAAGAAATATTTTCAGGTTAGAAAAAGGGAATTTGAGGGGTGCCTGGGTGGCTTAGTCGGTTAAGTGTCTGTCTTTCACTTAAGTCATGATCTCGCGGTTCGTGGGTTCGAGCCCCGCGTCAGGCTCTGTGATGACTGCCAGCGCAGAGCCTGGAGGCTGTTTCAGTCTGTGACTCCCTTTCTCTCTGACCCTCCTCTGCTCACGCTGTCTCTCTCTCGCTCTCCTAGAAATAATAAATTTAAAAAAAAAAGAAGAAAGATAAAGGGAATTTGAATGACTATGCTTGGCTTTAAAATAATGAAAAGGGCTAGGAAGTAAAAATTGCAATAAGATAGAACTAGAGACTTCCTTAAAGATACTTTTGCAAATAAAGGATAGAGACTGTCTAAGAACGGACCTAGAAATCAATTCCAGTTCTTCGTATTTTACTTGTGTTGAGTTTCCTGCTCCCTACATAGGACATAGGATTTTCCTTCTTCCAAACCGGTTTTAGATAATTCCTCTTTATAGTATAGCCAATTACATCTGGGAATCTCCCTTGGCTCTAATAAAAAGTGAACAGAATCTCTGCTACCCATGAAAACAATGAAACTTCAATTAGCATTTCTCTGAAGACCCACGTTTTGTTCCCATATATGATTTGAAGTCATATGCTGCAGTAACTTCAAGCGTGACATTCGAAGTCCATTCTGGGCTTCCACCTTGAGTCACATTTGAAATCAGATGTTCCAGGACTGGAACCAATGAAGGCTTATTTTTGTTGGTAAACAGAAAACCACCCACTTTAGTGAAGGATTGAGTGATTGAGCCCAATGTGGACTGACATGCTGAGAGGTCGTCTTCTGAGATGTCATTCTTGGTATCATCCTGAATCATTCAAGGTGGTCAAATGACAATTCCAAACAGTTCTGCTTCCGTGATTTAAAGAATACTTTGGGCCTAAAAAGTTAACACATGAAGACCAGTATATGTGATATTTGATGTATATGATGTGATGTAGGACTGGTCTTACACACACACACACACACACACACACACACACACACACACACACACACTTCTACAAATCAAGTAAAGTGAAGAAAAAGGCAATGGACAATCAGGAGTAGGTACAAAAAACCAGGCAAGATAAGGAATAGGGATATCACGCAGAATTACCAAAATCTGTAGATATTGTATCTTATATCTTATTCTTCATTTTTCTCATCCCTTTCACCTCTAACATAATACACTAAGAAGTTAGGTAAGAATGGAAACATCTCCTATATCTAAGACCAATTTAAGAGATTCCAAGTATAGGGGCACCTGATTGACTCGGTCGGTGAAGTGGCTGATTTTTTATTTCATCTCAGGTCGTGATCTCATGGTCATGAGATCAAGCCCCACATCAGGCTCTGCACTGAGTATCTGCACTGGGGTTCTCTTTCTCCATCTTTCTGTGTTTCTCTGCCCCTCCCCTGCTTGTGCTCTCTCTTTCTCTCAAAATAAATAAACTTAGGAAAAAGAAAAAAATTCCAGTAGAGTTGTCCAAATGGAACAAGAAGATACAGGGAACTCTAAACAATAAAGAGAAGTGGGGCAGGGCCAGGTTCTGGAGGTCTTTGAAAGCCAGGAAGAAGCTTCTGGATGTAATACTGAAGATCACAAGAAGTCACATGTGGGTTTGTTGTGTGACTTTTTAATAAAATAAATGGTTAGTTTAATAAGTTTGTTTGATAAGGACATGTTGATTCAATTGTTATATATGGTTATATATGGTTATGGTTATATATATATGGTTATAACATATATATGGTTATATATATGTTATATATGTTATATACAATTAGGAATTTAAACAAGCCAGAAAATGGGTTGTGATTTTGGATAAAAGTGATAACAAAGTATAAGGGCAAGTCTAAAAAAAAGATGTAACGAATTAAGAGGATTATATGGTAGATTGAACATAAGGATGAGTGGGAGGCGATACATATTTAGGATTAGAGAGACTGGTGTTAGCTATTGGTTGGTTCTACTGTGTATTAGCTTTGTATTCTTATTCTGTCTGGGCCTTCTTTTCTTCACTTGTAAAATGAGAATGATAATAATAATACCTATTCCTTGGGCTAGTTGATATGAGAAGTTGAAACGTGTTGCCAAAGTACATAGTCCAGTGCCTGACACATAGCTAGGGCTCAAGGCCTAATAGTTACTGATAAATCTTTGAGGAATTAAGGCAGATAAGTGATCACCCCATAATTTCTCATCTGGGAGACCAGTAGAATGAATTGTAGACAGTATTGGGATGGTTGAAAATAAAGAGCCTGCTTGTGGAACAAGGAAGGAAAACAGTAGGGAGAGGGAGGGAGAGACAAAGGATAATTGGTTATTTTAGAATGGGAGATCTTTGCTGAGGATTGATTCAGGCCAAGACCATTGGGATCAAGAGATGAAAATACTCTTGGGGCTGTAGTGTTGCTGGAAGCTGCTGTGGGGGTGGCTGTGGCACACAGTCCTGGAGATGTCCATCAAGGCCATCAGAGAACACCACCAAGGATGAGTGACAATACAGACAGGAAATTATAGTATGGGAACTCAGGTGACGTCCAGAACAGAGTAAATATAGAAAACTGGAAATATTGGACTAAAGTATAAGTTGAAAACACCCACACCTGATTTAAAGATTCATGGGCAAGCGTGCCTGAGTGGCTCAGTCAGTTGAGCATTGGACTCTTCATTTCAGCTCAGGTCATTTTCCCAGTGTTGTGGGATCAAGCCCATGTCGAACTCTGTGCTGACTGTGGAGCCTACTAGATTCAATCTCTCTCTCTCTCTCTCTCTCTCTCTCTCTCCACCACTGCCTCCCCTTTCCCCCTGCTCACTCTCTCTCAAATATAAATAAATAATAAACAAACAAAAAACAAATAAATAAATAAAATAAAAGACTTTATGAACAGTTTACAGAATGGTAAGCATTGATGCTGTGGAATTCCTGGATCTCCTTAATAAGGCTATAGAAAGAAGATTAAGAATTAATACTTATACATAATGCAGTATGTCAAATGATGAAGAATAATTCACAAAGAAAGAAGAAGATAGTCTTCTCAACACTGAATTGCTTATGGTATTAATTGCCTAAAACTATGGAAAGTCCAGAAACCTACATGTTAATTGAGGGGGTAATAAGAACAGAAAGAAGCATCTTGCAGGTGAATTCCAAAGTTAAATGCAAAGAAATTGTTTTTATTTTTTCATATTTTAAAATATTTGAAATCAGGATATATCTTACCATTTAAAAAGTAATTGCCAGTGTTTTTCCTTTCTTAGTGGTAGATAACATAAAGTGTCACCTTTTAATCAGTGGCTTTACATTCCCTTAAAGAGATTATTTTGGTTTTGGGATGGAGGCATTCAGTTATAAAGTGTGTATTTAGGAAAGAAAAGGGAATATATTGAATTTTTCATGCAATGATTAGAGAACACACATTCTTTTTAAATTATACAAGACACATTTATCCAATGTTTTCATGTTTTGTGCAAGATAGGAAATGTCAGTAAGAAGTAAATGATTAATATCACAAAGAACAAACATGTTCTCTAATTAGTGCTATAAATTAGAGATGAAAAAGAAAAAAATAGTTGGAGAACCTGGGTGGCTCAGTGGGTTAAGCATCTGACTTTTTTGCTCAGGTCATGATCTCACACTTCATGAGTTCGAGCCTTTTATCAAGCTCTGTGTTGACAGCTCAGCCGGCCTAGGGCCTGTTTCAGATTTGGTGTCTCCCTCTCCCTCTCTTTCTCTACCCCACCCCGGCTCGTGCTCTGTTTCTCTCTCTCTCTCAAAAATAAGCATTAATAAAAAAATCAAAATATATTTACATGTGAACACTAAAATAGCAAAGATCAAATTACCTGGGCGACAGCTAAGGCAGTACTTAGAGGAAAATATATAGCTTGAGGTGTTACATAATAAAAAAATAAATGCTGAGGGGCGCCTGGGTGGCTTAGTCGGTTAAGCGTCCGACTTTCGCTTAGGTCGTGATCTCACGGTTCATGGGTTCGAGCCCCGTGTCGGGCTCTGTGCTGACTGCCAGCTCGGAGCCTGGAGCCTGTTTCGGATTCTGTGTCTCCCTCTCTCTCTGACCCTCCCCTGCTCGCCCTGTCTCTCTCTCTCTCCTAGAAAAAAAAAAAAAAACATTTAAAAAAAAATGCTGAAAATAATTTAGCTAAGCATTCAGCTTGACAATTTGGACAACGAACAACAAAGTGAAAAATATAAGGATAGAAAGATAAAACTAGAAATTAATGAAATAATAAATCAGAAAAATAGAATTAATCAAAAATTAAATTGGGGCGCCTGGGTGGCTTAGTCGGTTAAGCGTCCGACTTTCGCTTAGGTCATGATCTCGCGGTTCGTGGGTTCGGCCCCGCGTCGGGCTCTGTGCTGACTGCCAGCTCAGAGCCTGGAGCCTGTTTCAGTCTGTGACTCCCTCTCTCTCTGACCCTCCCCTGCTCACGCTGTCTCTCTCTCTCTCCTAGAAATAAATAAAAATATTAAAAAAAAATAAATAATCTTTGGCTAATATTGATTGATGAAAAAAGTGAACTATAATAAGAAAGACAGTACAGAATTAATGTAGAGGGAGAAAAAAATCCCAGATGGAATACAGAACTGAGCAATAGGCCTATGCATATATTAAAACATTACATACAAGAAGATTGATATTGTTGATTAGTGGAGGAAAAAAAGAATAATTCAAAAACTAGTACTAGATCAATGTTTTTGAATAAATTTTGTAAATAGGTTCACAGAAGTCAATTCTAGGTAGGTTAAGGATCTGAAAAGCAAAACTTTAAGTATTTGGAAGAAAGTATAGGTAAATATTTTAAGATATTCATATAAAGAATAATTTCTTAAATTTCTTTTTTAAAACTTTTTAATGTTTATTTTTGAGAGAAAGAGAGAGAGAGAGAGCAAGCATGAGTGGGGGAGGGGCAGAAAGAGAGGGAGACCCAGAATCCCATGCAGGCTCCAGGCTCTGAGCTGCCAGCAAGAAGTCCGATGCAGGGCTGGAACTCATGAACTGTAAGCTCATCACTTGAGCTGAAGTTGAACGCTTAACCTACTGAGCCACCCAAGTGCCCCAGTTTCTTAAATTTCCTAAATGACAAGGTAAAAGGATAAAAGAAAATGTTGATAAATTTGGCCACATTAAAATAAAAAAATTTATGAGACAAAAGCATAAAAATGCTTAAAAATATGCTACATATTAGAAGATATTTGCAACCTTTATGAGCAAATAAAGGCTTACTGTCTAGATCAATCAAAAAGTCCTGCAAATCAATACGATATCAACGAACTAATAGAAAAACTGACTGAAGACATACAGGAAAACATGCGTGACTAATAAACATACAGTGAGATGCTTACCCTTACATACTGATCAAGGAAATGCAAATTAAAGTCAGAAGACAACTGTTTTGTAACTATTGGATGTTCAAAAACTTAGAAAGCTAATAAAAAGCTCTGATGATGATCCATGGCAAGAAGAACAACATTTTTTTTTATTATTGAATCTGTTGAACATGGGTACATTGTTGGATTCTGAATTTTTGGGACAATATTATAAGACTCAGGTTAGATAAGTAATGTATACATGTGAAATGTAATATTTATTTTAGAAGAAATGTGACATTATTTTAAAGTATATCTAGGGTTATTTTCAATGTTCTATACTGTATCTTCCCTGTAAATAATGAATAGTGAAGAAAATCACACCGTTCTCTAAAAACAAACCAACACAAGCTTTCCTTAATCTGAAGCTAAAGATTAGTTTTCCATTTCTTGTCCAGATCCATGTTGCTATATATTTTCCCTTTTTTTTTTCTAATTTTTTTCAAATGAAGCAAGATGTTATGTTCAGCCATTTTATAATGCTCAGGAGCATTCTTGTAAATGCTTTTTATAATCTCCATTGCTGTAAATGATTTTTCACAATTATCACGAAGTAATGTAAGAATCTGCTGTTCTTGGATATTTCTATGAGAAATGTATTCTAGAATTTTAGCTTCAGGATTATGGATTACTGGGCCAAGTCCTGGATATATGGTATCAGCTTTGACTTTCAATAACTTTCTTAGGGAGTTCATATACTCATAAAAGTCTTCAAATATAGCTGTTCCTTCTACTAGGATGCAGTCTCCAGAAAAGAGAGCATTTTCCTCTTCTTTTTTTGAAAATTTTTAATGTTTGTATTTTTTAAAATTTATTTCTGAGAGAGAGAGAGAGAGAGAGAGAGACAGCATGAGCGGGGGAGGGTCAGAGAGGGAGGGAGGTACAGAATCTGAAACAGGCTCCAGACTCTGAGCTAGCTGTCAGCACAGAGTCTAATGCAGGGCTCGAACCCACGAACCATGAGATCATGACCTGAGTCAAAGTCGGACGCTCAACCGACTGAGTAACCCAGGAACGCTGAGCATTTTCCTCTTTTAAAAGTAGAGCCATATGATCATCAGTGTGGCCAGTTGTGTGTATAATTCTGAGAGTGGCACCCTCAGTTTTAATCACATCTCCATCTTGCAGATACACATATT
This sequence comes from Proteles cristata cristata, assembly GCA_017311185.1. NCBI lineage: Eukaryota > Metazoa > Chordata > Mammalia > Carnivora > Hyaenidae > Proteles > Proteles cristata. The sequence goes on along the minus strand of JAESUZ010003659.1, from coordinate 632,016 downwards.
GTTGCGTTCTGTCGCCTATAATTTCTTTTCTTGGAGGATTCTGTGGGAGAGTTTTAATGCAATATGCAGTGTCATTAGTGATTCTTAAGCAGATATCTTTTATGCCCCCAGTATGATCATGGTGCCAATGAGTCACTATGATTTCCTGGATTGCTGTAAGACAACATTTCTAAAGAGTGATTTGGCAATACTTGGTAAAATCAAAGACACATAAAATCAAAGACTTTGTTTCTGACCACTTCCAGCTCTGGGTTTGGGTGGGCAGTTCTCAAAAATGTAGCTTACATTGTGATCACCTGGAGGGCTTGTTCAAATCTGTTCCTGTGACCTTAGAACTTGTATGAGCAGTAAATTCCCAGATAATGCTGATAGTGTTGGTCTCAAGACCACGCTAAGAACCAATGCCCTAGAGATCTGGTCTGATGAGCAAAAGAATATTCATTGCATTGGGTACCTGAGTGGCTCCTTCATTACATGTCGGATTCTAGACTTCAGCTCAGGTCATGATCTCAAGGTCTGTGAGTTCGAGCCCAGCATCCGGCTCTGCACTGACAGTGTGGAGCCTGCTTGGGAGTCTCTCCCTTCCTCTCTCTCTGTCCCCTCTCCCACTTGTCCTCTATCTTTCTCTCAAAATTAAACAAAAAAAAATCATTGCACTGATTGTAACAGCAAGCAGTTGGGAGCAACCTAGTGACCTAAATGCCCACCATTGGGAGAATGAACAAACGAGTGTCTTACGAAGCATACTTCCGTGGCAGTTGCAAATAATGAGGTTGATCTAAACAAAATGTTGATTGAAAATGAGAAAATCACATACAATATGACACTATTTTAATAAAGTTTGAATGCGGGCAAAATCACCCTGCATATTGTTTGTAAATACATATGAATATTTAAAGTACAAGTAAAAATCTATGGTGAGAAAAATATACTAATTTGCATAGTAAGTAGTAAGAGACTCACGTGAGGGATGGTGATGATCTCTGGACAGGGAGGAGACGGCAGTGAATCTGGGAAAAGCACAGAGGGGGCCGTGGCTGTACTGGTGATGTCTTCTTTATTTATTAAAAAATTTTTTTTAATGTTTTCATTTATTTTTGATAGAGAAACAGAGTGAATGGAAGAGGGGCAGAGAGAGGGAGACACAGACTCCAAAGCAGGCTCCAGGCTCTGAGCTGTCAGCACAGAGCCCGACATGGGGCCCAAACCCATGGACCGTGAGATCATGACCTGAGCCAAAGTCAGGCGCTTAGCCGACTGAGGCCCCCAGGTGCCCCTAAAGTTTATTTTTGAGACAGAGAGAGACAGGGAGGGGCAGAGAGAGAGGGAGACACAGAATCTGAAGCAGGCTCCAGGCTCTGAGCTGTCAGCACAGACCCCTACACAAAGCTTGAACTCAGGAACCATGAGACCATGGCCTGAGCCAAAGTCGGCTGCTCAACTAACTGAGCCACCCAGGCATCCCTAATTTATTTATTTTTGTGGAAGAAAAGACAAAAGCAAAATGGAAAAATATGAGATCGAGTGGGTGCATGGACGTTTGTCATATTATTTTCTAGTTTTTTGGTGTGCATTTGAAATATTTCATAATAATACTTATTTAAATGAAGATAGAAATACTAACTAAACTCAGAACCCTGTTAGCTCACAGACAGAATATTCAGGTTGGAAGCACTTTTAATTTGACTTGACGTAGTGTTTCTTTCATCCTGAAATGTCAACAATAGAAGAAAAATAACAAAACTAGGTATTTCAGAGACAGACAGATCATCTAGCAAGTTCAGAGAACGTTTGTAATTAATATTCTATATCTTTATCCTCTACTTTCATACAATGTTTTTAAACTCATTTAATACTCATTTAAACTCATTTAAACTCAAAAATAAGCAGAAAGGAAGTTATTATTCCTATTTTACATATGAGGAAACTGAGGCTCAGCAAGGCTAAGGCACCAATTAGCTAAATAAATACCATGCAGCCACCTGGGTCTTCTAAAATTGGTCTCTAACCTTCATGTAGGCAACCGGGAGATGCAGCTGCCTTATCAGTAAATATCCTAATCAATTTTATTCCAGCTGAGCTGGAAATGTAACTTTTCCCTGCAAATCTATTTTGACTCTAATAAAAAACTCATAGGATTCCTTGTTTATTAAAATACTTTCAGCCAGTGAGCTGTTCCACGGACATAATGTTCTTGGGTCTTTTTCCAAGCTCCTGGAGGCAGTGATGTAGCTGAGGGGTAAAGCCTGGGTGTTGAAGTTTGTGTGGTCTGTTTTCAAGTCCTTATTCCCTCATTCACTAGCTGTGTGAAGCAGGCAATTTTATCAGCATGGCGCCACCTCAGTTTCTTTATCTGTAAAGTGGGACCGCCTCACTGGTGGGAATTGTAATATGTGTGTGTGTGGGCGGGGGGTAGCTCAACGCCTGGCACGTGAGAACAGCTCAAACAGTGAGTGCTACTTACTCTTATTGGTTCCATATTAATGATTTATTAAATGTATTCTTTTTCTCACATTCCCCTCTGCCCCTGACCAGGGGCTCTATCAAATTAAATATCTCTGGCATTAAAAACTAAGCATGCATGTCCACGTCCACGTCTCATTAGCTGATTTTTGTCAATTCAGAATGGAAGTACGGACGGGAGAGAAGAGGGAGAAGGGAAGGGAGAGAAGGAGATGTCTGCAGTTTTCCAGTTCAGCGAAATACTGGAACAATTACAAAGTAAATTTGTGGCACAGTATGGATGCAGGCTGTTCATAATATTTATTGAAAAATCTGACCCACCCTCAGACCATTTCTTCAAAAACAATGTAAAAGAAGGCAAGCTTATACTTTTTTGCGATCATCATTGTGATTTTGTTGAAATGTACAAATTGCTTGTAAGCTGCCGTAAACAGTAAGAATTTCCAGGTTTCTTAGGAATTGGTATTTTGTTACAAGATTGTCACACTAGTCAAGTAGTGTGTCTAGAAAGTGTCAGAAAGCATGACAGTCTTACAAATTCACTGGAATTTCTTTCTTTCTTTCTTTTTTCTTTTTCTTTTTTTTTTTTTTTTTTCTTAAGCCTTTTCCTGGAAATAACAAATTTGGAAAGAGATGCTGGAATAAATAGTGATTAGATGTAATTTGAAGCATCACTACCAAATAGTATTTATTTAATAATGGCTTTTGGGTAGCGTGGTGGTGAACTGAAGTAACCTGTTCACCTAGGAAGCCTTTGAAAAAGGGGAGGACACAAGAAGATGTGCGGTGTAATGGTTGATACTCACTCCAATCTCCCGTCAGTTTTAGGAGAGGCTCTGAGCACTGATGCATTGCATACTCATTACTTGAGGAATGGACTCAGGCTTCCCCACTGGCTCAGGTCTCTGGATCTTTCTTTGCTAACGCTGTTTCCTCTGCCTGGCATGCTTCGGCTGCCTGGAAAATCGAACTCCAGGGGCGCCTGTGTGGTTCAGTCGGTTAGGTGTCTGACTTCAGCTCAGGTCATGATCTCATGATTCATGGGTTCGAGCCCCACGTCGGGCTCTGTGCTGACAGCTAGCTCAGAGCCTGGAGCCTGCTTCGGATTCTGTGTCTCCCTCTCTCTCTGACCCTCCCCTGCTCATGCTGTCTTTTTCTCTCAGAAATAAATAAAACATTAAAAAAAATTAAAAGGAAAACTAATTCAGGGATTTCTTGAGCCAACCCTAGCCCCCAGTGCAACTGATGAGTCTCCCTGATGTTCCAATAATAATAATAATAATAATAATAATAATACAATGATAGTAAGCTTCTATCAAACATTTTATATGCCAAGCTTTGGTCTAAGCACTTTATCTAACTTAACTCCTCAATCTTCCTCATACCCATCAATATACAGTTTCTCCAACTAGGTCCGGTAGAATACCTCTTTTTCAACAGTTAAACCTGAAAAACAAAAGGGAAAACTAGACTAGTTTTGTTTGCCAAAAAGCTTTTGGGTATCATAATAGTCACAATTTCAAGGCTCTGAGAAGTCCTGTAATAAGGAAACCTGTTTAGTTTTGCTTCTCATGGAGTTTCCCAAAGAAAAACATGCCTAGATTCAGATTTTACCTTGTTCTTTCTTCCTTTTTTCCTTATCCACTTCCTACCTCTTCTCTTCCATCCCCATCCTGACACACATTGGGTAGACATGTTTCAATGACCACTTGTAGTTTTGTACTTTATCTATAGAGTAATTCTTTATTAATTTTTAATGTTTATTTTTTATTAAAAATTTTTTAACATTTATTTATTTTTGAGAGACAGAGAAAGAGCTCAGTGCAGGGCTTGAATCCAGGGACCCTGAGATCATTACCTGAGCTGAAGTCAGACATTCAACCAACCTAGCCACCCAGGTGTCCCTAATGTTTATTTATTTGAGGGGTGGGGACACAGAATCCGAAGCAGGCTCCAGATTCAGAGCTGTTGGCACAGAGCCCAATGTGGAGCGCAAACTCATGAATCAAACCGTCAGATCATGACCTGAGTTGAAGTCAGACACACCCTCCTGAGCCACCCGGGCACCCCAGTAACTATTTCTCTATGTATTTCCTGTGTTTAGCCTGTGAGCATCTTTTATAAAATTTTTTTTCGAGTTTATTTATTCATTTTGAGAGAGACAGAGAGAGTGAGTAGAGGAGTGGTAAAGAAAGGGAGAGGGAGAATCCCAAGCAGGCTCCACACTGACAACCACGAAATGTGAGATCATGACCTGAGCCAAAACCAAGGGTCGGTTGCTTAATCGACTGAGCTACCCAGGTGCCCCCAGCCTGTGAACTTCCTGAGGCTGAAACTGTGTCTCACTGTTATGTTACTAGCTCTATGCCCTGAGACTTGACGGCTGTGTGCAAGTTTCTTCTTCTTTCCTTCTTTCTTTCTTTTCTTCTTCTTTCTTTCTTTCTTTCTTTCTTTCTTTCTTTCTTTCTTTTTCTTTCTTTCTTTCTTTCTTTCTTTCTTTCTTTCTTTTCTTTCTTTTTTACAAATAGTTTATTGTCAAGCTGGTTTCTATATAACACCCAGTGCTCATCCCCACAAGTGCCCCTCCTCCATGCCCATCTCCCCCCTCCCTCCCCCACACCCATCAGTCCTCAGTTTGTTCTCAGCATTCAAGAGTCTCTCATGGTTTGTCTCTCTCCCTCTCCCCCACCATTTCCCCTTCTTCTCCCCCATGGTCCTCAGTTAAGTTCTTCCTAATCCTCCTATACATGCAAACATATGGTATCTGTCCTTCTCTGCCTGACTTATTTCACTCAGCAGAACAAGTTTCTTATCAGGCTCTGTCAGAGATAGTGCTTCATCTCAAGAGGGGAAAGTGGGCATCGAGATGACTTGGCATACTGGACATTGGTGACTGGTTGACCAAATGTGTCATGACCAACCCACAAACACAGAAGGCAGCTAGGAAGACTTGCCTGATCAGGATATTGGTGATTAGTGTGAGAGGTCTTCTGTAAGGACAGCCCCACTTCTGATTTATGAAGACTTAGAGGGAAGTTTCCCAGGACTGAGTATCTTACTCCCTGAAGATGAATTCTTAAGACGAGCCAATGTTCAGTTTGAAAGCTCTTTGGGCATAATTCTCTGAGTCAATAACTTTATTTGACATGGGAGAACATTGGGGCCAGAAAGGGGAAGTAAGAGGTGTAACATCACCGGTTACTGGCACAATTAGCCTAGAATAACCCATCTGGTCTAGTAGTAAAACAAAACAAAACAAAAATGCGTGGAACTCTGGCCATCTCATAAATATATGGGAGAAGGATGCCTTTCTTTATGGAAGAGGCCAGAAACCAACACAGTTGCCTGAGAGAAGCATGTGGGTTGGGAAAGCCAACGACTCACTGGTATAGGGAGTGCCCATTGGCAATCTAAAGGTGTAAGGCCATTTGGCAGTTTGCTAGCTTGTAATGGAGACCGTTGAAAAGGGTGTGGCCCAATGAGTGAGCCCCAGCTAGAAAGCCCTTGAGATCCAGGGACTTTAGAGGCCTATGAGACAGAATTTGCTGAAAGAAGCCATTCCAAAAATCTTGTAACATGGGAAGGCAGACCAATATTCTTTCCTGAAGCGGTTTTGATTGAAGAAGATATGCCTCAGAGGCGTTTATTATCTCTTCCTCAAAGACTGCAAGTGAAACTACAAAAGCTTTTTGTAAACTAAAGCCATAGCTTCCCAAATATGAAATATCCGTGAACACTGGCTTAACAATCTCTGTGTTCTAAGTGTTTTATTTATGTTCACTCACTGCATCCCAACAGTGACCTCATGAGGTAGCTATGATTATTATCCCCATTTGACAGATGAGGAAACTGAGGTACAGGGAATTCAGTAAACAGCCAGAGTCACACAGCAAGTAGTTGACGAGCCAGGATGAAATCATTGCTGGTTTTGTTCCTATCATTGACTGCACTTTTCCTGTACTTACATTGTAAGCACCATTTTCGCAGTTAAGAGCTGGATTCACCTGAGTCGTTTGAGATTGTTGTCCTGTTCTGCATAGAAGTTGGAGTTATAAAATGATGACAATTGTGAAGGGTGCCTAAGGGATTTACTACGCACTAAGGCAGTGGACGTAAGTATTAAGGCAAACACGAATCTTAGAGGACCTGGGAGAAAAACCTATGCATCTCTTGGTACTTGTAAATCTCCTGTCTTGCAGAGTAGGACAGTGTAGTGGAGGGAAAAGACTGTGGAATATATGGAATTGTGGAAACCGATTCATTTTTTTTTTTAATGTTTTATTTATTTCTAGAGGAGAGAGGAGACAGCGTGAGCAGGGGAGGGCCAGAGAGAGAGGGAGTCACAGACTGAAACAGGCTCCAGGCTCTGAGCTGGCAGTCAGCACAGAGCCCGACGCGGGGCTCGAACCCATAAACCGCGAGATCATGACCTAAGCGAAAGTCGGACGCTTAACCGACTAAGCCACCCAGGCGCCCCCTAACATGCTTTCTTTAAACAGAGAACCAGGGGAAAGCGCGGACGCAGGCCCCCACTACCACAAATTATGCAGTCGAGTTTCCCACATTTGAGGAAATCGCAGGGGTCAGCACAACCAGAGTGCAATGGGTGAGCCTCGCCCTGGGGAAACCACCTTCGTGATCATGGTATCTCCCCTGCCAGGTAAGTATAACCGATTCATTTTTTAAAAATAGTTTATTTATTTTTGAACCAGAGAGAGACAGAGCATGAGTGGGGGAGGGGCAGAGAGAGAGAGGGAGACACAGAATCTGAAACAGGCTCCAGGCCCTTAGCTGTCTGCACAGAACCGATGCGAGGCTTGAACCCACAAACCGCTAGATCATGACCTGAGCTGAAGTCAGACGCTTAACCAACTGAGCCACCCAGGCGCTCTGAAACTGATTCTTTCATAGAGAACTCCCACTGTCCCCTTGAGAGGTCACCTACCATGTGCAGGGCGTACAAGGCTTAGGTAACATGACTGGCATTGGATGCCATTATTACAGTAGCCCATGCACACAGATAAGCACAAAAACAGTAAAACATGAAAAAGGAATTCAGAAAAGGAGACTTTACATCCACTGTAGGGACTTTGGAGACTGGTCATGGAAGAATGGGTCTTTTGGCTAGAATTTGAGGAGGAGGAATTTTGGTTTGCAGATTTGAGGCAACAGATATTCCTTGTGTACGAGGCAGGGTGAACTAAAGTCCAGAAGGGTGAAGATGATGCAATCGTTAGATAGCAGGGAACAGCCCTGTTCAGAGACAGTGTTTTGAGAATACATGGAGAAGTAGGAAGGTCTCCTAAGCGGCTGCCTTCAAATGTGTGGGAAACCACATCTAAAGCGACTCATACCATCTCTTTGAGGCAGGTTTCAAATGTCTGGCACATAGTAGGTGCTCAGCTAGTATTTGTTGACATCATGAATGGGTCATACAATGCAAGAACATAAAGGGTTTTTTTAACATCTCAGGACTGCCTACCAGTCAATTAGCCTGGGGTCAAATATGGCTATAGAACATGTTAGCCCTCAATTCCTGGACCACATTTCAGACACTGAAATAATGTTGGACTTACATTGACCTTGGGCACCTGTGGCTCTCTAATGTCTAGCCTCTATCTGCTGGTATGAACTACCTTTGGGCTATGTGCAGTCTTTTCCTGTTTATTTATTTATTTATTTATTTATTTATTTATTTATTTATTTTTAATTTTTTTTTTAATGTTTTATTTCTAGGAGAGAGAGAGAGAGAGAGACAGCGTGAGCAGGGGAGGGTCAGAGAGAGAGGGAGTCACAGACTGAAACAGGCTCCAGGCTCTGAGCTGGCAGTCAGCACAGAGCCCGACGCGGGGCTCGAACCCACGAACCGCGAGATCATGACCCAAGCGAAAGTCGGACGCTTAACTGAGTAAGCCACCCAGGCGCCCCAATCTTTTCCTGTTTAAAACCATGAGAACTACAAACCCCAAACCCCAGTATCTTGGATTTATCCACATATCCATAAAAGCCTAGCAACCAAAGGTATTATCTTTATTCGGAAGAAGTAGAGCACTTTTAAGGTTCAGAAATACACACACACACACACACACACACACACACACACACACACACACAAACTGGGTTCTGAAATGGTCATTTTTTCCCCCTCAGCTATGCCATTATAGTGATCAGCCAAGCTCTGGCAAGGTAAATACTTTTGGAAAATAAGTGGAAATTTGCTGCAAATCAGTCCCTTTTGTGCATGGCCGCGGGAGCATGTTGAAATGTTTGGACACTAATACCCATTCATTTTCTTGGCTCCATAAATAAAAGCCGCCAGCTCTGTGGCGGCCGTGAAATGGTATTCTTCAGGGCCCAGCAGGGACCCCCATCCTTATTACCACTGCAGGGGGCAGGGCAGGCCCAAAATAGCAAGACAACTAAATCAAGACATTTTCAATGTCTAACAAAATGACTGTGTTTTAGAAAGAACCAAAAGGTTGGAAAAAATTCGACAGCTTTTGTACTTAGTGTAATACCTTTGTTAAAAGAGTTCAGATGGGAGAAAAAGAATCTTTTAAAAATGCATAAGCATATTTCAGAATACCGTTTAAAATCTCCAAAGATCTTATGAAACTGTAAATCGGATGCACTGATGGAGTCACGAGAGGTTTCAAGCTGAAGATATATTCCATTTCGGGACCCCAGACCACGGATTGTCATGTGGGCTGTCAGCAGAACTGGGCCAGTCTTCTGCGTGCAGGTTTGATGCGGGGGTGGGGGGGGTGGGGGGGTGGAGTAACTTCAAAAGGAGGTCAGGGAACCTTTTGAAGGAGGCTGAATAGCTATTTTGGCCTGCAGATCTTTCTCAAATTAAGACTTTTTTCCCCCTCTAAATAGGCTAGAAGACCTGAACGTGTTTTGCGTATTACCCTTTCTTTCATCCAAGAGAGAAATTAGCAGAAGTATTTTTCTAAGAGTCCTGAAGGCACAGCTATGGTGGGGAAGGGAGTGTTGGAGAAAAGTATTCCGAAGGTATTTTGAGATTTTTCTCCCTTTTCACTGCCCCTCCTCCCTGACAGTTAAGAAGTATTGTTCGCCCATTCTGAATAAACAATTAATCCTTCCTGTTGGCATATTTTATATCCTTTAAATGAGTCTGCAGTCCAGTAACAATTAGGACTGAATTCTTTTGCGTGGTGCATTGCTACACCGCTGACATTATTCTAATGCGGCATGGAAATGTAACTCATCGTTCTGATACAAACCAGTCATTTTCTGTAGCGTAACTCAAAAAGTTTCCTCGCAGTGTAAACACCAGAAGACTTGCCAGATCTCTCCAAGTCACCATGCCTCACCGATCTAAAACACAAATCTTCTGGATTTCTGAAAGTTGATAAACAAAGAGCAAACTGTACCCCCCGCCCCTCCCCCAAACAATGTCATCTTCTGTCTTTTATGACTCAGACTTTAATTAGAGCCATAAACATTACCTTGCCTAATAAAAATTCCAGGATCTCAGAGCTGGCTCAGAGAATGTGAACCACATCTGGTGACAAGTGGAGCTAATTAATATCTTTATAGGTGTCTTCCATCCACTAGAGTTTAAACAGAAATAGTCAGGGGTGCTTACATCAAAGCCCGAGGCAATCGAGGGCTGTTGCTTGCTTTCCAGTCTGAACTGATAAAAAGTAGACCAATTTTTATAGGCTAGTAAAAGCCAAGTGTGGAGATGGTTCACGCAGGGAAGCACTTGGCTCTGCTGTCCTTGCCATTCCGTCCCCATGTCCCCGGTTTTGTCTGCTTGAGGCTAGCCAGCTAGTTAGTTAGACAATATGCATAGGCAACAGGAAAAAAAAAATACTGAAGAAAGACGGGGAAGCTTACAAATAGCTATGCTTGCACTCAGACAAAGCACACAGTGACCCATGCATCCCGCACCTCCTTGCAGAGATCTTTGAAAACTCTGCTCCGTGAAGCATTGGCTTGGGGCACAGCTAAGGTTTCTCTGACAAGACCGTGTGCAAATTAGAAAGCAAGCCAAACTAGCACAACTGATGCCAAGAGGTGTTTTGAAGCTGACCCACTGGCCCAGCGCGATGTCAGCCATGGGCGACACATGCAGGTGGCCCAGGGGCTTCTTTTTCAAAGGTTACCCTGCAAAGAGCATGCCAGCCCTTCTCCGTCAATATGGGCCAGTACCCCGGGAGCACCCGGACAATCAGAAAATAATGACATCAACCTGACCATGGTTAAGTACATAACATGCTGAAGGTTCACAGATGTGTAGTCTGGAACAATAAAGAAAAAATAAAGACTCTTGCTTGGCGGGCCCCAGCTGTTATTAGCCATGCTGTGAGATAAAGGAAAGGTATGATATGGACTGCCATTTCAATTGGGACCAGGTTAATCTCTCAATTGGAGAAGAAGAAAAAACAACAACAGAAAAGCAGCTCGCAGAACCCACGGAGGGGGGGACCCAGGACAATATCTTGATTTGCATAATCTGTGTTTAACCCTTTGCTAATAGAGTCCACGTTTCCTTCAAATAAGCTTAATTTTCTTTAGACTGGTGGGCAGAGAGCCCTAACACCCCAAAGTTTAGCCAAGGAGCGTACTATCTAATATTCATTTAATGTGAATTGCTGAGACGTTCGGCTTAAGGGGTAAAACGCTAACCGTGTAGATTAAAAGTGACAGGCATCTCTTAAGGGAAACACCGTTGGAATTTATTCTGGCCCGGCCCTCCACTGCTGACTTTGTGATCTTCAGAAAGTGGCTTAATCTCTCTGCTTTAGCTTCCTCACTTGGAGAATGGGTTAGAATTAAGTAAGAGAGTTGGGGATTAAGGAAGCCTCACACACCAATATTGTTTGAGAAATTTCTTTTAAAACACAAAGAGCTGCCTGCGTGCTCTTAAAGGCAACTGAATTGCTGATTGCACACTCAAATGTATGTGAATGAGCATGTCTGTGAGGGTGTGCTCTCTGGAAGATGTGGGGAGTCGCTGGGGGTACCGGGAGCCAAGAAATGGGGGAAGCTAAAATCTTGCAAGAAATTGGTTAGTGGGAGTGGATTTTTTTCACATGGAACAATCCAGCATGATTTTCTCTACTGCTTTGTTTTGGTGTTTGTTTTATCATTTCTTGTCCCACTGCCTTCTACCTATATTCATTACTTCTCAAATAAAATATGAGGGCAAGGATCTCTGCAAATCTGAAATATACTATCTCATATTATCCCTGAGAAAAGGAAGAGAGAGAAGATGTCCTCAAACTGTTTCTAGATCAGCAAAGGGAGCCGCTGTTAGGATGCAGTGCTACGGTTAATTCAGTTCATTAACTCTCATGTTAGTCTAGAAGTTGGAGGAAGTTATAGGCTACAGACAGGTGCGCACATAGGTCGGATCCTTACCTGCGGTCCCTTCTCCACAAAGAAACTGTTTCGAACAGTCATTGTGAAGAATTCCTTCTTTCGCCCGCAGTTATTTACTTTTGTTCAATTATGAAAGTACTGCAGAGAAAAGCATATGAGAGAAGGAGAAAGTTTATACAGTCTTAGCTTCCAGCTCCAACAGAATAACTGTTTCGACACAGTTCATTCTCTTCTAATTATTTTTGTCGTTTTCTCCTTATGGAGTGAAGATCATGTCTTACATAAATTGTGTTCAACTTTTTTCTCAGTCAGGATTACTCTATGTTACTAGAGTCCTTATAAATATGACTTTTATTTGACTGGATGACATTTCATGTTCTGAGCTGGGTTATTAGCAAATGTTTAATGTAATATTAAAGTGATGCCACTATAAATGATGATACAATTAAATTATTTTTTTTAAGGACCTCGCTCATTTGAGATTTTCTTTTTTCTCTTAAAATGAATTCCTGCTGGAAGAACAGAGCAAACTCTTGAAAGGCAACAGATATAGTAAAGATCCCCTTTACAATAAATCCTATTAAAAAATCACCAAGTGTGGGGCGCCTGGGTGGCTTAGTCGGTTAAGCGTCCGACTTTCGCTTGGGTCATGATCTCGCGGTTCGTGGGTTCGAGCCCCGCGTCGGGCTCTGTGCTGACTGCCAGCTCAGAGCCTGGAGACTGTTTCAGTCTGTGACTCCCTCTCTCTCTGACCCTCCCCTGCTCACGCTGTCTCTCTCTCTCTCTGTCCTAGAAATAAATAAAAACATTTAAAAAAAAATCACCAAGTATTTATAGCTTTAGCTCCAAGAATAGAAAGGAAAATATTGTAATACTTAAAAAACAGATGTAAATATAACTTTTGTACCTAGTAGTTTAAATCAGCAGTAAATCACACAGATAGAAATTAGGCTACATGAGAAGTTATCACCTCATTCTTGGAAATAATCTAAGCCAATCTGCTAGCCTAAACCCAATCTTTGGAGCCTAGTTTCATGGTGCGATTGACTGAATATTTAATGAAGTTTGTGGTACAAGGATCTCTTCTACTATGTGTATGGTTGGGTATGTCCCAGAAAACTTCTGGGATTATGGGGGACTTTATATCTATTGACCCTAACCCACAGAATCGTTTATAAGAGTATATTTGGGGGGCGCCTGGGTGGCTCAGTCGGTTGAGCTCTGACTTCGGTTCAGGTAATGATCTCGCAGTTCGTGGGTTCGAGCCCCTCATCGGGGGCTCTGTGCTGACAGCTCAGAGCCTGGAGTCTTCTTCGGATTCTGTGTCTCCCTCTCTGTCTGATCCTCCCCCACTCATGCTCTGTCTCTTTCTCTCTCTCTCTCTCAAAAATAAATAAAAACTTTAAAAAAAAGTATATTTGGTTTTGACCCCATGATAGTCCTTAGGCTATTCTGAGAATGTAATGGATGGGCCCTTCTCTTAATATATACCTTTGCTCCCCCTCAGGCTTTACTCTGGAGTAGCATCTATGGTCCCGCTAAGGTTTCAAGTCCCTGGTGCCTGCAGTGGAAGAAAACCAACCCTGTGCTAGTTAAGCAGAGAATTTAACCGATGGCAATTTAGATAACTAATAGGTAAGTGCCGCCTTAAAACAGGGTTTTCTTGATAAGCTGATGCTTCATTTGTGATGTATTTGTGAAAACCAGAGCACAGCGCTTTTGTATTCAAATTCAGTGAGGTCACACCTCTAAATTCCTTCTTAACCACACCAATTACGTATTTATTTATTTTGGGGGGCTGAGTTTTCCAACATGTTGATTGTCTGAGGTAGCTTTGAATCTTTAAAAACTCCCCGTACCAGGGCTGGTTCGCTACTATAATTAAATACACACTCATTAAACATTTGGCAGTTTTATTCAAGATGGAGGTGGCTTGCAGGTCACCAGAGTTATGAATCTTCTAAGACAAACAACAAAAAAGAACAAACCCCAGGAATCATAAAATCCAATAGGATGGGAAAGTCACCTATAAGGAATGCATTTTTTCCTTTGAGCAAAAGAATCGTGGTTCATCTTTTCAATGGTCTCCATTAAAGCTCCTCTTTAATCAGATAATAGATTACAATGTCACAGATTAGATCAGAGTGAAGGAAGGAGGAGAAAAACTAAGGGAATCAGAAGTTCCACTGCCATTTGTTAAAAGACTAAAATGAAACCCATAAAAAATAGAGGTTTGTTAAAATGACAAGGTGAAGATGAAAGATTAATATTTTAGACTATTTACCTAATGATTTAACACCGAAAAATGCACTGGAATGAAATGGTAGAACCATGTATCTTTTATCAGACTCTCTACTTCTTTAATTAAAGAATAGATGACCAGTCTTTTGCTTCTGCCCTTTGTAGAAGTTTCATGGGAAGCAAAGGCTCACTTTTCTGAAATCCTGGGCCAAATTTCCTGTTAGAGCAAACACCAAGGTTGAAAACTATAGACTTAGCTCTTTGGGAACCATCTAAGGACCAATCTTCTGCACACGGCAGCGCCAGTCTAGGATTAGTCAATAAATAAATTATCATAGGACTTGAGAGAAATCCATGTTATTTCATATGGAACTGTTATTTCACAAAACTACCATGAAGTCATTCCTTTAAAAATGACAGTCCCCCAACCCCCAGTTGAGGGAACACGTAGTATTATGAAGAACATAAGATAAGTCGCCTAGGCTAAAATATCTTCCGGGGCACCTGGGTGGCTCAGTTGGTTGAGCATCTGACTGACTCCTGATTTGGGTTCATGCCATGATCTCAGGGTTCGTGAGTTCAAGCCCCACGTCGGGCTCGGTGCTGAGAGTGCAGAACCTTCTTGGGATTCTTTCTCTCCCTCTTTCTCTGCCCTTCCCCTGCTCTCTCTTTCTCTCTCTCAAAATAAATAATAAACTTTAAAATAAAATAAAATAATAAAATAAAATATCTTTTCACAACTTTCTCCCACCTCATTCTTTATCAGTTCTCATTTGAAAATATGTTTTCTATTTAAATGGGAAAAAATCAGATAAAGTTTAGTAGGTAAGCCATTATTTTGTTTCCCGGGCAAATAAATTAGTTTCAGAAATACATTAAATCCTATCTTATTTCCCGCAAAAATTCTATATAACCACAATTTGGGGTGTGTGATACTTTGACCTCTTTGCATGCAGAGAAGAGTGTGGAGTTTCAGTTAGCAATCTGAAGTAGATCCAAACCACCCAGGCCTGGAAATGTCACAAATATGTTCCATCATGAAACCACTAGTAATATATATATATATATATTACAAGCATCTGCTATAATTATGTACATGCTTAAGGCTACCAGCTGCTTTTAAGTCTGTGTAGGAGGAAGGGGGGGTTAATATTAAATAATATTGGTGACTAATACTCCCGCTGAGTTTTTATTATTCCAGGTGCATTCTTAAAATACTGTCTAATATTTTTTTCTCATCCATTCAGCCTTTCTTCAGATATTTATTACGGGGGAGTTCTACTGTCAAGTTCTATATCAGAACAGCAAAAGTAATTACACTACTATACCTTCTACTATCAAAGCAGGAAGTTAGCCTCATTAATTAAATGAAGGTGTGGGGTTAGGGGCGAGCAAAAATAGAAAGAATATCAGAAGGAGAATTAATGTTCGTTGAGTGCACACTACGTTTTCGAAACGTGGGAAACTGAATGCACGGTCATATACCCCTCCCAGCAGCTGGCATCATAAGCCTTTTAGAGAATAGGAGGCAGATATTCAAAAAGGTGAAGACACCTCATCAGCGCTCCAGTGAGGATTTGCTCATGTCTCCCTGACTTCAAGATCTTTTTTTTTTTTACCATCAATGTACTACCTATTTATAAGAAGTTACTGTGACATTGCTTGAATTTCTAGGATATGAGTCAAAACACATACTCTATCTTTTTTGCTTATAAGATGACCAAGACTAGAGTTAATCTTACTATCTATTGTTCAACAATTGTGAACTGATGTTCACAATGCTGTTCAACACGGCAGACACTGACTGCCTTCCTACACTACAAAACTTTCTTCCACTGTGACTATCCAGAACCAGTAAGCTCGCTTGTGTCCCTTGGCATCCTTTATAACATAAATTCTCTCCTGAAAATATTTCTAAAGTAAGTGTGCACCAGAATAAAGGCCCGCTAGAGCTTCTCAGAAGCTGGAGAATTTGTCCTCATAGAAACTATCTTTTCTAGTCTCCCCATAATGGCCTGCGGAGTTTCCTATATGGCAGGTTAATACAAAATGATAAGAAGGAATCAAAATGTATTTTTTTTATCATTCAGTTTTTCATGTTGGCAGACTTCGATCTCAACGAAACTTTCATGATTTTTAAAGGGGTAAAAGTACGAAGACAAAAACCCAGATGATGAATTTATTTATTGCTTTTTTAAATTTTTTACATCATCATTTGTAACAGATTATCTTTTCTTCTGAAAGGTAACATTTGAGGGCACATCTCTGGTTTTGAAAGGATTCAACGATGGGCTGGGGAGAAAAAAAAACTAAAGAAAATAGTGGAAGCAAGAACATTGAAAATAGGAACAACTTTGTGCCTCCAGAGGACTGCTCCTGTAAGAGTCCACGGCTCCCTGGGCAACCCCCTTGGGAGGTCACCTGTAAGAGTGAAAGATCTTCAGCCCCTAGGGGATTTTTTGCCTCTATGCTTTACATTTAAGTAACCAGCATGCATTCTGTGCCTTGCTAAATCTGGTGATGGTCTTCCTGAAGTGTATACACCTGTCCATTAGGATTGGCGAGGAGAGTCCCAACTCATTTTACAAAGGCTACTGCACGGCAGTGGGTGTCAATGACTTTGGAGTGTTTTGTCTTTGACAATAAGCCGAAATCTTGACTATGCAATTGACTGCAACTACATAAATTGCTATTTGGAATGAATCTTAATATATACACTTGTGTATATGAATACAGCTAACTGCACTTTCCCCATATGATCATGGTTGTTAACATTCTACCCATTTTAAGTGAGCAAATTTGAATAAAATGGCCGCGTAATACATTCTGTGTTAACATCAGCTATTTAAAGAGCCCAAGGATTAAAAGTTAATTCCATCCTTTTAATTCAAGGGACATATAAATGGCATTATGGGTAGAGCCAACCCCTCTTTTGTCAGCCCTTTTAGGCTGTCTCCTCACTAATTCTTGGCTGTTCAAATGCTACCTACATAATAAAAGCCTTGAGTTAATTTACTAAGATTTTACACCAGTGGAAATGAAAGAAAGAAAAGTGCTAAACAAGGCAATTAGCGCTCTGTTTAGTGCACTCCCAAAATAAATGTAGGCAATTTACAATTTGGCAAATGGCACTCTATCCCGATCCAACTCATTTATGCCTAAGGGGGTGGTACAGTTCATTAGGGGGAAAAAGTGTTTATATATATTATGCTATTGAGGCCCAACCCATTTTGTACTCCAGCAACAGATGCAACTTCTCCTGAGGTTTATTAGTGTTTCTTGCAGAAAAATGCCAAACTATTATGCTTTCAAATAAATGGCCCCAAAACAGTGCCTCATACTATTGGGTATTAGGAGCTAGCTTTACAAAGCTTTACAAGATGGGGGCGTACAAGTGTGTGTTGGGGACAGTTTGCAAAACCCTAGTCATGGGCTGGAGCCTCTTTTGTGGCTCTTGAAGCATGCATTTCCACTCCGATTCCAGTTACTGAGATCCGCTGGAACTGTTCATTTGAAGTACTACCGACTGCTTCTTAATTGACAGGAAGGTTGCTCCAAGCCTTTCATGTTTATTCTTGTAAGCCTCTTATTAGTGCAAAAATAATAGATGTTGTTAATGCAGAATCACAACCAACATTAATATTTAAGATGCTGGAATGATAAAGGTTAAACATGTGTTTATATTGCTTTTGAACAAAGAGCTTTACGAAATAGTTCAGAAACGTAACGGTGGGCCAAACTTGGGATAGTTGTGCCCGAGTGAGTTTCTCGTTCTCTGGGATTTACTCCATATTTTGGGAAGATGAAGTGCTTGTACTTTGCTTGCACAGAGTACTGTCGTCTGACATTGGGATTCCTGCCAGAAAGAAAGTATGAAAAATTAACATCCGAGGAAGGAAGTTGCAGTGAAATCCACCAGCATCCTCCGTATTTTTGTTTATTTCTGAGTCTGTATATTTCCACTCAGTTAAAAAGAGTGAGTGAGTGAGAGAGAGAGAGAGAGAGAGAAAGCAAGGTAAAAGCATTCTTTTGTGCCCTCTAGCTGCTGGCAGGACAAATGGAAAAGAAAATTCTCTGATGATTAAATTCACCTCCTCTGGCTTTGAGGGGGGGGGAACCCCGTTATCCCCAGGAGCTCAAGTTTCTCTTTACAAAAATACACCCCAATAAATGAAAGTTTACCTCCTTGAATTAATTGTGCTTTTATTTTCACCAAAGCAGAGTAAGAATTCAGGAGGGACTCTCAGAAAATCAAACTGGTATATCACTTCTCTCAAGCAGCTGATTAATGGGACATACACATTTGGGACTGTATACATTGCTTTGAGTGTTGGTCACTGATGTTTATCCTCTGTCTAAAGGAAGCTGGGTAAGGCTTAGGATCCAGAGTGATTTTGTTTTAGGAATATTGTAACGGCTTTTAGAGCTAATGGCAAAGCTGGGGTGTCTACGCATGTTCATGAAGGGGAATGGGGTGTGTGCTCCATCTGTACATAACTTCCAGCCTCAGATGCTGCTTTTGCGCAAGCATGCTATCAAAATCTGTCTTGAATAAAATGTTGAATTTGTGGATGCAAGTTCTGCTAGCAGCGTGGCCCACAACTCTTTCACTGCGGGCTACATTTCAAAAATAAAAGTCAGCACCCCCGTGTGGCTCCCTTGCCACTGACGAGGGTTCTGTGAAGGTGAAATCAACAGCATATTTGTGGGATGATTCCACAAAAGAAGACCGGCATGGCCAATTTATCTCGCAGTCCGTTGATGGCGAGGAAAAGTCTTGCATCCCGGCAACACAAGCCGCCCAGGAAAGCAAAACTAGAAAAAGGCAAATAGTTTGAAATTTACCGAGTTATTTAAAAAAAAAAAAAGAAAATCTCCGGTTTTCCTAAGAAAATGGTTTCTTAAGTGCCCTGCTGTTTTCAGCGTGTTTTGTAGAGTGTGTGAGCGCGGGGAGGGGGCGGAGGGGGTGGGAGGGAGTTGAGCTGTTTAATGATTCAAGGAAATAGACGAGAACACTTTTTTTTTCCCCTCCTCCTCCTTAAGTGAATGCACAGCTCAGAAGGACTTAGCTGACAAGTCTCAGAGCCATCCCAGAAATTCCCGATACAGTGGAGAGTTCACCATAAAGGGCTCGGCCTCAACAGATGTTCTAAGTAGCGCCTCCTGAGTCGCTCTTGTGTGGTGGAGAAATACAGAAATCAAGCTAAATCAAATTAGTCAGCAGAGTAAGAAAATAAAGGTCAGGTCCACCAGCATCTGAGTAAACAGCCTATGCCAATTTGGCCATCTTCAGTCAGGAACTAATTAAGGGCTGATTGTCCTTCTCGGTGAAACCTCAAAAATGCATGGGGCTGAATTATTAAAAACAACAACAAAAATAATACAACCCGTCCCCCCACCCCAACACACACACTCTGCAGTGTGCCAGATGAAAAGATAGGGAACCATAATATCCAACGGAATTGTGTCTCCTCGATAGACCGATTCCCTAAATCCGCGGCTCTCTTTGTTTTGATTGCAATTTTCCTTCCTTTAAGGGAGCAGAAAGTATGCTTGCAGACCATCTTGTGTTACAGCTCCCTTACCTTTGTCTGCCTATCTCAGCTGGTATTTAATTGGTCAGCAATAGGAGAGAAGTCTCCTTTGAGGTAATGAATATTGACTGTTTATGTTGAAATGTCACTATGAAAAGAAAGCCCGTCACCAAAAAGGGGGAACTCAGTGTGTGTTAGTCTCCAACACAAAGGAGATGCCACTGAAGCAAAGGCATTGAAAAGCAAAGCAGCTGAAATTCAAAGCGCAGATGAAACAGAAATGGCCTACATGTGTGGGAATTTTAAGCTCGCCGTTGACAGGTGAAAAAGTCATTATTTTACCTGTTATAACCAAATGTAATTGTGTGTGCGTGCGCGTGGGTTCCCGCCCCCGCCAAAAGGACATGGGGCCGTGACTCATGGAAGTGTTTTAATTGAGAAACCCACCTCCTCTTTTATGAATAGTTCTCATTCCATAAAGGTAATGGGGCAAACCTAACAGTTAGTAATTACGTGGATTCCAAACCGCAAGAAAAGGATGAAAAAAGGGAGCTGTGTGGCAGGGGTAACCTTCTCTGCAAATGGTTGGTGTCCCGCATTTTCAAATAGGCTTGCTGGATCTAAAAAGTTTGGGCTGTGACAGTCACAGATTTTAAGGGGAAAAAAGGAGGAGAGTGGAACTCAGGCAAAAAGAGCCTGCTAATTAGTTCAGATGGGTTGAAAACATAACCACTTAATAATTTGGGACTTTAGTTGGGGCTTATCTGTAATCTGAGGTAACCCTTTCAGCCCTGGTCAAGTACATGAAAGTTTTTTTTTTTTAATGTTTATTTATTTATTTAGAGAGAAAGAGAATGAGAGCAGAAAGGGCAGAGAGAAAGTGAGTGAGAGAGAGGGAGAGAGAGAGCAATCAAGGCTCAATGCTCAGCACAGAGCCCAATGCGGGATTCGATCTCACAACTGTTAGAGCCTGACCTGAGCTGAAATGAGGAGTCCAATACTTAACCGCCTGCACCCCCCAGGTGCCCCTGAAGTTGGGTTTTGCTGGGGAGTGTGGCTTTATTCACCCATAAGGGATTTTATGTGAGTGCATGAACTGAATTTTCCATTCTTATATTTCCCCCAAATGGTGACCAGCCAGATGAGTAATATCAGAAAAAGACAGCAAACAGAGAATGTCTAAGTAATTGAAATGCGTAGGCAGTTTGAATATTGCCAAGTTTTTAAAAATCTGGGACTCCTCTCCACCCCCTTTGGGCTTCATGACCATTTTGCAAATCAACGATAGCCACCAGTATTGTATTTCCTGCCTTTTTATTTTGTAAAAGAAGGGAAGAGAAACAAAGAGATAACTATGTAACTATTGAGTCACACTCATGGGAAAAATAAAAAGGCTGAAGAACCCAGATAAACAGAAAACTTGAGTTTCTGGTCTCCATGAATAGGCAGTTGTATTTACAGTGTGGCTTTACTGTTCACATATTTAAAGTTCACATATTTGAACTTTATCATAATTGGGACCCCATCATCACAAATTTCTGAGGCAAGAGCTCATTACCTTTCTCTCTGGATGGCTCCCAAATGCAGAAAGGGTTCTCTGTTTTTATTGTCCAACCATCCAATTATGCTTTTTTAAAAGCCCAATAAATAAAAGATGACATCTGAGTCACACCCGGTGTCGTGCTTGAACCCTAACCTGTGACACTCACCTACCTCAAACTAACAAGATGCACGCCCCATGGAGAGTGATGCTTCTTCATTAGCAAGATGCATTTCACCTTTAAAAACCCTTGACTTCCCGTTTGCATTAAGTGAGATTGAGATGTCTTCGGTCTCTCAATGGCATTTAGGAATCCTCCAAGACAAAAAAGGAAGTCATTACGTCTCCCGTTCACCTGCAAAGAAGATGTCATTAATAGAGGAAGCAAAATAAAACCCTGTCAACTTGTTAGGGGCCCAAAAGGTAATTCTGCCGTCAAATATGGAGCGGGAAGGGGGGGTGGGGGCGGGGGGGGGAGGGGGTAGATGATACAGAATCCTATTATTGCTGACACGGAAGAACCTAGTGGTGTCAAAGGTGTCCAGTGCCAGAAAAGTTCAGGTGTTGCTAAATTCATTAATGTGTCAGTTGGAAAAGATGTGATGTCATTCCTGTTGTCCGCAGGGGTGAAAACTGAAATCTACTTGCTCCCATCAACATGCTATCGTCTTAATTTTGTTTGCTGTGCACCTGATTTGCCATCTATAGGGGGTTAAGGGCCATGGGCAATGACTCTTTAAAAGGCTACTAATATTTGGCGTACGTCATTTGAATCTGTCCTGCCATCACCACTTTCTTCTGCCAAGAAAGAAAGACAGAAAGAAAGAAAGGAAGACAGACAGAAAGACAGAAAGAAAGAGAGAGAGAGAGAGAAAGAGGAAGAAAGAAAAAGAAAGAAAGAAAAAAGGAAGGAAGGAAGGAAGGAAGAAAAAAAGAACAAAAAAAATTGTTAAGTTAGTACTACTTGTTTGTGATAGTTTGTTTGCCAGTTTTGCTAATGAGAATAGAGGGATGGAGAGTCTCTTCTGCTCTTTTATTTTTTTTATTCTGAAATATACACATGCATCCTTTTTATTTGTGCACTTTCGTACCTCCAGATAACCATGATACATTTTGGTAGGAGTTTGGCTTTTAAATCTCCAGATAGGAGAGGTTCTCTCTTCATTTATGAACGCTTTCTTCAAATTTTATTTCAATAGGTTCTTTGGAAGATGCGAGGGGGACTTCATAGAGAGTGTCTTGGTAAACAGGATGCAAACAAATGCTATGTATTTGATGTGATAAAAAATACTTATTGTATCAGAACGTATTTAGGTGTTATGGTGTCGAAAGTAAAATACAGACTGGATCATTTTGTTGAGTAAAGTAAACCACATTTAATAGTGGTATAGCATCAGAAGACGCAGCCACTTATTTTTCTAAAGATATTTGTTAGAGATGATGATTTTGAAAACAGACCACAGGGTCATAATTTAATTTTTTTAAAAATTTGAACTATCATACCAGTGTAAGTAAATTTCATCAACTGCATGGGTCATTTCAAAAAAGTGAAATCACCAATTTTCATATGTTGGTTCAAAGCAATAGTTATCTGCTTAATTTGCTTTTCAAAGCACGAGGTAAAATTCTGTGCAATTTTCTTCTAGAAAACTTCAGTAATTATATGATAAAGAGAAAGAGACCAATGCTCTTTCTAACTACAATCATAGTGTAATTTCTACTAAAATAACTTGAGTGCTTTTCCAGTTTGGGACCTTCTATTTATTACTATTTTTTTTATTTTTTAAATGTTGTATTTATTTCTGAGAGAGAGGGACAGACAGTGTGAGCAGGGGAGGGTCAGCGAGAGAGGGAAATACAGAATCCGAAGCAGCCTCCAGGCTCCGAGCTAGCTGTCAGCACAGAGCCCGATGCGGGGCTTGAACCCACGAACCGTGAGATCATGACCTGAGCTGAATTCGGACACTTAACCAGCTGAGCCACCCAGGCGCCCCTATTACTACAAATTTTATTTGTATGGAGGTAGAGTTTAGGAAACACTCTATATTGTCTCCAGTAAACAATGTAACATAATTTGGTGCCTGGGAAATTTGATGTGGTCCTTCTGTAAATAAGTTTGTCTACATCGCTGGTAAATGTGGAAGGAACCTGGTTGTCGTTGTTCAGATTACATGCCTGAATCTCTCCCAACTATCTCCACTACTCTGTCCTACCATCGGTCTCCTTTGGCTAAAATAGAAACTTTCTTAAAGCGCAGCGAATAATCCAACTGCAAACAAGGATATTTTTGGTGCCCATTATGCCCAGCCTTTCCCTTTCCCCAACCGATTCAATGAAAAATCCAAGTATTTCCCCGAGACTGCCCAGCCTGCCCTAACAGGGCACTTTCCTAGATCTGAAACAGGCAAACTTTTATTTTTGCGCCGTCCACTGACACGTTCAGGCAGTTTGAGGGCTCAAAGCAGCCATGAATAACAATTGTGAGAGATGCATGTATGTATAACTGCCTTAATGATTTCCTAACAAATCAAAGAACTTAGTTTTTACTGCAGCCCCCGTCAGAGATGTGATTTTTTTTTTTTCAGGCCCCGATTTAAAAATTCCATCCTGAATGTTCACGCACGCACTGATATACTGTGGGTCGACTAGTCTCTGCCGGAGACAAAAATTCAGCTACGGATAGCTCCGGTGCGCGGCTGCTGGGGGAACGCCGGCCAGCAGGGCTCGCCTTCGTTGATATATGGAGCACTTAACCTAGTGAGTAGCACAGAGGTGGTGGGAAGGCCCCCCCTGGACGAGTGTTTCAAGTTGATCTTGGTGGTTGAATTGTTGGTCCCTCTGGGTAGTAGGCGGGCGGGGGGTGGGGGTGGGGTGGGGACACACTCTGGACTTTCACTTGTAGGAAGAAAGAAAATCAATCTTCGTGCCCCAAAGATGCAGGCGTTGATGCAGAAAGTCACCGAGGCATTGGAGTCTTGTAAGGAAGACTCTGAGGAAATGGCCCCAGGCTTCAGCAAGATGCTGCGCTGCATCAGGGCTCTCCTGAGTCGCAGGGGGGCTCAGACAGAAATAGAAAGGGTGTGTACTGGCATTGGCCCCGAGTTGCTGTGCTGTTTTGATCAAGAAAGAGGAAAAAATAGCTGGAATCGGGGACGCATCTGTATATTGGAAAAAATAAATGCAACTGAAATGCTTTGTTCTTTATTCACTAGAGTGTGGCCTCTACCCTACTCAGGAAAAATCGCGCTCAGATTACCATCAATCATTTTCTAGAAGGGCTCTTGTAACTCTTTTGATATGTATCAAAGTTTGCATATAGCCCTTTTTGTCTCAATGTCTTATTTGATATTAGTGATTACTCACAGTGATGTAACGCCCGTCGACTGGCAGATTGCCAAAGCATTCTGTAGCTAAAATCATTTTAAAAAGTATCCCAGATTATATACAGCCATGTAATCAGCGACTGAGTTGTTGTTACTACTTTGAGGAGGCAGTGCATTTATTGAAAAGCACCATTTTAATGAAGTGATCATTTTAAGACCAAGAATAAAGGGTGCGAGAGCGTTTCACGGGAGCATTCAGTATAAACACTGGCTTTGTTGCTCAATTCTCTTACCCTCTGAAAGGCCACCCATTGTTTTGAGAGCACCCAGTTGGACACAGGAAGAGCGAGGCTTGTAAGACCCAGGTGAGGGGACCTGGCTGCACGATCTCCTAGATTTTGAGATTTAGTCTGAATTTTTCGTTCCTACAAAACCGTCCATGGTCGTACAATTTCACCAGCTCCACCGCTGCGAGACAGAAAACTATCTGTGCTGTTGGTAATAACATCAGCAATGTTCTCGTTGAGTTTTTGCTATGCTTTGAATTTCCAAAATTCTTTTCCTTACCTATTGGCTTTGCATTAGGAAAAGCAGGTAATCAAGAAATCACTAGGGTTTTCATATTATTTGCAATACTTTTAAACAAGTTCTACTGTTCTAATGAAAACGGTGCAAAGAAAATGACACAAGAACATGTATATATATATATATATATACATATATATATATATGTATATATATATGTGCATATATGTGTATACATATATATGTGCATATATGTGTGTATATATATATGTGTATATATATATATATATATATATATATATATATTCAGAGTAGGTGAATTTGTTGTGGTATTTTGGATTCCGTTTTTCTCTCATGGCAGCAATATTCCCAGCCAAGGACTCAGGAATAGAGCCCTTGGGATGCTGATTTTTCTTCACAGTAGAAAAATCTGAACTTTGGGGAGCACAAAAGCAGCGAAGCAGGAGGTATTTGATATGGACAGGGCATTTTCTGATTCAACTCCCCTCTCTCTTCTAAAGCTCTTCTTCGAACTTGTCCTCAGCAAACCCCAGCAGGAAATGGCTCTCCAGAAAAAGCTATGAAGTGTAGCCAGGGGCTTCCCCCTGCCCCAAATAGATTTTCTAGAAACCTTCCTGGTCACTTAATGTGGGCTCATGAGACTGAATGCAAATTCTGCTCACTCCAAATTCTACTGTTAAGCACCCTGGCAGTGACTACATCTTTGTTGTTCTTCCATGAATAAGAGCCACCAGTTTCTGTCTGTTGCTTCCTGCAAAATGCAGTCACTTGGCAGAATGTGGTAGGTCAGAAATGGGGTATTGTGGTAGCGCAGTGGCGGATACCCACAATGTATCAAACTGCCCTGATGCAAAGGGACGGAGAAAATAGGGCATATGCCTCGAGTGGTAACTCATTTATTGCCAGTGCCAAGCCGTGTCTCTGACATTGGCTTTGAGGAGGAAATTATGACATTTAAAAGAATCTCCCAAGCTTTATACAAAGCATGTGAATATCTATAAATATTGATCCAAAATGAGCACAATGAATAATTTATAGTGAAATATACTTTCTTTGTCTTTCTGTTTTTAACGCGGCTTGGTTTTCTTCTTCTTTCTCTGAAAAATTATGGCTAGACAAGCATATTTTTTTCTCGATCTGTTTAGAGCCACTTCTTATATTTAGAAAAAAAAAAAAGCATGTTAGTTTCAAAGGATGTTTGAAGTTGAGGGGGGGAACCTCAACAATCCACGCATCCCGAAAATGGAAACATATTGTAGATGCTCTGGGGTCAGGGAAAAATATAACTTGAGCTTTAAAAAAAAGTTTATATAATTTGTTGTTATAATTTTGTTGTCTTTGGTGGATAGTCTCAGTCTGCAGAATTGTTTAAACATCACTTATGTTTACTTGAATAAAAATAGGGATTTCATTTGTTGGAACTAAGGATTCCAACCCAAAATATACTCTTGTATAATGAGCGCAAAATAAAGAGGTGCTGCCAGCATCGCTCACAGTATGCCTAACAAGGGGGCGGCCCATTTGGAAGATGCAGTAAATATTCTAAAACCTCACCAGGAGTTGGGCTTTAATTGATCACAATTCTGGGTCTTTTTTGGAACGTCTATCAATATTTTCACAAGGGGTCAAAGTGTCTTTCGCTTTCTTCCTGTCTGTGTATCCCCCTAGACACAGATTCATAGAAATTAATGCTCCACAATTTTCTTAGAGAACCGATTGGTTGTTAGTTCGTTAGGTTTTTAGGAAAGCTTTCATCCACGTAGATAAAAAGGGCTTTATTTTTTTGTTTGTTTCCTGCTTCCCTGTTGAGCTTGCCATCATGCTGATTTCTGTTGTTACTGTTTTAAAATTTTCTTAGTCTTTTGCTTGACTCGGCAATGGAAAGAAGTAATGTGCGGTAGCTGTCCCTTTTGCAAGATTTCGACGATCGTGCCTTTTGGCACAATGTCTCAGCTTTTGAGTTCGCTTAGTCCCTTGGACTCACCACATGAGGTTTGCGTGACAGTGATTTGTGAACTATTGTTTGGAACCACGCTGAACTCATGTGTCTCTTAAAAATCTAGCAACCGCGCATGACTGTTTTCCTGAAGTCTTCTTTTGAATCTTTAGGCTAACTTATTTTTTTTTCCCAAAGCTTAAAAAAACGAAAACAAAAACAGAGATCGGAAAGTTTTGTTGAATGGGATAGACGATGAGACTAAAGTGCCATGCAGGCTTTTCGTGAAATAAAGCAAGGATTTTGTGCGGGTACCTCAAAGTGTATGCCAGCTCTCAGCTCCGCCTCTGTGGTCCCCAGAGGCAGCTTAGGGCTGTACCACAGGGTGCAAGGGTTTGGAAATCAGAAAAGAAATAGATCTTCCTGTTCCCTCCCGCATCTATAGTAGTCCTTTCCTAAAATTTATCTAGTATTTCCCCTTGAAATATACATTCAGTGGGAACAGATATCTGATTATGTAACTTCCTTGCTAAAAATCTCTCAGACGTCTAGGGGGGCCTGGGTGGCTTAGTCATTTGAGTGTAAGACTCTTAATTTTGGCTCAGGTCATGATCTCACGCTCCATGAGATCAAGCCCCGTGTTGGGCTCTGTGCTGACAGGGTGGAGACTGCTTGGGATTCTTTCTCTCTCCCTCTCTCTCTGCCTCTCTGACCCTCCCCTGCTCACACACACACACATCTCTCTCTCTCTTCTCTTGAAATTAAAAAAAAAAAAATTAAGAACTTAAAAAAATCTTTCAGACCTCTAGCTATTTCAGATATGTCTAAACCCCTTAAGGGATGTTGAGCTTTTACCACTTGCCACAGTCTTCCTGTTCGGGGGTGCCTCTCCTGCACACGCCCCGAGTTCCAGGCCAATCAGCGTGACTCCTTCCACACCCCAGTCTCATTTTCCTGCTTCAGCTCCTTTGGGATTTCGCCTAGTCAGGATTAATTTCTCTTTCCTCTCTGTTCCCACAGCATTTGGTGCCTGAGACATCTTATCCTGGCTCTCCGTGTACTTGCTGTACTGTAAATTCCTTAGGTCGAGGGTAGAGTGTCTCAGTCCCTTGTACAGAGCTGCTCAGCACCCAGCCTGTGTGTCATCACCTTCCCACGGTGACTACTCAAATATACCTCGAGGTAAAGCAAGCATATAATTTATCATCTAAACTGGGACGCCCGTCCAAGAAAAACACTAGATGTGATGAAGGCTGGGACCATGGGCAAGCCAGGTGGCCCACAACTAGCAGTGGGAAAAAGAAGAACGACAAATTAATGTTGCCACTCGATACCCCAGAGGGTTTTACCATTGAACAAAACAGCCTACGGAATATTCACTGACTGCAGAGGAGTCACCCATTGCTTGGTTTCGGTGCTGCCTCTTCTTAGGATTCTCTGTTCCTAGCTCGGCAATGCACCTCTAGCTCCGTAGACAGTGGATGATTTTTCGTATGTTTCTCAGCCCCACGGGGGTATGAGGGGCATGCTGATGAGCGTAAATCTGTGTTTGAGATGTGGAGGCACCGCTTCGTGGGCCAGACAGGTTAGGTTGGTAGCGTCAGTATGTTCATAGCTGACCGAAATCTAAGCATAGCCGCTGCAGATGATATATGCATTAGATGGAGGACAACTCACTCTGAAAAGCATTTGGTGGCATAGTTGATAAATGATTGGATTTTAGAAATGATTAAAACCCGATTCAAGATATTCAGCAGGGATCACTGCTCCCAGAATACTCCAGTCTATGACGTAAGAGACCGCTGAGGGGGAGGTTTCTGTGTTCCCTGTTATAAAGTTCATGACAGCATGGATGAGCTGTCTTTGTCTGTGTTATTTAAGTGTTGGCAATAAATTTGGAGTTGGCTACTTGATACAGTAATGGGTTGTGAAGCAAAATTATGCTTGAGATCCAAGCATTAGGTTTTCTTAAACTCTGGAAAATCTCCTGTGTTCGTCTGGTTCTTGCTAAGAAATGTTCCACTGTTCCATGTTAATTCCATTATCTTTAATGGATTGATTGTTTCTAGGCACTGTGGAGGGAGACAGATCATACACGAAGACTCTGTCACTTGGATACACTTGTGACAGGATGGAAATGTGACAGTTGAACAATGCTGTTTGCACCATATTTATATAAGGTCTACATCTGTGCGTGGATGCATTGTTTGCATGGAAAGTTTGGACATCGAGCAACAGTCTTATTTTTTCCTAGCTGTCCGCTCTAACAGAGGCAAGCCTAAAGGACATAAATGCCACATCCCTCAGACAATTGTGTGAATAATTCTCCCTGGGTCCTCTCCTTCTGGGTTTTGGCCTTGGCTCCCAGTGTTCACAGCATTAAGAGGGTTAAAGGTTCTGGCATGGTGAATTTATTGTTGACATCTCACGGTCCTTAAAGGCAGGATCACTAATGGGTGACCTTGGGGTTCGACCGTTCCAGACCCAAGAAGATCAAGTCTCACCCCGCCTCCTGCAAGTGCGGTGACCCCTCTATTCTTACTCTCCCTGGCCTAACCTTTAACTCACTGATCTTTGACCAAAATATTAAGCCAACACCTGCTTGGGTCTGTGGTCAAAGACTGTGGACTTGGAGATCTCCCATAATTTCATGTGAATAAACTGTGGTAATAATAATGAAATGTAGAGCAGATCTGTGGACAGACTTACAGTAAGTAATTATGTTGTTACTGACCACACACACTACAGATTCTGTAACAGCCCGTGTATATGGTGAATCAATGTTAATCAAGTTGACCAGAGGATTAATGAATTGTCAGTGGATACACTAAGGCTTCTGTTATTTGCATTAACACTGACAATAGTGCAGCAATATTTATTCCCTATTACTGAAAGAGGCCCAGTCTAAAATTAATTTTAGAATACCTTAGATTTACCATCGACAGTAATGCAAAATACATTAATGTTTAACAGAGGTACCAGGAATCATTTCGATGATTAGATGGAAACATATTTGGTGAGGTCAGCTGAGATAAATTCTGTGCTGAGGGAAGGTGGGAGGAATTTTACATGGAAAAAGACTCTGAATGAACATCCAATGCAAGAGAGCATTTTGTATTGACCTAAAATCATTCCACTGATAGTTTATAAAAACAGGTTCACTTGATAGAAGATGTCCTAAATGTTAAATCATAACAACACAAACATCGACAAAAGCCTAAGACTGTCACTGTGTGGAGTGGAGGGTAACTAAAAAGGAAAAACATACTTAGGAGCCTTCCTCATTCTAACATAAATTGTTATGGCCATCGTCACTGTATATCAAAATAGAACTAAATAAATTAACAGATAAATTAATCAAATTGCTAAGATTTAACTCTTGCTTGTCCAGTGGTCTTAGAAATAAATGATGTGTTGATGACATACTGCTTTACTCCGTATTTAGGAATATTTCTTTAGTTTATTGTTGGGTTTTAGCAGGTGAACACACAAACTTCCACACCCAGAGAGTGCAGCTCACAGATGTTGAACCCCAGAATGGAATTATATGGTGTGTAGAAGAAACTTCACCCCTCATCTTATATTCACACTTTTGAATGAAACAATTAATAGTGTTGCATTATCTTTGAATGAAATAATTAATAGTTCCACAAAATAACATTACGTGAAATCAGAGTTTTATTTCCTCTAAATTAAAAAACATGGTGATTGGGGCGCCTGGGTGGCTTAGTCGGTTAAGCGTCCGACTTTCGCTTAGGTCATGATCTCGCGGTTCATGGGTTCGAGCCCCGCGTCGGACTCTGTGCTGACTGCCAGCTCGGAGCCTGGAGCCTGTTTCAGTCTGTGTCTCCCTCTCTCTCTGACCCTCCCTGCTCACGCTGTCTCTCTCTCTCTCTAGAAATAAATAAAACGTTAAAAAAATAAAAAAAACATTTAAAAAAAAATAAATAAAAAAAAAACATGGTGATTGATTAATATATACTAAAATCTACTTTGTCCTGTTTCCCCTTTGATTTGGGCAGAGTTCTTCATCGTTTTCTGATTTTAAGTATGTGCCATGAAGCGGAGCCACAATTTAAAGTCTTGGATTTGGCGCCATTGGGAAAAACTCAGTCGGTTAAGCGTCTGACTTTGGCTCCGGTCTTGGGTTCGAGCCCCGCATCAGGCTCTGTGCTGACAGCTCAGAGCCTGGAGTCTGCTCCAGACTCCAGACTCCAGACTCCAGGGAGTCACCCTCTCTCCCTCTCTCTCTCCTTTAGCCCCTCCCCGACTTGTGTGTGCACGCTCTCTAACTCTGTCTCCCCCTCAAAAATAAATAAATAAATATTACAAAAAGTAAAGCTTTGGAGGCCATCACCTGTCTTCACGGTATGATTCATTGTGGCTCATGGTGGCTCCTGTTTGCCTTTCTCACAACCCTCCAGGCCTCCCCCCACCCCCGCCCCTCCCCCTCCCGCTCTAAATTTAGACTCATTGCTCTTGACCAGAAGAGGTGAGGTGGAAACTAGCTGCATCTTCCTTTTACAAACAAGGAACTGAAGCAGATGCGACATGGTTCCTAAGTGGCAGAGTTGAGATTTGAATTCAGGCAAGCTGACCCCAGGACGTTTCTCCTGACCTCTGTGGCAACTGCCTAACTAATCACATAGTAACTCCATTGAGAAGGCCTTGCAGCTTGGTTTCTCCCTCTGCCACAAAACCTTATTTTACATTGCGATCGATTTAGTTGAGCATAGGTCGGCACCACCTGCGACTTCCTGAGTCCTAAGACCAAGAACCCATCTTCAGGTTCCCCAAGAAGTCTGCCACTCCCTGACATCTAAAACATACATGGATAAATAAAACGACAGTGGAAGTTGATATAAAATATACAAATAATTTTTAAATGTTTATTTATTTATTTAAATAAATTTTTTAAGTGTTTATTTCAAGAGAGAAAGAGAGAGCGTGAGCTGGAAGGGGCAGAGAGAGAGAGGGAGAAAGAGAATCCCACTCAGGGTCCACACTGTCAGTGCAGAGCCCAGCCTGGGGATCCATCCCACGCAAGGAGAGATTATGACCATAGGTGAAATCAAGAGG